>JARYHS010006964.1:12743217-12793445 GCA_031002005.1 Vandiemenella viatica | reverse complement strand
GATGACAATGACTTCGTACCAATGAGGAAACGATGCATTCACTGTCCAAGACAAAAGGATCGAAAATTCAAGTCTGTATGTCACTTTTGCAAGGGCAATATATGCCCAAATCACACGAAATTCGTTTGTACTGACTGCATCAAAACTGAAAATTAGGGCCAATTGTATGAATGAAATTTTGTATTTTTCTTTGCTAATTTTTGTTACTTTCTTTTTTAAATTAATTTTAAGTTTGTGTTGATCTCAAATAGTTGTGCAATAGAAGAAAACTGACTGATTTTGGCAGAAAAAAAGAATTTAATCATAAGACAAACATGTGACTACGATAAAAATTGTATTCTGTTGTTTTAAAATTTGTTTAGCACAAATAAATAATTAATTTTCAAATTTCTCTTTTTTCTTTTCTTTAAGACACTTTTAAGTAATTGAAAACGTTAAAATAATGTATAAAATATATGTGCAATTATAAACGGAATGCGTTTATTTTTGGGGTCTCTGAAGACCCCACGCGACGCCTCACGTAAGAAAAAAAAGGCGCGACGGGAGGAGGGTTAAAAAAAAACTATTGGTCAACACGCCGAGAAGGGTGTTGCAACTTACAGGTTATATTCAAAAAAGAAAAGAATAAAATATCTACCGACTATATACAAACTACTTAATAAACCTAAAAATCATCAATAAAAGATGTTGCCCCTCTGACAAGGTATCAAGAATGCTGGTTACATTCCAAATTGAATAGACAATGGAATTTTCTGTGCGAGAAATGAGCCAGCACTTTGTTCGACTGCATTGGCTGATTTTGGGGTAAGGTTTTTTACAATTTCTTTGTACATGGACCAAAATTTCAACACAAGTGGCATATGAATATATTCAAAGTTGAAAATGTGAATTGGACTTAATTAAAAAACACTAATACTTTACAAACAGCAACATAATTTTGTTTAATTTTCCCACACTTACATAAATGTTTCAACGGTACCATTTTTTCTACATCCAACTTATCGAGGCTCACTAATGATTTTGGTAGATCATCATCATCCGAAAATCTTTTCTCTAAGTCAGCAATTAGTATGTCCAATGTTTCAAAACAATCAGATTTAAATGGCTGAGCATCCTGGTATTCTATATTTTGTCGAAAGGATCATCATGAAGTAGGCCTAATCATCCATCCAATTTGATTTTCCTCTTGAGCCTCTTCTGAATCTATTTTCAGAATTGCCACTCGTCATAGAGTTAGCTTCTTCCCAAATTTGATGATACATTTAATCTGATCTCAATTTTTTTATTATTATTTTGGAAGCACTTTAAAATTATTGTGACGTTTTTCAATACTGCGTTTTGGGCTGAAGGCTGAAGGAGGGATATATTTTTTTGGCCACAACCATGGCCATTCGGAATTTCAAGTTGAATATGGCTTTTAATGCCACTACTCTTAATTCCATCGTCACCATGAAATCGGTCATTTTTAATTCAATCTAAAGTCATCAAAATCGATGAATAATTATTGTTTACAACTTTTATAACCAACATTTGTCCTGACCAATGCTGTTCGAGGTGTCAGCCAATCCTTTTTCCACTATACAAGGCAGCTGTTTTGTCATGGTGAAAGAATTCTTGTAACATGATGTATTGATCCAAAAAATGATGGATGAAAGGCTTTTCCGAGATTGTCCTGATGACTATAAAATGCAAGAGATGGTTGTACCAGTAGATGTGAAGAATCATTTGGCCAAATTTATTTTCTATTCTGGTCGCAACTCCTGAAACTTTTATATATTACACTTGTGACATCATAGCATACCACAGAGGTCAATGTTATTTTCCATAAGCGTATTTAACGTTAATTCCACGAAAGTGGCTGCAGTAGTTGTAACTGTCAGCAATGAGTCATTTATGAATCCATCCTTAATTTACCGTATTGTTATTACAATATTTTCTCTGTTATTTTTATCTCTCATCCCATCTTCCATTAGAGTAATCCAGTTCACGACAGATTCCTCAATATCATTAGTAATGAAACTTCGTACTGCTTGAACCATTGCTTGAATTATTTGGTTTTGAATTTGAGGTAAACGATGTGTTATGTTTTTTTTTTTTTTTTTTTTTTTTTTTTTTTTTTTTTTTTTTTTTTTTTGTATATGACTGAGAGCTTCAGTCAAATTCGGATATTTTATTCATGTGTATTCAAACAAATTCTACAATAATCCTTGTTCTTCTTCTTCCTCCAAAATATAATTTCCACGTAGAACCAATTCATTGACAACTATAAATTCTATTACTTCAATAATAGACTTCACATGAGACCTATTTTTTGTAATGCTTTTCGGCATATTAACGTTTCATCACTGCTAGTTGTAGATATTCTATGTAATTTGTCCTGCCACATCGCCATGGCTTGTATATGAAAAGTGGATTTTTAATCAGTGGCATTTTTCCAGTTTCAGAATCCTCAAAGTCTGTTTGCTTCCATGAGGTAAAAATTGCTGACAAGAGTAGCAAAAAGCAGCATCTTTCTCATCTGAATACTGCAACCATTTTTATCACTTGAATCAGTCCACTACAAAAGTCCTGTTATTGTCTTTTCGATGTGCATCTAAAATAAGTTGCTTCATTGATTCTACGATTTGTGCAATATCAGAAGGAATACTGCAGCTAACTTTACCATGCTTTACCAAACCTGTTTCCATAAGTAATTGTATTTTGTACTTCCATCTGTTTTGAGGAGCGAGGTCCTTCATGGTTAATTTCCTCTTCATTGTTTGCTAAAGAAAGCCCATATATCCATAACAAAATCAATTGGTCTTAAGTTCACAGCAATAAATAAAGAATTGTCACTAACTGCCTGAAACATGTTACCTACACCTCACTGACAAACACCATAGACAAAATATACTTCAAGTGCCATCTGTCGGCAGAATAAAGATTAGTATATACGGTAGTGACGAAATGTAGTTAATGCGGAATTGTTTACAGGTCACTATGTTAGTAATAAATTAATTTTTTCCCATCATTTCATACTATGAACAAACGGTTTAGGTAATTAGCATCTTATCATAGTTGATGGTATCTTTTAAGGTAGAGCATTGGAATTTTAAGGTAGGGCATTGCCCAACGATGCCCCCCCCCCTTTAGCTACGGCCCTGGGTGTACATCAATCCAGCAATACTATATAGCGTTTTTTTTTTTTAATCTACAATTTTAAACTACTAGTGTAAATACTGAACAGGACAATAGCCTAATAGATACTGTTGCAATAAAAGATGTGTGGCTATCTTTTTACTAATAGACTCTCCACGATTATTTGATAGCATTATTCTTAGTATGAGTAATATTTTGTAGTAATTGTATGATTTTTATTTAGTAAGCATGTAATTAAATTTCTTTTTCATAAAATGTTGGAAATACAACTCCTTGGGACTATTCTGAGTTGGATGGAGCGTGAAAGAAATATGGATAAATCTGTATAGTCTGAATAATCGGTGGATGTAGTTATGTGGATTTCAGAGCTATTTTTAAAGGGTTATTAGATTTCCTCTTGGCCTGTATTTTTGTTACGGAGAGAAAATTGAAGGTATACTATCGTTTTAGTATTGAACAGAAATTTAAGATCTTTATAAATATTTTACATTTTTATATTTAGAAATATCAGTCTTTTGATTGTTTATTTTCTAATACCTTGTACCTATGAATGCACTGTACTCAGTAAAAATAATATCCATTGAATTATACAAAATTTTACACTATAAAAACAACTTCAGTTGCTTACATGTATTTCTGTAATTGGTGTAAAGGTATATTTTTGCTGTTATCTTTGAGGTTTAATCATACTTTCATTTTATTTGAAATAAACGTTATTTACAAGCGGATAGCGCATAAACTGTTATTTACTACTTCATTCAAATGGCATTCCCTCCAGGATTTATCTCCACTGCTAATAAAGTAGTATGAGAGGGGAGTTTATTATTCCTTCAGAAATTTAGCTTTACTAGCATAAGGTTGGATTTTATATGTATATATAATACACAATGACATTTTTGAGGTCAGACAATTTAGTATCTTACATGACTACAGCTGTATTTGTGGTAGAATGAGTTGTTTGTAAGAACAACGATAATGTCTAATAACAACTGAACAAAACAATTTAGATATAAACTAACTATTATTATGGAACTATTGGAAATTATTTATTCAAGGACGCGTTTTGCCTCTGGTTGAGGTATCTTTAGCGTACACTTTTTTTTCTGTATATATCATTATCATAAAATGGTTTTATTTATATATATCGTAATGATACATATATATGGGATTTGTACTGTGACTTACATTTACATTACTTATATTATTAGGATTTTAACTATCCTAACAGAAGGTTTTGTTTATATATACCGGTAACGATATAGGAACTGGCATATAAATTTCATTTTCAAAGTGTGGTTGTCGGTAACCTGCGTTCTCAGCTAGCATGCTGCTTTCAATATTGTACTTAATTAAGCTATTTGGGCGCAGTTGAGATATTATTACTTCTCTCGGAGTCTGTTCTTGACGCACAATAAATGATACTCATCATTATCAAACTTCAGTCCTGTTCAATTATTTTTTTCTCCCAATGATGCTCTGTTATTGAATATTTCTCATCCAGTGCCTATTATGAAGATATTGGCTAATAGTTTTGACGGTGGACACCCTATTGGATATCTTGTTCTCAGTAATGATTTTCGTTGAGAATGAAGTAATTCTGTGTTGTTCTCAGCTTTAGTGTGCTATCTTTATTCATCTATGTATATCTGCGGTATATTACTGTGTGTCTGTAGATTTTTATGTATCATTTTAATTGTTAGTGTTGTGGGGGTATTTGTATACCATTTCTGAACGTCAAATGCATAATAACTAAAATGTGACGAACAAAGTTTGACAATGATGTGTATCAAAAACTGTGCATCAATAGCAACTATTAGGGACGTCATAAGATCTCACTGCACCCAGTTTAGAAACAAACAGACTAAAAATTTTGAAACCTATCCTGAACCTATCATGAAGGAACTATCAAAGCTAAAAAATATGGGTACGTCAGCATGAAATGAAGATAAATCCCAAGAAGAGTCAGCTTTTAGGTACACAGATAAAAAACAAAGATTGTTTATGATTATAGGGTGGTGTCAAAATTTCTTGATGAAGTCCTTAAGTGTAAATTTCTTGGCATAAAGCTTCGTTGTAAATTCACTTCGGCTGAGCACATTGTGTAGGTGATAGGAAAAGTTACAAAATCCTTCATTTACTAGATAGGGTAATTAGAGAATGTACCTGAGAAGTTAGGGAATTGGGTTACAATATTTTAGTCAGTCCATTGGTGTTATTCCGGATATTCATTTTGGGTATTAAATACAGGAGTTGGGAGGGAGCTAGATTTTTTTGTGGAAAATATCGCAGAAACAGTCAGTAAACTGATGTGATAAAGGATGTGAATTAGGAATCATTGGAGGAGAGATTAGGGTGAAGAGAGCGCTGGGAATATACAAGGCATATGTTGGTGATTGTGCTTGAAGGAATATTAGTCAAAGAGTTAGGAGAAGGTCTTGGAAGGGAAAAAGATAACCATGACTAAGAGCTGGCACTCGGTTTTACGTATAATGGAGTGGGAAATTCTTCTTTTCTGGGTGTATCAGTGATAGGAAAGGATTTACTAGTGAAGTGATGAATAGTTTACCAAAAACGGTGAAGGAATTTAGAATTAAAATTTGTAAATCGCAACAGTAGAAGGGGAGGAATGTAATATTCAAATTATATAAAATAGTTTTAAAAAATAAATAAAAAGGGATAACTAGATTACCAAAGGAATTGCCAGCAGAGCTTGTGCTCCATCGCAATTAAATTAAATTAAAACTAAAGGGGCGTTGTGCAGTAAGTGATATAGTACCTTATTTTGAAACGTTATTTAATTTTAGTCGGAATACTTGCTGCTTACCAGAGGATTAAAAAAGTGCATTAGTTGTACCAGTACATAAAAAGAGGAAGTGATAAACCGGATGGATAATTACAGTCATATTAATTTGACATCAGTGGTAATGGTGTGATTGATATTCAAACACTTCAAAATTTTATGTGAAGAACATAACTGGTTTTGCAGTCAATAACATGGTTTTAGGCAAAGATATTCATGCAAATTTGAGCTAAAAGGATATATGCAATATATTCATATAAAATGTAGGAAGAATGCCAAGTTATTCGTGTAGTGGTAGATGTTCTAGACGTTCTTACAGAATGAGGGATAAATTGTCCTAAATAAGCCAAAGTCCGTTGGAGTGGATAAAAAATGATTTGCCGGGTAGAAGAGTTCTTAAAAGTAGAAAATAAAGTCACGGTTGGTAATGCAGTATCAAAAGAAGTGGAAGTTGGAGTGCCACAAGGTAGCGTGTTGGAGACCATTACTAATCGTTATTCTAATTAATGAGTGTTTGTTTCGTTTTGCTACCTGTAATGGTACATAGGCAGTAGGTAACAGAATTTAATTTTTATTGAGAATTAGTATATACAATATTGTCTTTGTGCGTTGCGAGTATAAGTTGGCTTCAGAGCTGTATTCAGGTGACGCCGGATGTAGTTTCAGATAGCAGCAGCGTGGGATGATGAGCTTGTAATTCGGGAGTCTTAGCATGGAAGGTTCTGGATGGACGCTACAGTGCAGCCCCACCCTAGGCAGTGGTAGTGTGACATAAGGTGGTTCCGTTATTCTCATTGGCCCAAGCACGGTGGTATGATGCATCTGCAGTTCTAGACACGCTTTGTCTCAACAAAACTATAGTGCGCGCCATGTTCATCCTTCATCTTCTTCAAGCAGCCTCGCACTAAGGATGTAGTCGCTTAACCCAGGTAAGGCGCGCGACGCCTCAGTTTGGTCTCCAAATCAGTTTTTTTGTCTCTAAAAATGTTTGTCTTTGTTATAGATATTTCTAAACTGTTCGGTTCACCTACAAGAAAGTTAATATGTCGGAAGTAGCTCAAAACAGTCATCAGTGTAACTTAGTTAGGTTGACGAAGCTTTCTGTTGTGTTCGTTAGTGGATTTGGCCACCGGTGTTAGGATTTAGTCACCGTTGATTAATAGGTGTTCGGCTATTTAGTAATAGAGTTTGACCCACTTATTTGTGTAGTTTGAAAATTGAATGTAGGAAGCATTTATGTGGAGTTAAATCAGTAATTGTATATCAACCTTTCGAGCAGTTAGATTAAAGTTATTAATGCAAAGACGTGTCATTTACTCTTCAGTTTCATGTTAGTTGATGATCGGAATAAATATAGTTAGGCTTTTGAAATAAAATGGTTTGTAAAATGATTTCGCTATGTTTGTGTCTCATTTTAAGAAGACCATTTGGGGTCATGGATTCTTTGTGCGTTGCAAGTTCGCTTCAGAGCTGTATCCAGGCGACGCCGGATGTAGTTTCAGATAGCAGCAGCGTGGGATGATGAGCTTGCAATTCAGAAGTCTTAGCATGCAAGGTTTTATTCACAAACCACATCGTCCAATTGTGTTGGGGTTAAGATTGCTACCTAAGTATTTCTTGTATCAGAAGTATTTCTTAAAGAAAAGCTGTATTGAAATATGCTCACAACGTAAGCGATTCTAATGTTATGCTGTCTGAGTGTAGGCTTGAATGAAGGATTGACGCATTTTGGTAATTTCTGTATTATAAAATAATTACCTGGTATCAGAACTGACTTAAATTGATAGGAATAGTAATTTCAGCAAGATTCCCCAACTCCCCTTATTACAAGTGGTATCATCAGAAGTTGGATGAAACCTGACGTAAATAATAGGAACACGTCATCGTTACAATAGGCCTCAAGCACAATAGGATATCAAACTGAATGTCAATTAGGGAAGGAATGGCCGCCTTCCCAGCGACTCACTGCCTCAGTATGGCTGCACTCTAAGCTGGTAAATTGAATGTGTTCGTGTGGACTTGTGAACTGAAGACATAGATTCAATTTGCCGCGCTTTCCACCTATATTGTATTGTTTTGTTAGTGGCTTTACGCCTAGTCGACGTCTTAATCGTTAGAGGCGGGAAATAACTGACTAAAAGAAATGTGAAGGAATTTAGCCACGAGTTTTTTAACGAACCATCCCGGGTTCACCTTGATTGATTTTGTGAAATCATAGAAAACCAAAACCTGAATGGTCGGACGGGGATTTGAACCCACGTCCTCCCGATTGTGAGATCAGAGTGCTACCGCTCACTCATCACGCTCCGTCTGCGAGGACGGAACTACAGTACTAACATGGAATCTAAAGCATGCTGAAGCTTTTGTGAACAAGTACAACTCTAATATATTCCAGAGCACACAGACATTTCAATCCAGGACTCAGAAATTTGAGATCAAGCTCGTTGACCACTGAGCTACCACACATTTCGCATAGGTTAACCATTACTGGGGACTGGTCACTGACGTGAACGTATTCATCACTACTTGCAGTTCGCGTCTCGTGGACGGTGAGTTGCCGTTTTATTCACATTCGGTTCAGCAGGAAAGGTAACAGGAACTTTCTGTCCAAAAAACAGGGATATGGAGGTCGTCCTCAAACTGCCCTGTATTGTCAATAATACTAATAACAAGGTTAAACACTTTCGCTTTGAAGTTTTCTCGATTAAATCATTGTAGTCCCAATAATAAAATAAGCTATTTTTTTTAAAAAAAGTTACAAACATTTAACTACATTTTTCAATCTAGCTTTATTTAAGAGACGCTACAGCCAACAAATCAATCTGACTTTTAGCAATACCGACGAGCATGTTGAGACAGTAATTTATTGAAATATACACTATATGCTACATTGTTACCAATTGGCTATTTGACTGTTTTTGGGAAACTGTTTAAAATTGTTTATTGGTTCACTTTATCCTTAGGTTACTTTTTATTTTTTGAATAATGTGCTTATTTTACGCAAAATTCAAAGTTAAAATTTAAAGTTTTTAAAAGCCCGCCAAAACGCTCTTTTGCAACCTGTTGCATGCCAACTGCGCCCGTGACGTCACACGCCAGTAAGGGATCTCTCTGTCGATAAGTGACGTGTTGTTTGAATTTGTACGCAAATGTTTAGAACTATGTCTAATAAATGGTGTGCAGTGCCCCAATGTACAAACACTACAATTAAAAAACCCCAAAAATTGTTTGTCAGTGTTCCAAAAGCCTCTAAATTACAAAAAAATTGGCTGCTGCTCGCCCGCAGGAATCCAGACGATGTTGCGATTAATTGAAACATCTTCTTTTGTGAGGATCATTTTAATGTAAGTAAACGATCCATATTCTATTCTATTATACGTTTTTCCGTGGTGTTAAAAATCTAGGTTCTTGTACCAGGTTTTGTACATTTCGATGTTGGCATATTAGTAATGGTATTCCGTTTTCAAAAACTTTACTATGGCTTTACTATTTATTTATGCCTAAATACTGACTTAATAATGAGTTATACAGAATTTTCTAAGATTTTTTTTCATATGAAGTAAAACGAGAAGTGATATCACACGAAAATTGTATCATATAAGTGAATTGATAGCTATCATCCCTGGACCATAAGACTCCTTGGCAGCCCTAAAAAAGCAGAGAAAATAAACTAAAATTCCTGTTGTAAATTAAGAATAAGTTATATCTGCCAATACAATTGGTTTTGTTCTACTAATGTATTCTATTTTTTATATCAGTTCTTTTATATTACACAGTTGATTGTCCTTAGTTCTCAAACATAGTTTTCTTCATTCGGTGTTGTCTTATTTAGTCTAAAGTTGTGGTGGTTTGCATAAATATCTGTTGCTGATTGTACACTGAAATTGTTATGTCAAGTTAGTTTATTGTTGTTTCTTTTTTCATTGTAATTTTTTTATTGGACTTAACAAACACAATGCATATTGTTAAAACAATAAAAAAACGCACGTGAAAACAGATTCCATACAGATATCGGTCAACCTTAAAAGAAGTATGAAAAAATATCCCAGAGACATAAAAATTCGCATATATCTAATATCCGAAAACAACTTCGAATTAGGTATGAACAGACCCTGGACCAGGATAACGTCGCTAGAACTGACACTAGTTCTGTGTTATCCTGGTCCACGGAGTACGATCGAAAATTATACATGTGATTGACTAATGCAGTATTGTGAGGGCATTAGCTTGCACGGCAGAAAGTTGTTCTAGTGGTATCGCCACCTCTATTAAACCTTAAGATTTTTGTGATTAAATGACGGATCTCCAATTGAGGAATTTGTAGCTTGAATTCTAGGCAAAGAAACCTACACAGCTAATTTGATTTACGGTTTAAATTATTCTTATTAACTATTTCTATTAATCACTGATTTTGAATTTAAATACTAGAGATACGTACATAGCAGTTTTTACGTTTTTGACTTCTGCAGCATATAAGTCTTGATTCCTCTTGCAAAAAAGTCCAATCATTAAAGCGTTTACTTTTGGTAAGTTTCCACTGTTAGCTTTCACAAAATATTTCTCCATTTCGTATTAAGGAAGAAAAACTAGTGTAACACCCGATATAACCGGCAGTAAACAAGAAAAGTAACTAAAAAACTTGGACTACAGTGAAAACAACACCAGTAACAGCAATATTTACGGGTGCGTTACGTCATAGAAGCAACTACCAATCACCGAGCGTTTTTGGGCACATGACAACAATTAAAATTATACTGAATTTTATTTTACATTTTCATTAATAATAATGATTATATCTGATTAAACTTACAAAAAATAGGTTCCTTAAGCATCAATATATGCAAATAACAACAATTTACAATATATTTTTAATACAGTCAAATAGCCTATTGTAGGGGCGGATCGTTTAATTTATGCACTTATAAAGGTATTGTGTCGGCAAAATTGAACTGAGGGTGATAGTACTGACCTGGGCGATTTACTCCCACAGCTGGCCTCTGGCGATCTTGGGCTCCTTTCTTGACTGCTGCTACTAACTGGTTTATAGTAATCACGACAGCTGAAACCACATGGATCAGGACATGATCCTTTTGTTACTAAAAGTACTTAGCAGGGACGTAGCTACCATAAGGCTAGGCGGTGCAGTGAACCGGGGTCCCCACGAGCGCACTTCAGGGGACCACCAAGCGCACTTCTGATGGGCGACCTATTCTGAGGGTTCCCTAAGGCCCCAGGGCCCTTGTGAACCTCGATACGCTACTGTCCAGGGGGCTCCAAGCTCATCTCATGGGGCCCCTATCAGTAACATGAAGAGATAAAAAAAGAAGGTCGCCCATCTGGCCTGAGGACCAAAGATAATTTTTTACACGGGGGCCTATGTTGACCTAGCTATGTCAATGGTACTAAGTGTTCATTATTCCTCTAGGGAAACAGGTTCATCCATCTCCTATGATTGACAAGTCACTTAACTACTACACAGGGCATTTATTACACACACTCGTTATAACAATACATCCAGTTATCACCAGCTTTCTAGGTCAATTCAAATCGTGCTAATTTCTGGAACAATACCAATATTAGCAATTACCGGTAGTGAAGCACTTCAAGCTAATGAAATATGGCTAACGGTAAGATTCGACGAAGTTGTTACCTTACCTCGGCCACGACGTTAAGATTCCGCTATGGGGAGAGTCATCATAACAGTTAACTATACATGCTGCCACCTGTATGGCGAAATACACACCACAGAGTCAAATGAGAGCAAGTGCTTTCTACCACGCGTAATTTATTCCACCCGGATCAAATATTCTGGTAGGTTCGACCAGGAGTCGGCCGGCTAACGCCTTCCGCCCCGACAAACTGCTGACACAACAGTAATGCGTGTGGAACGTGAATCACGTGGATTCGTCGCGTGCGTCCCACACATTGCTTCCGACTAAGAGTACTAATGTTTACCACTAAATTACACATTCCAAAAACGACCGTTAAACAGCTGCCGCCAGTAAAATAGATCAATTGCTACTTCAATTAGCTTTCTGCTACAAGACACCAACTAAGTTTAAATCACATTACTATCATCAAATATCTGTCTCCATTACAGCAAATTCGTTTTATTATTTTAACCACAATAACTTGCTACTCAAAATGTTTCTCATTTTTCCTTTGTGTAACTTCACATTTCGGAATAACAACATGGCTTGAGACTGAATTTTTTAAGGAAGGTCTCCAGGTGAGGGTAAAAACCACGGCGGATCACACAACAAACTAATTAATAAAAAAATTAGAGGAAATAGTATATTGTGTGCACTTGAGAGGTGAAGGAAGGTCTACAAGATTAAACATGACGCAAAAATACTAATCAAAAAGCGGCCAGCAGGATTCACTATCACCTTGTACCGCTATACGACCCAAACTGTTTAACTTCATAGTAGTCGGAAAAAACTGTAAAGTTGATGAAATGCAAATATAAAATTCTACTAAATACAATTTTTAAAATATCTTACAGTAAACCAAAAATAAGACAATTTAAATACTTATCTCCTAAAAGTGACTGAACATCAATGATTTGAATTCCCAGTGATAACAAAATAAGTCATTCGGTTACTTTATGAGTAACATTTGACTAAATTTTTAAAGAATTATTGATCAGAATTTCCTAAAATAAAGGTAATGCCACAATTTCATTATTTTTTGTTAAAAATCACACAAGTTGTTGTATAAAAAGGACAGTTTGCGTGTTTCCAGGTTTTATTTGATACACGAAAAGATATCTTTTCTGCAGCGGCCACAAAACATTTTATTATTTTTTCATCCCTTGATTTCTCGAGATCTTCCGATACAAAAGGTGGGGTGAGCAATACAATGCAAAATTATAGATCCAATCGTGCAGAAATATGTGAAGAATGTAAGAGATTTTCAAGTCAATAACATGGCTTTAGGCAAAGATATATATGTGAATCTCACTAAATATGATATGATGATATGATAAAATGGACATGGGAGGCCAAGTTAATAGTGTTGCACTGGATCTTTGGAAGGCCTTTGACAGAGTGAGTCATAAAGAAGTAGTAAATAAAGTAAAAACTATTGGAGTGGATAAGAAAGTGATATGCTGGGTTGAAGAATTCTTAAAATGCAGAAAGCAAAATGTTAAGTTTGGAAATGCAGTATTAAAAGAAGTGTAAAGAAAAATGGGAGTGAGGCAGGGAAGCATATTGGGATCAATGCTTCTCATTAGACCCGTTTACACGCACGGTTTTGGAGCGTACGCCACAGGCACGCGCATCAGTCATTTGCGTCTAAATGCTCGGTGGTCAGAGAGACCCGGAGCGCGCTCCGATGCGCAGGTATGGCGCGCAGGTCTAACAGTGTCTAGTGTTTACACGTGTATTGTCGGTCTGCAGTCTTGATGCGTCGGTACTTGTTCGATGTTGGTTAGAATTTCTGGATGACTTTATTTAACTGTAGTCTGCTTTAAAAGATAAAAATTTAAATCTTGACAATGTGTGGTCAAGAGATAATTTGGAAGGATTTATAGAACTTCATAAGAATTTTCCATTTTTGTTGAAGATTAATAGACTTACATAACTAAAATTTAAAAATCTTGCATCTGATAAGTTCGTAGAATTCTGCAGGTTATATGTACGTGAAAACAAAGAATTTTTGCATTAAAAAGATTCAAGAAATTTGGGTGGGGCATTTCTAAATGATCTGAAAAAAATAAATGAACGCAACAGGAGTGGATCTGCAGGAGGCACATATACGCTTAATCTGTGGTATTACTATCTCTTTTCAGTGCAGTATAAATCGCTTGGCACATTTCAGGTATGATTTTACTCAGAGATGGTGAAGAAATACTAGCAGAAAATGTCAAACCTTGAAGGGATCTTCCAGTTGACAAAAAAAAAAAAAAAAAAAAAAAAAAAAAAAAAAAAAAAAAAAAAAAAAAAAAAAAGAGTTAGCAGCCAAACGTTCCTCTGCAGTTATACTCTTCCTCATGAATGTGGCTAACTTTAAAATCTAGTCAAATGTTGAATTGTCCATTCGTAGATAATTTTTGAAATCATCTGGGTCGTAATATCTCTCTATAATAAAAAAAAAAAATATGTAAAGCAGCACATACTATTGCGCGGTTTCTCTCATTTCCTTTGGATGAAGTTTAAAATACACTTATAAACACAAGCACAACTAACAAAAACAACAACGACTTGAAAACCGAATGATGCAAGCTGGACCGTCTGCAAAACTTTCCAACCAGGCAGAAAGTCCATGCGCCACGCGATAACTGTCATTTTTGGAGAGTGAGCTCCAACCCGCAGTCCTGGCGCGCGCGACTGGTGTTGGCCATTTTTCGTCCCACGCTCCATGAACGACGCTCCAACCTCACGCTACGGTACGGCAGTCTGGAGCGCCGTTCCAAACCGCCAGTTCAGCGCGTACGTGGAAACGGACCTTTTATTTTAATGAATGATTGTGTTGATTGTTTACATAGGTGGGCACAGTTAATCTAAAATTTAACTTCGTTAATCGTTAATCCGCTATTTAAAAAGTTAACTTCAACAATCGTTAAAGCCTTACATTTAAAGTTAACCATAAAACCATCCAAAATTGGAATTGATGTTTGTGTATTACAATAGGTATTACTAAGGTGCTAAGTAATACTAAGGTGCTTTGCAGAGGCGGCCTTTGGGGATGGCGAACAGGGCAATCAACCGACGCCTCGCTCTTAGAGAGGCCTCGCTTAAAAACGCGACTTGAATTAACCCTTTCGTGACCAAATTATTTAGAGAAGTTGTGGAATTCTTATGAGCACTTTATTGCGCTAAGGAACCACACTTAAAATTATAGTTTCAATCTTGAATGTGAATAATTAGTCTATAATTACAAAAAAATTAGTGGGAACTATTGTTCCCACTGAACTCTGGACTAACTCAACTCGGGAATTTGAAAAAAAAAAATATTTATTTTTAAATGCAAAAAACATTAAAAATATTACATTTAAACATGTATTAATTTGAGTTCACTATGGTGATGTACTATGGAATATAGAACAGCATGGTGCTATACACAAAGGTACACTACAGCTGCTACACATTACTTTTGTTCTCTTTGTTCTCTTTTCTTTGTCCTTTGTGCTACATAAACGGCATCTTCTGTTTGACATGTTTCCAGTTTCGCTAGCTTCTATTGTCAAATCAAAACCATTATCATCACATTGCACAATAATGTTACCACTAACATCGTTCGAAATTTGTGAAGTATTCGCTGAATCTTCATCAGAATCTGAGTCAGCATTGAAATCTGAATCTTCTGCATCTTCTGGTAGGGAGTGCAAAATTCTCAGAAAATCTTCTGGCCTGAGCCCAGGCATTCTAAACAATGGGAAACGCACAATAAACAAAATGCCGATTTTACAGCTACACAGTTTGCACATCCCAAACAGTTAAGTGGGATAAATAGTTCCCACTATCTTTCCTTGCAATATTTCTGTGGTTTTCGGTGAAATTTGCTAAATACAGTCATATACTGTCTCCTTAGTAAATATGAAAGTGAAAAAATATAAAACAAGTCACTTCACACACAACAGAAAAGTGCAGAATACAAATATAGCTGTTGTGGTCAAATTATTGGGTCCCTTACACTCAGAAACCGCGCCACTGCATTTATTGACTAAGAATGTAGACATACAACAGCTTCTGCGAGCCAGTTGATAAACTACACGTAGTTGCCACACTATAATAGAGATGGGAGCACAAGCTAGATGTAGGAACAATGATTACCAGCGAACTTAAGCCGAAAACAAAGAAGTGGGAACTATAGATCCCACTGGTCACGAAAGGGTTAAAGTTTATATTAAAAAAAAAAAATGTTTTTAGCCATTAGTGATTACTATTAACTAACCAACATTATTGTTAAGTATGTATGAATAAGTAACTAAACAAAAATTTTCATTTAGATTTATTCAGTATCACATTGGTATAAAAAGTAAGATTAAAAAAATTATCACTGAATAATAATATTTTTTAAAAAAATTATTACAATTAGAATCTCGCACCTCGCATATTAGAAAACCCACTTAAGAACTCAGCTTTGTTATTACCATAGTGTTTACGATATACGCTCGGGAAATCCGTGTTTCATTTCGTTCGTCATCTCTTGACACCTTAAACTATAAGAGCGAGTCACACTTGACTGCTTCTAACCCGCACCGCCATTCGGCCGAGTTGAAGGCTCACCCTTCCTGTGTTCACACTGTCCCTAGCTCGACCATATGGCGAACTTGTTCCTGCTGTCTTCAGTCTCCTTTAACGTTTTCATTTGGTTACTTCCCTAAAAGTGAGTTGGGAGTCACAATCAGAACTGCCAACCATAATCATAGAGTATTGTTCTTTATTTTGCGTAGGCGTACGTTATAATCTACGAAAGTAATAAAGTACATTAAAATATTTTCTTTAACCGACTCACGTCATCAACTCACTGGTTGCTCTTTAACTCACACAAAATTGGATCCAAACGTAGTCTTAACAAACTATCATTAAAAGTCTTTCTCACGCTATACTGGATTGAAAGATTCTCGCGTTTCTGAACGCAATTGCAATGAAATTTCGAACTTCAATCACTTCGCACTTGACATGTTTGTTAAATTCCCTCCATATGCTTCTCCACATCCACCAGCCCGACACCAGACCCCGCCGTCAAAAAGTAAACCAAAAGCTCTGACTGAAGAAAGGCAGCGTTCGAGAGACAGTTTAGAAAGAATGCTTCTAATTGTAAATTTTTTTACATCTCACAATTAGGACTTTAGAGATCATAGAGAGAAATTAAAATTCGCCTCAGATTCAAGTGAAACTAGCGGCCACTTTATAGATTCAGTAATGTTCCTCTAACAGCAGGAGAAACATCTGATATTGATGTACAGAAATTGTATGAATAACTTAATATGTTTATCCGTGTATAAGTAGAAAACGATAGCGTTATATCGTTGATGAAATCTATATTACAACTTATTTGAGGAATTCGATGGCACAATATTGGTTTTCAGCCCTATCTATTCTTTGAATTGAAAATAATGTAGTTCATTCGTTAGATTTTTGTGCTTTAATTAAATATTTTAGTCTTAGGAAAAGCTGCAAACATCATTTTTAAATCAATGCGTATATCTTTCAAGGCATTAATAAACTTTAGTTTATCCTTAATAATTTGTCGTCTTAATTTTATAGGACATATTGGACAGAGAGTAGGAACAGGTTTAAAAATTCTTGCTGTAGAAAGTACAAGAGAAGAAAAGGAATTGGGTTTCAAAACTTTGGACACAGCATTGCTTAATATAATGGTGTAGCATGGGACCAACATTTTGCATATCAAACATAAAAGTTGGAGGGGAGCAAAGAAGAAATACTAGATTTGTATCTAGAAATTACCAAATAACTCAATCAGTAACTGATGTGATAAAAAAAAAGCTGGAATCGGATTTATTTCAATACAGGAGGAGGGTCATGGGAGTGCACGAGGCATATTGATGATGAGGCATGGAAATATAGTGGTGTAAGAATTAAAAGTAATGCATGGAGGGGAAGAGATAACCATGACACAAATTGACACTAGATTTCAGGCACAAAGGTGTGGGAAGATTTTATTTCGTAGGTGAGGAGGTCAGGGATTGGAATAAGTTACCAAAGAAAATTATTAATAATTTACCAGAAACGTTGAAACAATTTACAGTTGTAATTAGTAAAAGAAAGTGGCTACAGCGAAGAGGGGGAAAATGGGTTTGAACGAAAGTTGCCACCAGAGGCTATTGAATTAATAGTTTTCTTCATATGTGCTGGTCTGCATGCTATTAGTGGTGTGTAGGCCTAATATGGTGCTGAATGAGAAAATGTGAGCGAAGTGACACAACCAAGCATTGCGTCCGCACGCTACATACTGAAACAAGATGTCGGTACACCAGCAGCGCAGTCTTATCATACTGGTTTCGCGTTCCGAGAACTGCCACATCGAGTACGGAATACAGCGCGACGGGTCATTTCAATTAATTATTCTGTTTGTTACCTGTGTTTCGCACTGTAATTTAGAAATGAGATGTAGCACTGTAGTGATAATTTTAATGAAATTGGTAGGGAAGAATTATATGGGTTAAAAATAGTATAACAGAAATTTAATTAATACAGCTATTATTTAATGGAGAAAGTATTTCATAATAGTACATATATCCAAATTATTTGTTGGTTTAGAATAAAAGTATCAAACTTTCGGTTTCAAAAAGAAGTTTACTGGTTATTCAGAATTGGGTTAGGTGTGAAGAAATGTTTTTTCTGGGAAATTTAATTACATTATTAAATTTACTTGTTTAATGATAATAACTGAAAAACACTGTAGCATGTATTTTTTAATAAAACAAACTCTAAATGTTTGGTTTATTCGATGTTTTACTGAAGTTTTCTGGTACAGATGTATTGGAAGATACTCAGTTTTACTTCAGTATTTCCTTCAGCTCCCCGCCTACTAGGCACATGTCATACGCCGTCATGCCGAAGCCGTTTCTCGCCTTCTTGTCCGCCCCGGCCTCCAGCAGCACTCTTGCCACTGCCAGGTGGCCACACGCGGCTGCACTGTGGAGCGGCGTAAAGCCACGACTGTCAGTCACGTTGACGTCTGTTGACCTCAACAGCAGCCGCGCTATTTGGACACGGCCTGTCAGTGCCGCGTGATGCAGTGGAGTACTCCCCAAGAGGTCCCTGGCAGTGGCGTCCGCCCCGGCCGCCAGCAGCGCTCTCACCGTATCCACGCTGTCTGTATTCTCAGACGCGTAGTGTAGCGGTGTCTCACCATTCTCGTCCTTCGCGTCGACGTCTGCGCCGTCCAGCAGCAGCCGCACCACACTGGCGTTGCCTGCCTGCGCTGCGCAGTGGAGCAGAGTCGCCTTTACTCCGTCCAAGGAGTTTCTGTTGCCGCCGGCCTCCAGCAGGGCTCTCACCACCTCCACGTCACTGTATTTAACGGACCAGCGCAGGAGTGCGCCCTCCCCGGCGCCCGTGACCATCTTCAGAATCAGAGTAATCCTCGAATCCATGATCTCCTGCGCAGATGAAAAACGCCGTACACCTCATATTACAGCTTTAAACATGAATACTATCAATCATAAAATGTAAATAAAATAAGTATGAATGGGATGTTTGCTTAATGAATGAATATCTGATAGCCACCTTTAATGTGTAATTTTTTTTTGATTGTAACTTTCACGTAATTGATTCAGAAAGATATGCAGATATTTTAATATGTTATTCTACAAGTAGAATTAAATAAAAACGTTCATTTGAACATAGGTCCGCAAATGTTTAGTTACGGAGTTACGACTCATAAAAGATTTTGCCTGAAATTTAGAAACCTCGAAAATATGAAGCCATTGCAAAACTGTTCGAGGTTACAGTGAAGCACGATTTCCATTTATTTTGTTGTTACTGATATCTGCAGTAGTTTTCCAGAAACTCCAGTGCTGCATGATTATAGAATTGACCATCAGTAATCAAAGTTTAGGACATATATATACTATATATACTATGTCATACAGAAATACATATATATCAGTTATATATACAGGTGTTTCAGGTCACTTTGAGCGGCAACTATTAGGAATAGGAAAAGTGTAAAATCTGGCTGATTTTCGAAGAACTATAGCTCGCTTAGTTCTGAGTTTGGAAAAAAGTTTGTACCACGAAAGTTGTAGGGAATTTCATCCTCTTTCAAATTGGAAATGTACTGTTTCTTACTAGAACTCATCAGGAAGGAGTTATAGACGAAACACTGAAAAAAGTACCAATATTTTGATGATTTTTGCCATAGAAAATCGTGCCAGCCGAGGTAGAAAATTTGGTTTCTGCATACTCTCACCAATATATACAAAATGAAATTAAAAATTCTACAAGATATAATGTTTGTGAGACCCCCTTTTTACGACCCTGTTACTGGACTGAGAACATAGTTTCACTATGTCAAAACCTCCTTCATCAAACAGGGGTCAGGTTGTTATTTAAAGGAAAGGAATTGACACACGTTTTGGAAATAAAAGCCGAAATAATAATGTTATTACAAGTTGCCGAGTCTGAATATGCGAATTATTTTTGTGACCTTATAGGATTCATTGCAAAATGTCTTGGTCAGCGTTTTTATTTTGATTCTTTCTTTGATTTTAGAAGATGTTAGAAGGAATTACAAGTGACCAATTTTTGGTAGTAGGTACTCACATTCATTGCGTGATTCAGAGCTTGCATGACTTGGAAGCGAAGTTAATTTCCAGACGTTGATTTCGAATATGACAATGGATGTAGATGTATACCAAATCTCTTTTTTTTTTTAATATTTCAGTACAAATGGCTGATCTGATCATGAAGATAAAAGAAAATCTTACAGATCTGGTAGCTGATACATGCATTAAATTGAATTTAATTCTCAAACGATCGATATCTTCTAGATGAAGAGAAAAGAGATGATAAGACAGTGTGATACATCACTTCCTACAAATGTGAATTAACGTTCTCTTCAATGGTAAACACGCAAATTAAGAAGATGAATAGGCGACAATTACAAAATGGTTTGATTATTTGTGTCTTAAAAATACAAACTCGATTCTACAATTTATTAAAAAGTATATAGAAACAGTCTTCTCAGTGAAAATGTTATATTTTAACTATAGTGTAAGACCCACAACCTTTGCTTTTACCTGGCTTGCGGTAAAGACTAGGCAAACCCTCCTGGATCGCGACCCACCGATTGAAAAACTTTGAATCATTAAATTCTCTACCAACTGATGTATACAATTTTTCGTTGAAATATTGTCGGTTTAGGAATCAAATTACTAACTTTTTCGAAAACTCTTAACTCTAAAACGATCGCTACTTTTCCTATAAACTCTAGGAAACTACTGGTCATCGTAACTGATTAAAGAATTTGTGGGTCATAAATTTCTGAAATACAGCTCAGTCTAACTTTTCTGTGGTCTTCCGCCAAAATATTTGATGGAATAAATATAAAATCCAATCATTTTTAGAGTCGGCGGTTCGACAGATTTGAAACAACAAGCAAAAAAAAAAAAAATCCCCACAAAACTTGTTATAGTTATTTTCAATGCAGTGATTTTTCGATATTTTAAGTTATAATTATTTTTATCGCAATACGAACTAAAGTAATGCGAAATATACAAACTTCTTAATTAATGGAATCAGAAAATATAAGTCCGTGATAGACACATTTTTATAATTTGAGTACGAAGTAAATCGACTCAATAATATTCGGCTTGAGAGATAAATGCAAAAACATCGTTGGTACCGTGACGGGAAGGGACTGGTAGCAATAATCGCGAACTCGTTTTAAACGACGAAAAACAAAATCAGCGCTAGTAGAGACGGCAGCCACATGAGACCGTGACCTGGATCTTCCATAGACTAAGCAATGTGAGGAACAATGGCGACAGCGCTCTGGTGGCGAATTACGAGAAATAGCTGTAACTGATAATTACTTTATAAAGTGATTCACAAGTCATGTCATAAATTTAATACAAAAATGATTGTATTTTGTAGTAAAATGATAACTGGAATTGAAAGAAGGTGGGATTATGGTCAGTCACACAAATTTCACAGTCTGTTGCTACACCCCCACTATTGCCTCATTCTGCAGTGATAGCACACATTTTGGAATGTTAAATTCAGAACTTGATTAAAGCAGCGCTTCCAAGGTGATGTCATCTTGTAACGCCATGGTCACATTCCTTACTCCCACGATTATCGTGTTATATAAATGCGGGCTTACACGGTTCACTTTTTACACTCCGGATGAATCACTCGCAGTGAAATGAAAGTGAACTGTGTAAACAGAGAATCATCCAAAGTGATCATCCAAGATGACGGGTGAACGAAGTTGGCTCGGGTTCAAATTTTCGTTCACTTTTGGTGTTTCTCTCGGATGAATCATCAAGAGTGACACTTGAAACAGCCAAAATATCGATGTGAAACTTTCTCCCGGATCGATAGCAATTATTTGTTTCTTATTGTTGTTGTTTTCAACACATAATGGTTTTTAAAAGGAGAGGCGAAATATTTCTTTATTTTTAAAATCTTTCCATAAAGAGTGTTCATAGAAAACAAAATTTGAAAGTTAAGAAAATAATACATAAAAGATAGTGCTATGGAGGACATCATTAAAGAATTGAATCTCCAATTTTTGACAAGAGAAGACATTAAATGCAAAATTAAAGCTACCCGAACCAGGTGTTCAAGTTAGTTAACTAAATTTTTAAAATCAGAAAAATGTAGTGTAAATTGTGCTTCTGGGTAAAGTAAATGCGTTTCAAAGCAGTTATCAATTGCAAGAAACCTGAGAGTAGTCTCCAGCTTCAGTTTAGCTGTAAGATATTTTCTAATTAGCGTCCTGTTTTATAATTCGTGGTGTGTTTCTTTGATACCAAACCTTTCTGATTCATACATACAAAGATTATTTTTATATGCCATTTAGTCCTGCAATACCCATTCTACCACGCTGCAAGATCCAATTTCTCTTCAACAAACTTCTAAACTTCTATTCTTTTTCGATTTTATGTACGATATAACTTTTAATTTCTATTTCTAAAAATTAAATCCACTCCCAACACGCACACGTTTGTTTGTTGACATCTTGAAGTGAATTGAATGGTTCATTTGTGATGATATGTGTATACGAAAAGTGAATCCACCTCACTTTCACTACCAGGAAATCACCCAGAATGGTTATGAAAAGTGAGCCGTGTAAACACGTCTTAATTTATACTTCACTCCCTACTGTAATGCTGGAACCACACTGATGTCTACTGTCCAACAATTGTCTCGTCATTTGACATTACACGCCGTTAGTAATGGCGCTAGTGGCGGTCTCGGTTCTCCCATCAAAGAGATAAGGCGAGTCGCTCATGGCGTTGCTGTGGCCACACAAACACGGCGATCGACAATAACACAGAATGGTGTGATCTAATGAAAAATCATAGAGTTTTAAGAAGTGCTGAATATTCTAAGCAAGCCAAGATTAAAATGTTTCTTTGCTATGAACATAAACGTTGAAATTCTGGTGATTTTTCGGCAAGTCCACTCATCAAAGCTCAATGAAAATATTTGATATTGTTCCTTGAGATATTCAAATTGACCAATAAAGTCCACTTTTACTATATTTGACGAATTTGAGGGTGTAGATCATATAGCATTAGCGGAATTAGATACTTGAAATCCTCTTTTGAGAAATAAATAACTCAAATCTGATGAAGTACAGAAACAATTTACGGTAAAAACATTTTTGCAAATTATTCTGGAAATCATTTATTCCAAATATTTTTCCTTTTTGAAATAGATTTAACCTCCTTTTTGTATTACTTCTCTTTCCTTCAATTCGAATTGTATTATTTTTTGCGTATATGATCTTGGAGCTAATTTTGCAGTAGGCCGACATAAATCACAGCAATACATACAACAAAAACAAACGGCAATTCTTATAAAAGTATTGTTTTGTTACAAATCACGAAATATGACAAGAACTCACATTTGTTGCCGCGAGTCAAATGTGAACTTGAAGGGTACAGGCAAACGGACACAAAACCAGCAGAGACAAAGTTCGGCCCGAAAATGAGAAAGGGGTGAAAAGATCACGCAAACACGTTTTCGCCCCATTTTGCAGATTGCGGGTCCGTTTAATTTTGTGCGGATCCACCAGACTGCCGAATACAATCCCGAGCTGCGTCTACAGCCGGCGCAGTGGAGCCATCACCGACGCGCACACAAGCGCCACCACTACTGCTATCTAGCCCGCAGTGCAGTGCTCGAGTACCTTGGTCGTCCTCAAAGAAACTACGCGCCGACGACGCCAGTGTATCAGAACGACGCTCGCCTCTTCACTACGCAAGTAAAGTTAATCTTAAGCTATGTCCACACCAAAAGGAACATTGAGGAACATGATGTTGATGTTGCTGTTGCTTGTTCCTGCAAAAATTTCCGTCATGTTACCCAATGTTTCTCAATATTCCTCAATTTTTATGTCAACAGAAACAAAAGTTCCTTGAAGTTGACTATTTCCAGAAGTAGCGGTAAAGATGAAACGAAATAAAGGAACATTGGTAAAAAATACAGTGTTTAAAACCGTTGTTAGTTTGGTGTGGACAGCTTGTTCCGTGTTGCTGTAACCTCAGTTGTTGAACTCGCACAAAAATATGAGCTAGTGAAAATTTAATTGAATTATATAGAAATACAGAGTGTTTGTGGAATCCGTGTGATTCAAACTATAATGATCGACTAAACAAACACGATTCGTGGGTGATGTTAAGTAAAGCAAATGGTTCATATGTAAGTAAAACGAAAAGTAAAAAACTTAGTGGCACAGTTTTTCAGAGAAAGAAAAAAAAAAGATAGAGTACTAAAAAAAATCTGGTTCTGCAGCAACTTTTGTGGGTAAAGAGGTTCACTTACAAATATTTGGAATTTTTTGCGGTTAGAAATAAAGTGCGTCATTGTTCAGAAAAAGTATTTAGTGATGTACAAGTAAGTTTATACAAAGTTTTATTATTTCTTTAGTAATAGGTGTATCATACTTTTTATATTAAAAAAAAAAAAGAATCCATTAGGCGTTTAACTCCGTGTTGATTTGTCTCAAAAAGACTTGGTCTCATCCAGAATTTGCGATTTCTTTTTTTCTATTGACTCAAAATAATCATAAACTAGCTGGTACCCACGAATTCGATCGTCTTTGTAAAGAATTTGGATTGACAGCTACCGACATCTAAAAACCATAGTGCACGATGGGAGACTCGATGATAATACAACACACAATTGTCAGTCATCTGCCTATGTAGTTCATGCAGCAAAGTAAAATTTACTGACACACATGTCTTTGGACGAAATACGAAAATAACCTTGGTCTACCACACTCTCAAAGTTACAGAAATTCGGCCAAAGTTGTGATCGATGGGCGACTCTGTGTTACTGCCACACACAAAGATCAGTGATCTGCGCTTCATAGTTTTAGCTGAAAAGTGATACACAGGGACACAAACGTTTTTGGTAGAAATTTGAAAGTTCCGCAGGTCGACCAGTTTCAACCCCCATATCTCCCACACCCCCATAGCTACCGACATCTAACAACCATAGTGCACGATTGTACTACCACACACAAACACCAATGGTCTATGCTATGTAGGCATAGTTGTGGCAGGAAAGAGGAGTATAAGGAGACACAAATATTTGGTCGAAATATCAAAACGCCCTGCGTTGACCAACTTTAATCATCATATCTCCCACATCCCCACAGCTATCGACATTCGGCCAACGTTGTGAACGACAGGAAACTGCATGCTACTTCCACACACAAAGACCAGTGATCTGTGTTAGGTAGTGGTGGCTGAAAAGTTAAATATAGGAAAACACAGGTCTATATATTTATAAGATTGCAGCAACTGCTGATAAAACATCATTGTCACACCACATCATCGTATACTAACTGAATTATAATTTTAACAAAACTTTTTTATTTCGCACAGAAAAATTAAGATTGTTGCTCTTGGTGCAGACGGGTAACAATTGTAAACAGCAAAACAAGTAAACTGTTCCTAAATTAGGTTTTCTGGTATGGACGGAATGTCTGTGAAAGTTGCTATCTGTTTTTGTTTCTAGAAACAGACCGCAACAGTTTAGCAACAAGAAGTACCTCTATGTTCCTCTGGTGTGGACGAGCCTTTACTACAGCGACCACTGCCATCGCGTGTGCCAGCCCGAAAATGGCTCTGGTTCACTCGCGTGGACAAAAATAGCAGTCAGCCTCCGTGCAACGATAAAACGTCAAGCACAGCTCTGATCTGCGACAGTCGGTTGCATTTCTGTTACATTCGGATGCAACTAAGAGCCTGAAAATTTCTTAAAGACCCTAACTCAAAGTACAGAATCTCATTACGCAACACCACAACTCATGCTCCCAAATCATATCGATGTATTTCCTAAACTGGTCTTGTAAATGTACTTAGTTTTGGCGCTCGCATTGTTTGTCTTTAATCAGTAAGTTCCTTTATCACTAGGTGCAAAGCGAGTGAGGTGGGTGAGCGGTTAAGCTCTTACCTCGTATTCGGGAAGACGCCGGTTCGAATCCCTGTCCGGGCATCCAGATTTGGGTTTTCCTTGGTTTCCCCAAATCACTCCAGGCGAATGCCGGGATGCTTTCTTCGCAGTATCATGGTCGAATTCCTTCCCATACCTTGTCCCCAGTCCAATCCCAACTCTAATGACCTTTACATTTAAGAGGCATAAAACCATAATTAGTAAAATGCAATAGTGTCTTTAGTATGTTTTGCTTTTGAATGATTAGTGGTAAGATCCCCGTGCTTATACCAAGTACAAATTGTTACTTTGTGCAAGTCTTGGTAATTTATTTCGATGTACATAATAACACTCATAACTGTTTCACTGAAACTTCTCTCGAAGGGACATGACTCCATAAACGCGATTCAGATATATATGATAAATCTCTCCGTGAACTCTCCAGTATTCCGTGGCATCTGTACGACTGCTATCCTGGAAGTAGTGCTGGACAATGTAGCTTTCCCGGAAAACTATGCAGTGAACCACAGAGATAGAAGAGATGGTTAAGAGTATTTATGATGGTTGTCAATGACCACTTCAAAGCGCTCCCATTCATAACTTACTAGTTGGTTGACTTGGAATTCTGAAGGAATGTAGAGGAATGTTATTTAGTTGTTTAGCGCAGTGAGGAAAAAACTATACACATCTGATTGTTGGGTAGGCTTACCGTGGTGTTTCACAGCTGATATCAGATCTGCTTAGCTCTGGTTCCAAATTTTAATAACTTTTGAATATATACTCTCTTGTTGTATACTGTTTAAATAAATATGCCGTTTGTCACTGCTACAGATAATTTGTCATTCGTATTCCTAGTTAAGTTTTCATTGGCCACAGTTTATGAGCCGCAAATTCAATTTTTTCGTGATAGAATAAAATGAACATAAATAAAAAATTGTTAACGCATGTTACATAACACAACGTTCTCTAAAATAACTTACTTAGTGATATAATCTTCAGTTTTCTCTCGGTCTAGTATATGTTCGGAAAATTAGGTGGAGACACATATCGTTAATTTAGTGAAATACCCAACTAAATAAAATTGTCACAACACGAGAGTCAACTTCTCAACACTTATTAAACATACCAACACTCAACGAGTTAAGCAAACATTCAATTTTTCGCCTACTTTTTTGGCGTAGAAAGTATACCTTTCTACATCAACATCTACATCCATACTCTGCAAATCACAAACATTGTGGGTGGCAGAGGGTGCTAAGCACCAATCCTAAACCCGCACATTCCATATCCGAATGATACGAGGAAAGAAGGAATACATAAAAACATCAGTACGACATCTTATTTCTCTAATCTTATCCCTCCGGTCATTGCGACCTAAATAGGTTGGCGGAAGAAGTATTTCATCGCACTCGAAATTTAAATTTTTTCGCATATTCTCCAATAAATTCGAACGCAAGCTCCGTCATCTGTCTTCCAAACTATCCCAGTCCAATCTATGTATCATTCTGTGACCCTTTCATAAGGACTGTAATAACAAGTCACGAATCGAGTGGCTCTCCTCTGCACCCTATCCACTGAGTCAATCAGAACCTTGCGATACGGATCCCAAACACCACAACAGTAATCCAGATGCGGACGCACTAGCGTTTTATACGCTATCTCCTTTGTATGAGCATTACAATTCCTCAAAATACGACCTATGAATCGTAATTTAGAATTATCCTTGCCTACGACGGAAGTTATGTGCATGTCCCATTTCATGTTGCTTTGTACTCTCACCCCCAGATACTTCACGGAATCAACCGTGTCAACAGCTGAATTGTTTATTTTGTACTCGTGAACGAACTGATTCTTTTTGTTACTTATCCGCATTGCCTTGCACTTTTTGCAATTAAGTGTAAGCTGCCATTTACGGCACCAATCGAAAATAGCATCCAAATCACGGTGAATTTCTAAGCAATCGTTCGAGCACCTTATTTCCCTATCGAAACCAGCATTTGATGTTGTCACCTAGATCGTTTATAAATATTAAGAAAAGAAGTGGTCCTATTACACTTCCTTGAGGAACGCCCGAAGTAACATTTATCTTATAAGAGGCTACCCCGTCAACAACTATATACTGTGATCGGCCAGTTAGAAAACCACGTATCCAATCGCAAATCTGAGCCGAAATACCGTAAGCTCGAATCTTCGCTAAAAGTCACCAATGCTGTGAAGAAGAATCGAGACCAATTAGAACGAGGTAAGGAATGTTTAGAAAAAAATTAAGCACAGAGCCTACGAACTATAATGTCGATAAGCTGGAAATAACACGCGAGGCAGTAGGAAAACAAGGAACTGACATCAGCAACAGGGATGCTAAACAGGTTGTCAGGATGAATATTGGAGCTGGGACAGGAGTGATGTAACTAGCAATGTCTGAGGGTACAGAAAATAATGTCGATTCACGTAACTATGGATACGAATGCGGAGGAAGTTGTTGAAGCCTTTGGAAGGTCGTCAATATTAGCATCAATTCATGTAAAAACAGATTTATAATGTTTGTTGAGTGATTCCATTATTTTGACTAATCCTTGAATATTTAGGATCTCTCATAGAGGGAGCGGTTCATATAGATGATAGCTGGATTATGTAGACGCTCTACTGACAAAATACTTGGCCATACGGTATACAATAGCAAATCAATGGATGGTAGATACTAGCCGGTTGGTACTGTAGAGCGTAGTAGTGTAATGAAGCATAAAAATGAAGAATGGAAGATATAATATACTTGGCAGTATCATTTAGAATCAGAAATATGTTATAATGAAATCGTTGACATAATTCTTTAAACATAGGTGAAACACCAGTTATTTTATAATCTGTGCGAAAAAATACGCTCAAGATATGAGAATCACATTTGCCATCAAAAGAAATTTTCTTGTAGGTGGTATAGCGTATTTATAATACCAATTGCTATCTACAGACACATACTGTAAGCAAGAAATGACAGTTTCTATCAATATTAACGTTTCTCTATAAATATAGTAGTAATATTTGCAAGTTTAACATAGTCTAATTAACTTAAACTTTATTCTCATACCTTAAATGAGGTTTGTTGATTATAATACATACATTCATTTTAATTCGAACCTATTACTTGAAACATATAGTTGCTTTATAAAATTGAAAGCGGTTTAAGTGAATTAGTGACCATATTGCCTTAGGGGCTAAAGCTGACTTGCTTTTTATCGCTAACCACAGACAATAATCTAGAAATTCTAGGCAGAGCATTTCTAGATACCAATACATACAGAACGCGGACAAGACTGTGAAGAGGCATAAGGTTCAGGGACCGCGAGGTACGCAGTATGGGTGCGATAAAAAACACGGCTTATGCCAGTGGAGTCAACGTGGTGGCTAGCGCTCCAGCTGGAGAGCCATCACATGCGTGAGTTCGTATAGTGTCAATGCGATGGTGGGTAATGAATCCTTGCTCAGTAAATGGTGCAAGGAAATTCAATTATCAGTAGTTGACTTCGAATGGCATCGTCAACAGCCGATAACAAATAATATAGTCTTCTCGGGTGACTAACCGATTAAGCAGGGCGTTTTCACACAATATTTTGGCGATAGGAATCTCTGTCGCAATCCACCAGAAGATGGCGACAGATGTTCCGATCACCAAAATATTGTGTGAAAACACCCTGCTTACTCGGATAGTCATCGGAGAAGACTATATTACTTCTGAACACCGAGAGAAACTTCGATCTTATGTACCAATAACAAATAGTCATTTAATATCAATGATAAGTATAGGATACGTAGCTGCAGCAGTACCATCGAAACTCCTACCAAACATTAAGATGCTCAGAGCATGTCAAATAGACAGTGGGAGAAAAAAAATGTAGTACATATTCTTATTGTGGAGTACACATTGCCAGTCGTTTGTAAAGCTGAAATATGAGTATATATTAACTATGGGAGCTGTAATATATGGTATGAGAAACTTGAAAAGACTTTAATTCTTACAAATTTGAGATCACTCAGTAGAATAGAAGCGCGGTCCGGTATCTCAGTCTGATTGGAGGCACAAAATTCCCCGCTTCAAATTCCTGTCTCGGTGGGGATTTTCCATCTTCTCTGATACAGCTCGCTGTGTAATGATAAGTACACCAGAGCCCATCCGTGTTTCGGATTCCACGTTAAACTGTAGTCCCATATAGCCGGAAGGCTTATCGGACTTTGATAAGATAGCCGGGACAGAGGTTCATGCTAGGCAAATCGAAACTCCGACTATCGGCGGCCGAACCCTTCCCGAATATCCCAGCCAACAATGCCAACCAAACTTATTTTAAATAAAAATGGGGGGGGGGGGTTACCTCCGTACTTGTCTTGGTCGAAACAGATCAGAGGGATCTGCATGAAACAACGAAATAATCTTCAACAACGAAATTGTCTACCATTTGGCCAAATTCAACATGATCGAAGCACCTTTCAAGGAATTGAATTACCACATATATATGTTTTCTTACATGACCAGATAAAAGTCTCAAATCTGGATAAAATTATAGAAAAATCATTGAAAACTAAACTGACTAACAGTAAACCAGCCAAAAAAGGAGAGAAACTATGATGATCCGACGAAACACACGAGCCTCTATATCAAAATGAGTTCAGATTGTTTATATTCTCGACCAACAGAACAGAGAGGCCAGATTGCCCCACAAAACCATTACTCACGCATCGAGTAGAATTTTCCAATATGTATCAACATACTGCTTCTGCTTTATCTGCATGAATCGCTACTCTTATCAGCATTACATAATTTCACATAACGAGATACACAAATAAAAGATCTACACTAAATGTGAATAAACTTTCCCGAACATAACTCTATGAGCATTCAAAGATCCTAACTCTAATCTGAACAGTTCACCTAAAGTGGACTGAATTAGGGATCTTCACTAAACATCGATGCATCGTATCCATTCCATGTTTACCATACGATACATTGGATTGATTCGATGTTTTGACGAAGAATTTTTCTATTTGATGCTTCGATGTTTTTAATAAAAACATCGAATTAATAAAAAAAAACTAACCCTGGATAATAATGACAAAAATAATAGAAATAAATATTAAGATTACCTAAATTTACTCAAGATTAAATTAAATTATTTCAATTTAAAGTAACTGTCATTAACAGGTGGGGACACTTGTGAGCAATTAGCGGAATATAACAACGGTGAAGATGAATTTTTCTTGCGGTTGGCTACCCTGTCCGTATGAGAGAATGAATAAAATCAGTTTCTTAGGTTCGCTCCCACTGTTTTCCGGTGTTAGCTGTGAATCGAAATAAGATATTATTACGCTAAAACAACGAAGTGTTACCTGAAACTACCGAATATTTAAATATAAGCCGGGTTGGGGCAACATCTGATTGAATATTGTTGCGACTTATGTTGCATCCGAACGTTTATTTTCGAAGGCTACTCAAATAGTCAGTCAGCAAAGGAACAGCATGAAAGGAGAACGATTGAGTAAACTTTCGTTTCTGCAAAGTTTGCCTAAACACCATTGGTGTTAAGAGGTTAAAAGACTTAAAATTAATATTTCTGTGCAGATTTAGACTTTAGTATTCAATGTCTGTTTTTTTACAGTAATGGTCTGGCATCGTTATAAAATATTTCCGTTAATCTGTAGTTTCCGTTTCACTCACGAAGCTATACCTTACTAATACAACACTGCTTACCCAACACACAAGATCATAAAATTAAGATAACGCTCTGGCTTCACATTCGGGAGAACGCAGGTTCGAATCCGCGTCCGGGCATCCAGATTTGTGTTTTCCATGGTTTCCACAAACCACTCTAGGTGAATGCTTTAAAAGGGCCATCGCCGAATTCCTTCCCCTTCCTTGCCCCCTGTCCTTATCAGCCTCTCATGACCTCGACGTCGACGAGGCGTAAAGCCATAAACAGAAAAATCATAAAATTAAACAGATTATTACACTGCTGGTATAGTGTTACCCTGTGTTCACACGGAACAAACGAAAGACAATCAACTATTTGCGTTCATCTGGAAATTAGATTTTCTCTTGGCAATTTTAAAGGAACAGGTAAAAGGTAAATGAAACGACATTTGCCCACGAATATTGTTGGTTTGTACTTGTTGAGCTAAGGAAAACATAAATGAATTCGATGTTGAAAAAACATCGATTTTTTAAGCGATGCATCGAAAAGCATCGATGCAGGGTTCCGATGTTTTACATCGAATAAAAACATCGATGTATTTTCTAAGTGAACACCCCTAGATTGAACTAAACATAGGCAGTGGAACTAAACAAGTGGAACCGTTATAGACATCCTGAACAAAACTCGTTAATATTAATATCGAACAGATGGAACAGAGAAATCACTACAGCACGTGGTTCAGTACAAAGCACCTGTTGCAAGTAAGCAGCTAACACACCTTTTTTTTTCACTACCTCTACGTCAACACGAAAAATTCACCGAAACCAGCAGAAACGGGCAACAAGCCTTTGTAGTACGGTGCGCCGGAAGTAGGGAAGATTCCTAGAAACGAGAGGGCACCCAGCGACCGCTTCAGCGTGGTGGCTAGCGGGTTGAATGCTACCGGCCGTGAGATTATTTCATTTATCTGCTGCATTTACGAGGATGTCACAGGCTGACAGCAGAATGTTATCGTGTAAAGCTAATAAAATATGTATATATACAGTTCCATACCCAGATTGTGTAGTAAATTTAATTCACTAAGAAAGTTGAAAAAATGGCGGACTTTGAAAACTTTTACTCAGCCAAAGTATTTTCGCCATTAATTTATTATCCGATCATTTATTTCTCATCTACCAAAATACATGATTTTTTTAGTAGAAAAATCCTTTTTGGGAATCAAGTTTGTTAAAATTACACTCTTTATATTTTACTATGGATAAATTTCAGGTCAATCAATAGCTGTGATTTTCCTGTATCAAAGATTTTTTTTTTTTGAATCAGTAGCTTTAAAAGTATAGGATTGAATTTTTATTTTTTTTTTTTTTTTTTTTTTTTTTTTTTTTTTTTTTTTTTTTTTGGTAAGGATAAGAGGACAAATATTTAATACAAATATATTCTGAGTCGGCTTCCGGACAGATTTCATTTGAAAGATTTAAAAATTATGTAGAAAAAAAACTTCAGTCCAATTCTTCATAATTGTTCCTACAGGAGGTATTGTGGCAAGTACATATTGCAATGCTGGCATTTCAGTCAGGGATGCCATCTGTACGAAAACAAAAGTCGCTAGATCTGGTCTCACAAGTCACAAGAATACAGGATATTTAGTACTGAAAGATTCGCTAGAAATCTCTAAATAAAACAGAGGAAAATGGTAAGTAGTATAAAAATGTTTTAATAATTAGTATTTTCGTTAAATTTAACATAACATTGTTCTAAAAAATGTCATCAAATTTTTCAATTGGTGTTTCTTCTTCATCATCTTGGTCTCTTGTTGAAGTTGCAATACTTACAGTTGTGGAAGGATGAGATGAATTGTCAGTATTAGATTTAAAATGGAATTTAGCATCTTTCCCATTTGCAGCAATCACATCAGTCGGAAGATCGTAACTGTAGCAGTTTTTTTTTTTTTCAAAATTTTTAACTGATTCATTATAAAAAGAACGCTATTAAGAGTATTTCTCAAATTGTTTTTGACAATGTTCATTGTACTGAAACTACTTTCTGCTGCGTCATTTGAGTGATAAAGCGGATATGGCTAAATCAGATAACTCCAGAAAGATATTTATTCCAGCAGAATTCTTGTATTTTCGAATTACAACCCAGAAGTCGATGACATTATTTGTAGCATTCCATTGAACGTAATTAATAGCATGCCATTGCTGTAGTAGTTTGTCCATTTTTTGGTCATCAAATCCGAGTTCGGAGGCCAGTTCTACTATTTTGTTGTCTTTGCCCTGGCGAAGAGTATTTTTCCACTCTCAGTAGACACATTTTCTCCAAAATAATGTTGGAAGCAAGTCTTTGCTGAATTTCTTTCGATAATTTAGTAGTGAAGTAAGACGACGTTTTCTGATTGCATTTATGACATCGGTGGGTAATGAGATCTGCAGTTTTCAAAAAGATATCCTAAATAGGGTACCAGAATCAAGTGGTCTTCTATTTCAATGGACAAATAATCTTTTACTGTTGGTGCTGCTAAAGGCATTAGTACTCTATTACAAATAGAGCGAACCGCAACAATGTTATCTAGGTGTTTAGCAAGGCTACCGGATTCGAGTCTTGACTTACACAACCCTTCACTGCAATTTGTTCATCATTAAAGATGCTCCTTAAAAAGCATACATAAAGGCGATTAGTCTCATCGGGGTACAAAAAAATGAAATAAATCTGCTGTTCATGACGTAATTGTTACAAGTGGAATTCTTACAGAAAGGTCACACAAACCTGATTAATTCACCGGAACAAAATTATGGTGGTTCTTTAATTAGATAACTTTAAAAATAAAATCTTCTTTCAAGACATAATTTATCATAGCATTCGTGCACTGGTGGAACGTTACAGAAAAACTACTGTGTAACGAGTCCCAGTACGAAATACCGACTGAAAATAAAAAGTTAACACAATAGTAAATTGAATTAGCCTGATAGACAAACCAGTCACACAAACACAAAATATAAATCAGTCGACAAATAATCGCAAACACGAATTAGAAATTACAGAATGGTACAGCTATAAAATAATTTATAACGCACACAATAGGGCCCCAATGGGAAAAATGGCAGTAAATCATTAGTGTTTAGGGATGAAGATATCGGTGTCGGGAATTTGGAGTAGAAACGACCAAAACAATTAAAAATCGACACCACCGTTGCATTGTGGACGCTGCGTCAACTACACTTAAATAACGTCACAAGATTTAACACCCCATTAGACGACCCGTTTCCGATCATCATTCCTGTTCCCTATCTTAGTTTTCTCCCGTCGACAGAGTGTTATGTCCCGCTTCCGCAAACAAAACGACAGTTTAATGCAGTGTTTCCCAACGTGGGGCCCACGCCCCACAGGGGGGCAATTTGGTTTTTTTAGAAGGGCAATTTCGAAATTGATTTCATACGACTTTACCGCTTTCTCTTTGGGTTATTTAAACGCAATGCCAGATATGGTTACAAAATATAGCAAAAAAGCAAATTCTTAAAAGTATGACACTAAATTGCCATAATAAATGTTTATTATAAATCTTTTGAATTTGAATTTTAGTATTTCATTATATGTTTTTTTAATTTTACTTACTGTGTTTTATGATAATATTAAAGTGTTTTCTTTCAAAAAACCATCCTACATCAGTTTAATTAATAACAAATAATTTTTTTATTAAAAATTATGTATGGGGGGCAAAAAAATGTTGAAAGTGGGACATGACCCAAAAAAGGTTGGGAAACACTGGTTTAATGTATCTATTAACATCTAAAGGCCGGGCCACACTAGACCGCACCGCACCGTCACTTTTCTTATTGTTGTCGCTCACTCGATTGAAGTGAGTTCAAACGACACCGCGTGTCGGCCGACACACGGCCGTGTGTTGGCCCGGATATATTTGGTTTATATTTTGACGATGCGGCCCGGTGTCGGTCTGCTGTAGGGCTGGTCGATATGGAGAACTGTATAGAAAGAGTTCGGAAATTTCCGATCCTTAAAGCCAGGTTTACACGACCGGACATGATAAAACGGGTGCTCCGCCCCTCCGACCTGAGAATACGTGACGTGTAAATGCAGCACCGGACCAGATGTGGGCGGGGCGACGTGATCGGGTGGTCGGGTCAAAAATACTCCCGATATCGGGTCCCCCCACCTTTCCACACTTACAACCACGTGACCCGCGCTCCAAGTCACCCCCTCCACCTCATTGTTATTCTTTGTCGCGGGCTTATTTGTTTAATGTGTTGGGGTGTTTGTTCATTTCACTTGATTATTCTATTCAACAATGGAAAAGGAAATAGATAACCGAGAAAAAGAATGTATTACCAACATGCTTGAGGTTCTCAAATCTTTAAAACATTTATGGGACCTAAGCAACGAACTGTATTTTAATAAAGATCTAAGTAGGCAGCAAGGGCATTGCCGGCATTACACTGTAACAGATCTTTTCCCAAGATCTTTTATATATATATAAAAAAAAAAAAAAAAAAAAAAAAAAAAAAAAAAAAAAAAAAACATTTTATCATATTTCTTTTATTAAAGATATTTTATGTTATTTTTTCGGTCCCATTACACTATATACATTTTTTCGTCATAGTTCTCTGAAATGAATGAAGTAAACCTGAAAGCTTTTGCAGACGCAGTTAGTGCAACTGTCACAATATGCATTTTATTGAAGATAAAGAAGAGAAGTTAACATATTTAGGTTACACTGTGGATTACGAGACTTGATATGATAGGAGTTCATCAAAGTTTTGTGAAAGAGATGCAATGTGAGGATATGGCAAATTATAAAAGTTATGGTCGATGCTGAAGAATAGGCCAATAAATTCTTACCAAAACATTTCCATAAATTTCTACATCAGAATTATTTCTCCATGTATACTATTGGGTGTTTATTTTTACAGTGTATGTGCCATGGGTTTTACTCGATTGCTGGTGGCGGATCTACACCATTCTGCAATATAGCACACGCCCTGGTCTGCGCATTTCGTCTGTTATTACTGTATTCCAGAAACCTGCCAAATACTAGTTTCTTAACACATTAATTTTCTTTTTTACGTCTTTTACAGTACAGCCTTCTATCATAGCACTAATTAACTTTGCGTAAGTATTCACCTTTTTATTCCTAATCGTATAGTCTACATGTTTCTGACTTTACATTTCCTTCTGTTCATACCCAAGACAGGAGGAGGATGAGGAGGGTCATGGGAGTGTGCAGGGCGTATACTGGCGATGAGGCATGGAAAGATATTGCAGCAGGTATGAAAAGTAGTGCATGGAAGGGAAAAGATGACCATGACCACAAGATGGCACTCGATTTCAGACTCAAGGGTGTGGGAAGATTTTCGTTTTTAGGTGAGGTTGTCACGGATTGGAATGAGTTACCAAGGGGAATGATGAATAACTTACCGAAAACGTTAAAAGAATTTAAAGTTAAAATTTGTAGAGGGAAAATGTAGGTGGGTGCAGGATAGGTGGAAGTTGGGTGTGTAGGGAAATTGCCACCGGAGCGTGTGCTCCATTGCAATTAAATTAAAATTAAAAAAAATAAATATAAATAAAGATTTTCGTGGATTTGGCAGTAATAACCAACTTTGGTAACGTCCCTTGTGTCATTTTCTTTTTTTATGTTTGCATGGTGCTGAAATCTTTTATAAAATGTAATGCCAACGTCTTACAATTTATAAAAGAAATTTTATAAAAGAAATGTTTTATAAAATATGCCCCATTACACTATAAAATATTTTATAAAATATATTTTATCAAAGATCTTTTATAGTGTAATGCCGGCCTATGAAGCTCTTCTATAAATGTGCAGAAACATTAAGCCGTCTGCGACCTTAAAAGATCTTAAAAAAAGTTAGAAAACATGAGGAATTGAACATGAGAATCTGAAAATCTGGGCGTGTCAATATGCACACCAACAATCTGTGAGAGCTGACATAGTTTCGGAAGAAAAAACGAACCGGGGACCTCGGACCGGATAACTGGTCGTGTAACGATCGACCAAGGGAAAATCTGGTACAGTGGTGGGGGAACCCTTTATCGGGTGCCCGTTTTATGGGTGCCCGTTTTTTCAGATCCGGTTCGGTCGTCTAAACCCCGCTTAAAGCGCTCTGGTGGCAGCCTGCGGAACTAATGCAATTTCAAACTCCCCCCGCCACTTGCACAGGACCAGTAATGCAAATAAACTAATGCAATAAGATGTTGAAATTAATCTGCTCTGTGCTTATAGCGATTATTCATTGCAAGATTTAAAACAGGAAACTAATTTTAAGAACTTGTCTCTTGATTACATAAAGTAACAGTCCGAACAAACAATGGAAATTCTCTTCAAAAATGAATAAAAACAATATCAGAAAATTAAACGCGATGGCGTAGACAGCCGGCAGTCCCTGGTGACAGACTTTCAATTCGCCGCGCATTCCACCTCTGGAAGGACCTGCAGATTCGCGTGGTATCCGAACCACGAAGCTGCAGCAACGCTGATAATAAATCCTGTAGGAACCCAAGAGCATGATTTTTAAAGGCAAGCGGTTTGACCTTTGAGTTCCTACATCGCTCTACAATATGGGGGGATATTATCACGCACTGCAAAAAGGCAGATCACTCAAAATATTCATAGCTCTCTCAGTGGATTCTGCATTATTTAAGGACTAATGCCTAGCAAAATAATAATAATAATAATTTCCGTCAAGAAATAGTCGATTAATGGCAAAAGTCTATATCTAATAGCTAAGAATTTGTTATGTTTGGGATGATAAGCTGTAATAATGTAATGTCCGTTTTACATTGTCTAAACAAAACTGAAATGGTAACACTGGAAAACTGATGATGTGTACAAATATTCAAGTTTTATTCCAATAGTTGGATTAAAAAAAAAAAGCTTCAGTTCTCCCACTGTAGTCTTTGAAGCTCTGTGGGTCCTGGATTCAATACAGAATTAGTTCGCTTGTCAGTCCGTGCTGTTCCCAGGTACGGCTAGCGTTTTGGCCTCACATTCGGGAGGACGCGGGTTCGAATCCCCGTCCGGCCATCCAGATGTGGGTATTCCATGGTTTCTCCAAATCACTCCAGGCGAATGTCGGGATGGTTCCTATAAAAAGGACATGGCCGAATTCCTTCCCGATCCTTGCCCCCATTCCCTTCCCGCCTCTAATGACCTCTACTTCGACGAGGCGTAAGGCACAGGCATTAACAAAATTTTCCGTTTTTTTTTTAATCACCTTCGATCTGTACATAAAAATGTCTTTGCTTCTGCAATTTTACCAACTGTCGAACTATTACACGATATGTCTACTGCTAATATGAATGACAAATAAAGGAATTTAGGGTAAATATATAAAGTATTGGCGCACTAAATCGGAATCTAAGCTTGCCTGCGTGTGTAGGGATAGGTAATATATTTACTTTGAATTATTGGTGACGCAGAGAGGAGATTCTTGCTGCTGCAGCTGTCAGACACGAAAGATTCTCGGAGCCAACAGAAACGGGCGGCGAGGCTTTCAGCCAAGGCGCGGGGGAAGTTAGGCAGCGACATATAAGGGAGCGTACACAAACTACGTGGCTCGGTCCAAGGGGGGAGGGGAGGGGTTGGCTGGAAGGCTACGTTGGCTTAAGGCGCCTACAGACGACCCGATTTCGGTCCCAATCTACAGGGGATTTCCGTCGGGCAATCATACTGGGCTTTCCTCCACACGTAACAATTTCACTCCCGATTTTAGTTTACATTGTGATCGTGTGGCTGGAAGAAGTAAGCGCTTAACAATGGCTTATTTTATTTCAAAACAACAAAGTGTTGGCATGGTATTAACAATAGCCTGTACCTCCTACAGTTTGTACCAAACGAAAAAGAAGATATTTGGTGAAAAGGTGGCTTTTATTAAGGAAAAATCTATCCCACATAAAAATTTTGAAGAGACTCAAACCGGAAGATTTTACGAATTTTCTGAAAGTTTTTCAGAGATACTCGGACTAGTGACTCCTTATATAAAATAGAAAAATACCTTAATGCGTGAAATAATAAGTGCCAGATAACGATTAATCGTTACTCTGTATTTTTTAGTAAGTGGACAAAGCTATGAAGATTTGAAATTTAGTTCGCTGATTTCACCACAAATAGTAGTGATGTTGGATGATAGTTTTGAACTGAGTATTGCAACAGCGGCGAATCAGATGATGAATGTGGAGATGATTCAGGAGGATACTGAAATCGCTCTGTAGATGGCTGAACATTGTATCTGCTATCAGGGGGTTCTAAATAGATACAAGATTCCGTTAACCTTACAGTTTTAGCATAAAAAATAGCATCTGATGTAAGTTTATTGCCAATTGCTATCTGGTCCTAATTTAGGTCTTTTAATTGAATGCCGACTGATTTTCCCACGATCTCCCATCCTTATTCCTTTGAATTTAATAGCCGTTGGCCAGAATCTCTGAGCTCTTCTCGTTTCATGGCAATATTTATTCTTGGTTTCTTCTTTTTAAATGGAATTCTTTCTTGTGTTTGAGCTGCTTCATTTTGATTTTCAAGTGCTTACCAAAGGGACGGTACACACATGTCTTCTGTGCCACTTACCGTTTGCATACAAGATTTCATCTGTAAATACAAAGCACATAATTAATGAAATTATATTTTTTTATTCAATTTTCAGTTAAGGCAGAATTTAGTTCTATACAATCTGTCTTGGAAACTTGGTTCTATAAGTAAAATTAAGTATGAAATCAATTTGTAAAAACCAATCCGTTACCGGTACCTTTCCTTTAAAATAATTTAAATTTAACAACATTCAGTAAATTCATTTATAGTAAAAGTTATTTATTTCTGTTCTTTTATCTATTACCCTTATATTCCTCAAAGAATTATTATCTGCTAAAAATATAATGATGTATATATATTTCATAAAACTATAATTATTTAGGTATTTGAGCCTTTACTTACCTATTTTAATTCACGCGAGTAAGTTGTTCCCATATTTTCTTTTTCAGAACTGCAACTGTTGGTTCCTGGTCATATTCTTTGTAAATTTCTACCAAAACTCTAAATCCTTCTTCCCGCATGTTGCGGTTCATGTAATTTTTGTTGAATTTGTCCCATTACTGCGGTATATCTTTATAAACTTCAAAAATATTAGTCCACACCTCTTTCTCTTTAGACATTGCACGAAACGCACTCGTTCGCTGCTGAAAACCGACTGAGCCGAAATTGTCTCAATCGCGCTACACACGTCTCAATTTGCTCCCTGTCTGCAGGGAAATCGGTAAATTGTTTCGTCGGGCTCTTCCGATCTCCCGACATCGGGAGCAACATGCCCAATTAGCCTACTCACGCGGCAATCTGCAGGGCCTCTTCTGGATTGTCCCTGTTGATTGGGACCGAAATTGCCTCGTGTGTAGCCGCCTTTACGTGGGTTGAAGGGAGGGGGGTTCGAGCCAGGCCACGTAGCTTTCCTTTCATATAATTTTTCACAGTTAAAATGAGGAACAGAACTCATAACAGCATGTGAATATTTATTTCCCTCAGTTAATTATCTCCTCATGTAATTTACAGTCGTATGGCAAGAGAAAACTGTACAAAATGTCTTGCGGAATCAAAAGGGAAAAAACTACTTTCTAAAGGTAAAGAATATTATAGAGACCAGCAAGAATGTGGTGTTTCTAGGATATGACATCATTATTACATTCATACTATAAACATAACATCGGATCTTAGTCTCCAATTGAGAATGTGATTGATTCGCTGCTACCTGTTCTCCATTTTTCTCTGTGGGTATGAGAGCTGGTCCTTAGACCAAAATCTAGAGAAAAGAATTGACGTTTCTGAAATATATTTCTAGTCACTGGACATGCAAAATCCGATGGGAAAAGTTTTTTTTTTTTTTTTTTTTTTTTTTTTTTTTTTTGGCATAAAGCCTCATCTACGTCGAGGTCATTAGAGGCGTAATGGGATTGGGACAAGGAACGGGAAGGAATTCGGCCATGGCCTTTTTGAAGGAAGCATCCCGGCATTCGCCTGGAGTGATTTGGGGAAACAAAGGAAACCTTACATCTGGATGCCAGGACGGGGATTCGAACCCGCGTCCTCCCGAATACGAGGCCAGAGCGTTAACCATTCAACCACCACACTCGTGAAGTGTTTTTCCGGAATTCCGCACCACCACCCATCCCCTCTGGCGAGAGACTTCGTGAGATCTGGTAGGACACCCCCCCCCCCCTCCTCCAAAACGACGTGAGATTTTGACGGACCCCCTCCTACTAATCAACTTCGTAATGTTTGAGACAATTTTTTTGCTTTTAGGTCTCATGCTTCAAAGGGCGGTTACACCCCGCTAAGGCCGGTTTTTGGACCAAACCCCCCTCCCTAAAATCGACTTTCGCGTCATTTGTAAACTTTTTTTTTAGCTCTATCATCCTACAAGAATTTCAAAACCTGACGTGAGATTTCCGTTGAACCCCCCCTCCCCTTTGGTGAGGTTTTGTGAGATTTCGCCGGACCCCCCCACACTACCTATTTCACCTCACGTCACTAATGGAGCCCCCCTTAAGAACTAGTCTGGACACTGTATGATTACTCAGAGACGCGGCGTCCCTTTGACTTTTTCATGAGGTCTTTGGCTGGTGCTCGGGATGACAAAGGTTAAGAAACGCCTATTTAGAGGAATCGTTCGTTAATTAACATATTTCTGAAGACTTGAAGCACATGCGACATAAAACCAAAAGAAGTAAATCTAAAATGGCCACAAATTACTGACTGAACATTTATTTTGTATTATTGTGTATGACCTTTACTTCTCAGTTGTGGTACAGTAAAAAAATTGTCACGAAGTATTGTGTCCAATGTAGTCACGATGCATCCAAAACGGATCCCGACATTAGGAACAGTTAAAATACTAAACATCTGCGTTTCTATACAAGCTAATTGTTTGAAATAAAAATAATGTTTGGGAGCGTCCATAAACTACGTGGCTCAGTCTAGGGGAGGGGTTTGTTTGGAAAGCAACTCTAGGCATCGACCGGGGGGGAGGGGGGGTTTGTTTGGAAAGCAACTTTAGGCAACGACCGGGGGGGGGGGGGTCCGAATCAAGCCACGTAGCTGTCCATTCATATTATTTGTCACAGTTAAAATGAGGTACAGAACACACAACAGCATGTGGACATTTATTTACGTCATTTAATTATCTCTGTATGTAATTTACGATAGTCTGACAAGAGAGAACAGTAGAAATTGTATTTTGGAATCAATAAGGAAAAAAGCTACGTGCATCGCGGGAAGGGAGGGGGCTAGGTAGGGGGAGGGGAGAGGAGGGGTTCACAGTAGGCGAAAATAAAGCTACGCGGTATATAGACGCTCCGTAGGGAATAATTAAAAGAAAACATATTATATAGTCAAAAACTGCTTTCGACAAAGAACAATTCTTCCCGCAATATGAAATTAATCACGCGGAAATTACACCCATAAATCTCCACATAGCGTAACAAAGGCATAGCAGTGAGAGAATTACTTTTCTAACGTACCGCAATTGGTACGAGAAGTAATTATTAAAGAGAAAAAAACACAAATACAGCGAAAACTTTAGCAAAAAATGTTACACACCATATTTGAAAACTGAATCTTCGAAGAGCAACAATGGCGGACATATGTCGTGACAGATTAAAAACAAAATTCGGAGACAATGCTTGGCACAGCATGGACAATTGTCTACAATCGTGAATGCTGAGTGGAAGGGAATTCCCCAAACACTAAGCCAGCGCGATTTAAAAACATTACCGTCTTGGATTATTTTCTATTGTCTTTATTTTTTATTGTTACGGCAGTTTCGTGTTTTAACCTGTCTCAGAATACGCCACACAAAGACTGCTTCATTACTTGGAGTTTACACAATATTATTGCTGAATGTAGTGTACAAAATCGGCACAGAAAGGAAAGCTACAGGTCAACGAAAATACTGTTAAAAACCAAAGTAAGAGGCCCTTTCACTCTGATTTTGTTGACTTACCGATTCTCGTCGACGAAACAACTACACTCGGCTGCGATAAACCACACAATGGCCGACTGCAAGTGCGTCACTGCGCTAAAGCGTTCTGGTGGCCTCCAGGGGAACTACCGGTTTCAAATTTTTCCACTAAACCCAGTGCTGCCAGCCTCTTGGCTTGAATATCCCTAGATAGCTGCCAAAATTTCCGTAGATTGGGTACAAAAATCCGGAGACTCGCTAACTGAAAGACTCAAACAATAATCATTGAATGAAGAGTCAAAATGCAGAATAATTTTTATTTCAAGGTCTTTAAAATTACAAAAATAATATTCTACATTGAAAGGAAGAAATATCTCCGAACATATTTTATACATCGTCACTTTCATCGCTGCTGCTGCTAGGTCTTATAGTTTTCATTGCGTTAACACTATACGCTCAAAGTTTAACAAAACCATTATAAGGAAAAATCAAAAAAGTAAAAAGTACTAAAACTCCGTAGATATTTTAACAAAATCCGAAAATTCTAATTTTTTATAAAAATCCGTAGATCTATGGATAAATCCGTAAAAAATGGCAGCGCTGACTAAACCGTTCCATAAATTACATTAATCTTGCAAGAGGAATAATGCAGGAGGCTTTTATTTTGATTTTTAATGATAGTGATTATTCATTAGCACTTTATTTAAAATCATTTTAAAACTGAGAACACTAATATAGAAACATTCCTGATTATTACGTAAATCAGCAGCAATAATTAACAAAGACTCAGTTACATACCTTCCAAGTGGCTCTATGAAGTAATGACAGTAATAATACTGGCTCGTTCAGGGGATTACATAGCACTCACTACGAAAACTGCTGCATTCAGACAGTAAGGCCGGGCGCACATTGACGCGCAGTCGGCGCAGCGCAGCGCAGCACAGTTTCTGTGTCTCTATGTTTTGGGGCGGAACAGCGCGTATTGAGACGCAGAGCAGGGCAGCGCAGTACTGCGCCACGTTGTGATCACTGTGCCACGCAGCTCACTCGTGCCGGTTTACAACCTAACACTTCACGCGTTATTTATAATCTTGCTTTACTTATAATCATTTTCAACTATGGAATAAGAAAAATTGATTAATCTGGTGCGTAACCAACCTGCGATTCACAATATCAGTCATAAAAAATACATAAAAATTAAATTTAAACAAGAGATTTGGACAATGAGCCGAAAAAGTGGCGAGTAAGTTCAGCATGTATTTATCATACAACTGTCTACTTACAATTTTCACTTTTCTTTTTTTGAATTCATTTTTAATAAAACTTCGAAAAAGATTGATATATATAGGCTATTATCACATTATTTGTTTTCTTATTATTTGTACTACATCATTCAATAGTGTCCCAGAGAAACACTTCATTTGTTGAAACTGCTTTGTTAGTTTCAAGTGTTTATGTTGTGTTATATAGTTTTCTTAAAAATATAATATGAAATAAAAGAGAGAAACATTCTTATAAATGTCATGTACCGTCAAACGCTGAATAAATAACCACGAAAATACAGCGAGATTTTCTTCAGTTATAATAGATATTTGAGCTTCGTCGAGAAAATAACAGGTTACATTATGCCGTGAATCTCCGGTCGAGTCATCCGGAAATTATCTTTTTAGAATTCTCTTGTCACTGCAAAAGCCAGATGAGAGTTTCTTCTTTTCATATACTCACTTTTTCATAGTTTTATCGAACTCAGCTTCTGTTAAAGTAATAACAATTTTCCAAGCTCGGCATCCCAATCTGATTCAGAAATAAAAAATCGAGTTTTTGCATCGACATGTTTTTGGTTTCTCTTTATTGTTGGTTTTTCGAACAACACAATGCTTTGTAAACTGCCGCACGAAACTGCGCTCTAATATGCGCGAGTAACTGCCAGTCTGTGCTGCCCTGCCCTGCTCTGCGTTGCCCCTACTGCGCCACGCAGCTCAATGTGCGCCCCGGGTATTGATGTGACCGTTACTTCTCATATTATTAACAACAGACACTATCCGTCATTGTGGCAGCGGCAGTACTCCCCCCCCCCCACCCCCCCACCCTACAGACCACCCTGATTGTGGATTTTAGACGGTTTTTCGCAGTCACCTGGGTGAATGCTGTGCCACTGCCAACTTTTGCATCATAAACTACACATTCAGAAAACTAAAAATACATTTATGATACAGAACATAAGTTATACTTATGGCGCATACAGATGGCACCACTTTCGTAGCTGCGCCCATTGGAGTAGGATCGCCAGTCGACACGGAAGCAGACTTGATTTCGACGTGTCTAAAGGGCGACATCATCCATGACACAAACCGGCTGGATAAAATCACCAGAAACAAGTGGAATGGGTGAAATTAATTTCTGTCACGAACGAAATGTTGTTCAACAATGGAGCTCAGCCTCTTAATTAATCGGTACTTCTTCACTTTTTATACTAATTAAGCCCCTTACGAAACGGATCCCAGATGGCACAACAATAGTCCAAATGTGGACGCACAAGAGATTTGTACGCTATCTCCTTTGTTAGTTCATTACAATTTTTCAAAATTCGACTTCCTAGGGAATTCGACCTAGGTACCGCAGCCTTGAATTAGCTCTACCTACCAACGTATTAATATGAAAGTCCCATTTCATGTTCCTTTGTACTGTTACTCCCAAATATTTCATAGAATAGACCATATCAATAACTGAACTGTTTACTTCGTATTTCTGAACAATTAGATTCTTTTTGTTAGTTATTCTTATTGTCTTACACTTTTTACAATTTAGTGTGAGTTGCCACTCAGCGCACCATGCCTAAATAACATCCAGATCACGATGAATTGCTAAAAAATCGGCCAAATTCCTTACTTCTCTATAAATAACCACATCATCTGCAAACAATCTAAAAAGGCTTTTCACTTTGTCTCCGACATCATTTATAAAAATTAAGAAAAGAAATGGTCCTATTACACTTCCTTGAGGTACACCCGATGTAGCATCTAGATCAGAAGAACTTTCTCCTTCAACAACGACATACTGCGATCGACCAGTTAAAAAATCCTTTATCCATTCACAAAGCTGATCCGATATACCGTACGCTCGTAGCTTCGCTAAAAGGCGGTTGTGTGGCACAGAGTCAAAAGCTTTCTGAAATTCTAAATAAATTGCATCTACTTTTGAAACTACATCAATAACTTTCATTACGTCGTGTGTAAATAGAGCCAGCTGTGTTTCACTTGATCTTTTCTTGCGAAATCCATGTTGATTTGTTGTAAGCAAATTATTTTCATCTAGGAAATTCATAATATTCGAGCATATTATATGCTCCATAACTCTACTATGAATAGATGTTATAGATACGGGACGGTAGTTTCCAGGATCGCTTCGGTCACCTTTCTTGAAAATCGGAGTTACTTGCGCTATTTTCCAGTCTGTAGGTACTTTTCGCTCTTCTAGGGATTTATTGAATATATCAGACAGAAATGGCCCGATTTCCGCCGCATACTCTGAAAATACTCTTACTGGAATACCATCCGGGCCAGGTGCTTTTCCCCACTTTAGGAGCTCTAATTGCTTTATGATACCTGCAGTATCTATTCGTAATGATTCCATCTCCAACTCGACACGACGTGGGAAAACGGGAATGCTATCCTTATTTTCGTCAGTAAATGAATTTTTGAATACAGTGTTTAGTACGTTAGCTTTAGCTATAACCTCGGACCCTTCACGATCTAGTGCTGGAATATTGCTGTCGGTACAACTGACGTTTCGAACATATGACCAAAATTTCTTTGGGTTTTCTGTGATACTCTTAGAGAGAGTGTTTGAATGAAAATTGTTGAAGGCCTCATGCATCAAATTCTTCACACGTCCTCTTCACTCAGCCAAGGTTTCTAAATCACTGTGAGACCTCTTCCTTCTGTAGCGTGCGTGTATCCTTGGTTTTTTTAGTAATCTTTTGACTTCGCATGTGTACCACGGTGGATCATTCTCCCCATTTATTTTCCGCTTCGGTAAATGTACTTCCATACCATCCCTGACTATATGTATAAATCGATGCCACATCTCTTCAACGGTGTCCTTTGTTAACTTAAAGTTATGGTAATTATTACTCAGGTAGGTTCTAAAACACTCCTTTGAGGCCTTACTGAATCTGTATACAATCCGTCCATTTCCCCTTTTTTGCTTGGTCATTAATTTGATAGTCGCAATTACCGCTTTGTGATTGCTTATTCCAGTGGTCGTTGAAATGTCGGTGAATAATTCTGGCCTGTTAGTAACTAGCAAATCTAAAATGTTTTCGCTACCGTTATGACACAGTGTAGGTTCATTAACTAGCTGCTCGAGATGATTATCGGAGAACAAATCGAGAATCACTTCAGAAGCTGCCTTATCCCTGCTACCAGTAATGTGAACATAATTACGCCAGTCGATATAAGTCAGATTGAAGTCTCCTCCCAGAATCATAGCATGATCCTCAAACGGCTAGCTATACTGTTAACATTACTTCTTAATTCCTCGGCGATAGCTATGTCAGAATCAGGTGGACGGTAGAAGGCTCCTATCACGAGTTTTGACCCAGCAACATTGAGTTTAATACATATGATTTCACAGATAGTTTCGACGTCTATTTCATCACATGGGAGGAATTTACTCACAGCTATAAATACCCCACCTCGATGAGAATATAATCTGTCTTTACGAAAAATGTTCATGCTGTCTTTAAAAGTCTCGGCTGAACTTATTTCCGGTTTTAGCCAACTTTCTGTACCGATAATGATATCCACTTCTGTGCTACAACTAACGCTTTCAAGTTCTGGTTGTTTGTTACAAACGCTTCTACAATTAATTACGAGTACTTTTAACTGTTGTGACTCTTTTACGTTCCTCCTACATTCCGGTGTTGCATCTGATTGGGTTGCCCGTAACTGTATTTCGTTTTTCGGGTCTTCCTCCCACAGCCTAAAAAAGCACCCAGTGCATTCCCCACGGCCCCTGCCACCCGTGTAACCAATTCACGTGTGTAGTGCACACCTGACCTATTAAGGGGAACCTTACATGACTCAACCCTGTCGCGGAGATCGAGAAATCTGCAGCCAATATCATCACAGAAACGTCGTAGTCTGTGGTTCAGCCCCTCAATACGGCTCTGAACCAGAGGTCCACAATAAACTCTGTCTACGATGCTACAGATGGTTAGCTCTGCCGATATCTTGCGGCCACTGGCCACAGAGTTCACCCTTTCAGCCAGCCGCCGGAAGGAAGAGAGGATAACCTCCGACCAAGGCGACAAGCATCATTGGTGCCGACATGAGCCACAATCTGCAGTTGGCTACACCCCGTCCCTTCTATGGCATCCGGGATGGCCTGCTCCACATCTCGGATCAGGCCACCCGGAATACACATGGAATGGACATTGGATTTCTTCCCCGAGTAATCCGCGATTTCCCTTCGGGGCTCTATAAACCGCCTAACATTAGACTCCCAACTACCAGAATACCCTTCTGCGATCGCCCAGACCTAGCGGGCTGGGGGGCCGTCAACTCGCAGGATGACAATTGCGGAACTGAATCAGCCTCCGACAATACGTCATATCGTTGGACAGTCGAACAAGTTCACTGTCTTCGCCTTTAAGCCTGTTCGACTGCCCCCGTGTGCTAAATAAGATAAAAAACTGTTGGGGTTGATAAAAAATTGATTTTCTGAGTAGAAGAATTATTAAAAGGTACAAAACTAAACATAGGATAGGTAATGCAGTATCAAAAAAGTAGGAGTGAACATGGGAGTCCTACAGGGTAAAGTATTGTGACCGTTGCTATTCGTTATTCTTATGAATGGCTGTATTAACGGTTTTCTACCAGAAGTTATATTTTTTTGCAGATGACATAATGTTATATAACAGATCTAAACAATAGACATCTAGACAAGATATCAGGCTGAGTGAGTCAATGAGATGAAGATAAATTCGAGAAGAGCTAGCTTATAAGGTACACAGATAAAAGCTAAAGGTTGATTATGATTATGAAGTGGGGAAGAAATTGCATATTGAAGACTCAAAATGTAAATCCCGTGGCATAACAAGAATTTATTCATATTCAATGCTGAGAAAATCTCCAGCCTTAGAATTTTCGACTCTGTTTCGCACCCTCCTTTATGTACCGGCACTACTATCGCACTTTTCCTGTCCTCTGGTAAACAGCAAGTATCCAGACTCAATTTAAATAATATTTCAAGATATGGTACAGTGGCAAATCCTGCTATCTTTAGACGTGTGTAGTAATATTATAACACCAGAACCTTTATGTTTTTTTTTCAGATTTATTAGTTCTTTCATTATAACTTCAGGACAAATTTCAATTTTTTTTTTTTTTGGTCTGCTTGTTTTTAATTGTATTGTTTAGCTCGTTATCCGATTCAGACCCTCCCATTTCTGATTCATTGTCGCTTATGCTCTCACTAAACCAGTTACTTAAAATCTCTGCCTTTTTAAAATCCTCAGTAATTCTTCTCCATCCTTACCTATAAC
>JARYHS010006964.1:12717608-12742217 GCA_031002005.1 Vandiemenella viatica | reverse complement strand
ACTGGCTGGGTCCTGTTGTTGATGGTTATTCTCGCGACACAAGCTCCAGCTGGCTGGACGTACTTTCCATTTGCGACCTTTAGCACAGTTGCCCCCGTATCACGGAACATTGTCTTCTTTAGTGTGCGACGATAATTGTCCGACAATACGGAGAAAGAAGCTCCTGAATCAACCAGCGCCCGGACAGGTTGGCCGTCGATTATAACGTTGATGAGATTTCCCGACATCTTAGTGACTGTCATCCATGGAGGATTTTCATCTGCGGCGGCCTCACCTCCGTAGATGGTCGCCTTGCTTAGTTTTCCTGCGTGCGGCGGCTAGGGGAGCGGCTGGTAGCTCTGTCCGGCGACGATGAACGGCAGCGGCGCGTCGGGGATCGACCTCGTCTAGGGTACGGCGATGGGCTTCTTCCCGTAGGTCGACCGAACTCGTCAGCGGGTGGCTGCCTGGGGTAGAACTGTTCGATGGCGGACGTCTTGCGGCAAAATAATCGTCAAATACTCGTCTTCTCTCTCTGCAGTATCGTATGACATGTCCAGGGCGCCCACAGTGGAAACATACTGGCGCGTTGTCTTCTGTCCTCCAGACGTCCGTTCGTCTGCGGGACGTCATAGGTGCCGGAGGATTTGGTTGTGGCCGTGTCGGCCGGTTCCTAGGCTGCCGTTTGGCAGCTGCAGCATACGTCATATCAGGGCGAGGCCATTCTTCACGTCGAGTGCGATTGGCTCGGCAGACAGGAGCTATTGTCTGAAATACCTCTTTTTCCGCCGCGTCGGCTCCTTCATGACCCACTGGGCTTACATCCATGGCCATGATCTGATGCTCACTCGGTTCAAGAGTCCCAGCTGCCATGAACTGTTGTAATTCTTCTCTCACAATTTGTCGTATGAGAGACGCAAAGTCGTGCTGGTCTTCCACAACTGCCATAGGGACTACGTTGGGAAGTCTGTCATACTTCTTTCGCCCAACCCTCCTTTGTTGCATCTCCTCAATCCGCTGGCACCACTTGATGAACTCTTCCGTCGTAGCGACGTCTTTTATCAGAAGAGCTTGGTACATGTCTTCTGCAATACCTTTCATTAGGTGCGTGATTTTGTCGGCTTCAGTCATATTCGGGTTGACTACGTTGCATAGGGCCAAAACATCCTGTATGTAAGATTGCGTCGGCTCCCCATGTCGTTGGGCCCGGTTCTTCAGTTGTTCTTCCGCCGAGCGGATTTGTCGCTGGTGGTCCCCAAACGTTTTCTTAAGTTCCGTCTGGAACATTTCCCAGTTATTCAGTTTTTCTTCGTTGTTCTCGAACCACTGCTGGGCGGTTCCGTCCAGATAGAAATAAACATTTGCCAAGCACATGGTATGATCCCACCTGTTGTACTTGGCGACTCGGTCGAACCCTTTTAGCCATTTGTTAGGATCCTGTCCAGCGTCTCCAGAGAACACCGATGGGTGTCGAATGTGCAGCTGGCTTGCCGCCATGGGTTTCCTAATGACGCGGACTTTCGGAAGGACGTACTGAGTATATCCTTTGTAGTCCGGTTCCAGTCCGTGTAGGCGGCGACTTTTACGTTGCCTAATCGGAGCCACGACGATGCAGCTGTTGCACAGGGTACCCGGCGTCTCCACCAAACTATGTCGCGTTGGAACCGGGGCAGGTGTGAATTCGAAGGTTACTTGTCAATGAACACAGCACTTAAACTGAGAACAGGTTTATTGAGAACTCAAACATACACGCAGCACTGACTGCCTCTTGGGCAGAATGCTCTTCTATTTATACACAGATAGAACGTACTAGAGATTACAAGAGTAGTTAACAAATGAAATGTGTAGAAGTTACAAGTGACCTTAGGAAACATGTAGAATCTTCTGGAAATAATAAACAGAATTAAATAATTTTTGTCAGTGGGCGGGATTGAACCGGCGACCTTCGGTACCGCAATTCGTGACGCTACCCGCTGCGCCATGCTGGCAGACGGTACACACTGGCGTTCATGCGGCAATATAGAAACATTCCTGATTATTACGTAAATCAGCAGCAATAATTAACAAAGACTCAGTTATATACCTTCCAAGTGGCTCTATGAAGTAATAACATTAACAGTAATAATTATATTGCACTCACTACTAAAACTGCTGCATTCAGACAGTTGCAGGGTGACTACAATATTTCTTGTTACGTTGGACTCTGTTTCACCCGTGAATTATTTTCAGGAAAAACACCTGAAAGCTATCAGTCATACATAGCTTGCAGGTGAAGAACTCAAATATCTTCGCCTAAGAATGGTCCGAAGTTTTTAAAGCGTTGTAGTTTTCCGGATAATAAATTCTGTAAGACAATATTGATTGTTGCTGCTGCAACTGTAAGGCCGGGCGCACATTGACGCGCAGTCGACGCAGCGCAGCACAGTTTCTGTGTCTCTATGTTTTGGGGCGGAACAGCGCGTATTGAGACGCAGAGCAGGGCAGCGCAGTACTGCGCCACGTTGTGATCACTGTGCAACTCAGCTCACTCGAGCCGGTTTACAACGTAACACTTACCCGGGGCGCACATTGAGCTGCGTGGCGCAGTAGGGAAACGCAGAGCAGGGCAGGTCAGCACAGACTGGCAGCTACTCGCGCATATTAGAGCGCAGTTTACAAAAGCATTGTGTTGTGCGAAAAACCGACAATAAAGCCTAACCAAAAACATGTCGATGCAAATAATCGATTTTTGATTTCTGAATCAGATTGGGATCCCGAGATTGGAAAATTGTTATTACTTTAACAGTAGCTGAGTTAGATAAAACTATGCAAATGTGAGTATATCAAAAGAAGAAACTCTCATTTGGCTTTTGCAGTGGCAACAGAATTATCAAAAGATAATTTCCGGATGACTCGAGCGGAAATTCACGGCATAATGTAACCTGTTATTTTCTCGACAAAGCTCAAATATCTATTAGAACTGAAGAAAATCTCGCTGTATTTTCGTGGTTATTTATTTAATTATTTACCATTTGATGGTACATGACATTTATAAGAATGTTTCTTTCTTTTATTTCATATTATATTTTTAAGAAAACTATATAACAGAATATAAACACTTGAAACTAAAAAGCAGTGTCAACAAATTAAGTGTTTCTCGGGGACACTATTGAATGATGTAGTACAAATAATAAGAAAACAAATAATGTGATAATAGCCTATATATATCAAACTTTTTCGAAGTTTTATTAAAATGAATTCAAAAAAAAAAGAAAAGAAAAGTGAAAATTGTAAGTGGACAGCTGTATGATAAATAAATGCTGAATTTACTCGCCACTTGCTGGGCTCATTGTCCAAATCTCTTGTTTACATTTAATTTTTATGACTGATATTGTGATTGCAGGTAGGTTACGCACCAGATTAATCAATTTTTCTTATTCCATAGTTGAAAATGATTATAAGTAAAGCAAGATTATAAATAACGCAAGAAGTGTTACGTTGTAAACTAGCACGAGTGAGTTGCGTGGCACAGTTTCTGTGTCGTGATCACAACGTGGCGCAGTACTGCGCTGCCCTGCTCTGCGCTGTTTTGCCCCAAAACATAGAGACACAGAAACTGTGCTGCGCTGCGCTGCGTCGACTGCGCGTCAATGTGCGCCCGGCCTTAACGCGTTATTTATAATCTTGCTTTACTTATAATCATTTTCAACTATGGAATAAGAAAAATTGATTAATCTGGTGCGTAACCAACCTGCGATTCACAATATCAGTCACAAAAAATACATAAAAATAAAATTTAAACAAGAGATTTGGGCAATGAGCCCAACAAGTGGCGAGTAAATTCAGCATTTATTTATCATACAACTGTCCACTTACAATTTTCACTTTTCTTTTCTTTTTTTGAATTTATTTTTAATAAAACTTCGAAAAAGATTGATATATATAAGCTATTATCACATTATTTGTTTTCTTATTATTTGTACTACATCATTCAATAGTGTCCCCGAGAAACAATTTGTTGACACTGCTTTTTTAGTTTCAATTGTTTATGTTCTGTTACATAGTTTTGTAAAAAATATAATATGAAATAAAAGAGAGAAACAAACTTATAAACGTCATATACCGTCAAACGCTACATAATTAAATAAATAACCACGAAAATACAGCGAGATTTTCTTCAGTTCTAATAGATGTTTGAGCTTCGTCGAGAAAATAACAGGTTACATTATGCCGTGAATCTCCGCTCGAGTCATCCGGAAATTATCTTTTGAGAATTCTCTTGTCACTGCAAAAGTCAGATGAGAGTTTCTTTTCATATACTCACTTTTGCGTAGTTTTATCTAACTCAGCTTCTGTTAAAGTAATAACAATTTTCCAAGCTCGGCATCCCAATCTGATTCAGAAATCAAAAATCGAGTTTTTGCATCGACATGTTTTTGGTTTCGCTTTATTGTCGGTTTTTCGCACAACACAATGCTTTGTAAACTGCCGCACGAAACTGAGATCTAATATGCGCGAGTAACTGCCAGTCTGTGCTGCCCTGCCCTGCTCTGCGTTTCCCCTACTGCGCCACGCAGCTCAATGTGCGCCCCGGGTATTGATGTGACCGTTACTTCTCATATTATTAACAACAGACACTACCCGTCATTGTGGCAGCGGCAGTACTCCCCCCCCCCCCCACCCCCCTACAGACCGCCCTGATTGTGGATTTTAGACGGTTTTTCGCAGTCACCTAGGCGAATGCTGAGCCAGTGCCAACTTTTGCATCGTAAACTACACATTCAGAAAACAAAAAATACATTTATGATACAGAACACAAGTTATACTTATGGAGCATACAGATGGCACCACTTCCGTAGCTGCGCCCATTGGAGTAGGATCGCCAGTCAGTCACTGAAGCAGACTTGAGTGGGTTCCACGCGTCTAAAGGGCGTCGTCATCCATGACACAAACCGGCTGGATAAAATCACCAGAAACAGGTGGAATGGGTGAAATTAATTTCTGTCACGAACGAAATGTTGTTCAACAATGGAGCTCAGCCTCTTTATTAATCGGTACTTCTTCACTTTTTATACTAATTAAGTAGAATTAGCAAAACATCTTAATGACATGCTACACCAGTAGCGGATCCAGGAATTTGGTTTGGGGGGGGGGGGGAGCGGCCTTGAGCTGATTTTGTTTTGGGGGGCTTGAGCGGATTTCGTTTGGGGGGGGGGCCTTAAGTCTAGCTGGGGTGGGATTTATTATGCTGATGGCACCCTTAAAATATCAGTAGAGCGAAAAAAAAGGTCACCAGTCTCCAAACATTACGATGCGGTTTAGGGGGGAGGGGGGGAGAGGCGTAGCTAGAACTTTGATTTGGGATGGCGGGCTTGAGCTCTATAGCCCCTCTCCCCTGGATCCGCCACTGCCCTGTACTGTATGAATGTACTACATTAAAATATATCAACAGATTTGTAAGCGATTATGTCTATTATACGACTGTTAATTTCGGAACATGTTTTAACCCATGTCAGGCTGATTGTTTGTGCAGGAAGCTGTGGGACCTGCAATCAGAGAACACAACTGCAAACCTGGTTTTAAACTTCAGATAATATCGAATTGCCTTACAAATATGCTTAGTGTTGTAAAAAAAAAAAAAAAAAAAAAAAAAAAAAAAAAAAAAAAAAAAAAAGATAATCTAAGTTGTAAAAAAAAAAACATGGAAAAACAATTCTGAAAATACTTTTTTTTCTAGGACATGTTTTTTTCATAACTACTAAATCTCAAATTTGTTAGGCATGTATCGTTTAATATGACTGTTTTAGAGTTTATACTAAGTACTTGTCTTAATTTTTAACTCTACCATATTTCTCTGGTTCAGTAGGAAAAAAGAAAGAAAATATTGGCAAAATTGATTGAAGTTTTCTTTTACGAACGGGGACTTCTCGAAGAGGCTAGGTTGCGTGAGAAGGAATCCCCGTTCCCCATTATTTGGATTGATACTCGCTATTTGAACTAGTGCTGTCAGCCCTGGGAATTTATCTGTGGACCTACGGATCTTTTCAAAACATTAGGAATTTTAAATTTATCTATGGCTTTTTGCCTCTTTTTTACTACTTATTGTGCTTTCCTCATATTCGTATACTTGTTATACTTTCAGCGTATAGTGATACTGAGTCATTAAATTGTTAGTAATTATGAATCATTTCCTTGCAATCGTTGGCGTAACCAGCGATTGAAACAGAATTTTGTATGATAATAGATTTAAATTCAAACTTAAAAGACCGTAATAAAGAATTATCGGCGCAGTTTTTATGCACAGTTTGTACTTTGCTCACAATTTAAAATTGCGATCTGAAAATGTTTTGCGTACAATACAAGAACAACCAGTAAAAGAAAATATAACTATTTCTGAAGTTATGGATCTAGAGGAGACAGAAGAAGAAACAGAAAACTCCGACACCGACCGAACTAGTGTTGGTAGTGCTGATACTAGTGAGTGTGGTACTGACATAGAGGATGAATAAAATTATGTTTCCTATTTAGATACATTGATGAATCATTGTGTAAGACATTATATGATTCAGTAAGATTTAAAACACACATGTAAAATGTAAGTACCGTAAATAGAACTATAATTTATCAAATATATCGTTTTCTGAAAAAAAAAAAATTAGAAAAAACCCAAGCGTGCTTGGTTTTTTTTTCGTGTTTTTTTTTTTTCACAGAGCTGATTTTTTTTTTTTTTTTTAATTTGCAACACTAGGTATGCTTAATTTTTCTCAACAAATCATCTATGTTTTTATTCGGTGTAAGAAATGAATAATGAGTACAACAAGTTGGATGCACTCTTCCTACCGCGGAGATGCTGCTTAACATGTGAGGGGGCGTGTATTAATTACGTGAGTTGTTTTTACGGAATTCGGACCCCTCCCCGCCTGGTGGTGAGATTTGGTTGGACCGCTCCCTCCCCTCCCCACCACCGCACCCCCGCCGACAGACCTCGTGGTTTTTGAGACTTTTTTCAGCTCTCCTGCTTCCTAGGGCAGTTATACCACCCTCTCCTCCCCAAAGTCGTATTCGACCTTTTTTCAGCTCTTCAGCGAATTAAATGATGACGTGAGATTTCCGTCGATTCCTATCCCCCCCACCCGCCCCCTACTTTATCTTACGTAATAAATGGACGCCCACTAAAGTAACAGAGGAGAGAGAATCTGCACTCAACAGTGCACCCATATTCAGCATGAAATTTCAAACTTGAGGAAATACGATGTTCCAGATAGTTGGCAACTCTGTCAAGTTCACTGAGCGGGTCCTTGTGTTCGCATGCTCACCATGGAGGCAGGAAAAGAGAGGAGACAAGGTATCGCTAAAACTGCGAAGTCGCTGCCTATAAACTCTGGAGCCGACTGCGCATGCGCGGCGCCATATTCGTCAGTTCAAAACATTGGTCTGTTATCTTTACCTTCCTGCTGTGAACATTTCATGTTCTAATATTTCTGTGTTTTATAATGACATCTTGTGTTGCCTATGGTTGCACAAACAGAACAAATAAGAAACAACCTGGAATAACATTCCATAGGTAAGTCACGTTGTAATTATTGTTCTTGAAGTGTTTGTAATGCGGTGTCTGTAATAGTAGGGCCTGTCATTATAGATTTACAGTGCCTGTTAAAAAAGTTTATTCATAGCTCTCAGTAGGACGGTGGGGTTATCAAAGATTTGTTGATGCAGAGAACCATTTTATCTTACCATTTTTCACGTTTGGATCAAGTTTACAACGCGATGCAGCGAATATATTACCTGTTCTACGTGCTTTAGTCTAGTTGTAATTTATATTGAAAATGTACTGATGAAATTAATTGTGATAATTGTGTTATGCGATCTAGGAATCGTAATGAAGTCCACTTTGTTGTTATCTGAAATGTAATTCGCAATAAGTTTCATGTGTTTAGTTGCGTTTGACTTTTTAGCGGCAAAATTAAGTCATATTGTGAGTAAGTGAAAATGCAGTCTGTAGCAGAATATTCTTCTTATAGCATAAGGAACAAATTATTTATTTGCTATTAGTAGTTTATTGAGCACCATGTTAGTAACACAAGCTTGCGACATTTAGTGTATGGTAGCAAGATAACTACACTGGCCAGTTCTATCATTAGCGTGGCGCCACAATCTGATGATGAATTCTTATATAACTTAACGAAACTAATTGAAAGTAAAGAACAAATTTTTCTGATATCTAGCACGATTTGTCTCATCGATTTCTGTATGAATTCATCATCAGATTATGGCACTGCATTATAAGTTATAGAATCCCCTTGCACTGATGCTGCTTGCAAATTTTTCTTTATTTTGTAATATTTCCCATCAAAGATTTTGAAAGGATTAAAATTACTGAAACGGAATGTGGATTTATAGGCTATTTGAAAATAAAGCAATCATTTTTTGCGACAGTATGGAGAGAAAAGTTTTATTTTCGCATACAAAATTCCTATCAAAAATTATTTAGCAGTTTGTTTTTCTTAAATTCTAATATTTGTAGGTTATACCGATTAGTGTATTTATAAATGTGACCCAATAAGACTTCATTATTAGTAATACGAAGGTTAAAAACGAAGAAATTCTTCCGTTCCGTATACATTCCTTGTGTTTCTTGGTCCTACCAATATGGCAACCACCCCACCGCTCTCCTCTCGGCTTCACTTCGTTGTATGGAGAAGTTCCTTACGTGGTCTCCTCTATTTTCTTTGCTCCATGGTAAGAACCAGCTCAATGAGTTCGTGGTTGTGGCAGTAAAATATTAGGAGAAAGCTTCGTCGTGCAGCTTGATATAGTCCTGCGCCGTCGAATCGCCGAAACTCGTTATTCCCGACGGGAAGTTTACCAGGAATTTGTCAGCCATGTTGCGTGTATTTCAACCGTCACGTCAAAATTTCAATAAGGAGCCTGTAAACAGCGTCCAAATTGTTGAAAAATATGCAAGCAGTTTCCAAAATTGATGATGTTTTTAAAATCTGTTAAATTACACGAAATATTTTGTGTATGAACGTACTGTCTAGAAGTGATAAATTATGCGTAATCTGGTGTGAAGTTAATGGAGGTAAAACTGTAATTCATAAATTAACATTATCGCATATGCTTCCCTAAGAAGTGTCAGTGAAAAGAATTTCATAACATTTTCAGTGTGGAAACTGTTTTTCAAGTGCTTACATGAGACCTGTGGAGAAAAATAAGTTTTTGTTACGGTTACTTCGAACATGGATAAATCTTTAATACAACAAATAATACACAGTAGTGAGGAGAACTAAATATAAAAGGGGGGAGGGGGGAGGAGTGGAATTGTGTTGATGGGTATCGAAAGAAATTTCCAACAGCGTCGTAATCAGTAGACATTGTTTATCAGGGATACTGACTATCCCTTAGGCCTTCCTTAGTGTGGGACCTGCACATGTCTAGCTTCGCTTTCGGTATCGAGTGTGGTAGGTGAGCTGTAAAGTCTCCGCTTCACAGTCGCCCCAGATGGGGGATTAAAAATGTGGCCATCATCGTCACGATCACGAGTTGCTGTCTGTGAACTTTCAACTTACTGAAAGTTGTCTCTTGAAAATGGACATCAAAGTGACAGCGGCTTGTGGTGATCACGGATTAATAAGTTAACTGATAATGTAAGCAACAGACGTTTCAAAGGCTTTTGACAGAGTGAGCCATTAATCTACATCTACATATATACTCTGCAATTCACAAAACTGTGGGTGGCAGAGGGTAGCTCAGCACCAAACCTAATCTCTTTGTTCTGCATTCCAATCCCTAATGGTACGAGGGAAAAAAGAATTCATATAAGAATCAGTGCGGCACCTTATTTCTCGAATTTTATCTTTCCTGTCATTCCGACTCAAATAGGTTGGTGGACGAAGTATTTCACTACACTCGTAAGTGAAAGTGGGAGTACGCATGTTTACCAATAAGTTTAAACGAATCGTGCGTCGTCTATCTACCAGAGACTCCCAGCCTAGTCTACTAATCAGTTCTGTAACGCTTTCATAAGGACTGTAGAAAGCGGTCACGAATCGAGCGGCTCTTATCTGTACTTTCTCTGTACTCTCAATCAGCCCCTTACGAAACGGATCCCAGATGGCACAACAATAGTCCAAATGTGGACGCACAAGAGATTTGTACGCTATCTCCTTTGTTTGTTCATTACAATTTTTCAAAATTCGACCTAGGAACCGCAGCCTAGAATTAGCTCTACCTACCAACGTATTAATATGTAAGTCCCATTTCATGTTCCTTTGTACTGTTACTCCCAAATATTTCATAGAATCGACCATATCAATAACTGAACTGTTTACTTCGTATTTCTGAACAATTAGATTCTTTTTGTTAGTTATGCTCAATTGTCTTACACTTTTTACAATTTAGTGTGAGTTGCCACTCAGCGCACCATGCCAAAATAACATCCAGATCACGATGAATTGCTAAACAATCGGCCAAATTCCTTACTTCCCTATAAATAACCACATCATCTGCAAACAATCTAAAAAGGCTTTTCACTTTGTCTCCGAGATCGTTTATAAAAATTAAGAAAAGAAATGGTCCTATTACACTTCCTTGAGGTACACCCGATGTAGCATCTAGATCAGAAGAACTTTCTCCTTCAACAACGACATACTGCGATCGACCAGTTAAAAAATCCTTTATCCATTCACAAAGCTGATCCGATATACCGTACGCTCGTAGCTTCGCTAAAAGGCGGTTGTGTGGCACAGAGTCAAAAGCTTTCTGAAATTCTAAATAAATTGCATCTACTTGTGAAACTACATCAATAACTTTCATTACGTCGTGTGTAAATAGAGCCAGCTGTGTTTCACTTGATCTTTTCTTGCGAAATCCATGTTGATTTGTTGTAAGCAAATTATTTTCATCTAGGAAATTCATAATATTCGAGCATATTATATGCTCCATAACTCTACTATAAATAGATGTTATAGATACGGGACGGTAGTTTCCAGGATCGCTTCGATCACCTTTCTTGAAAATCGGAGTTACTTGCGCTATTTTCCAGTCTGTAGGTACTTTTCGCTCTTCTAGGGATTTATTGAATATATCAGACAGAAATGGCCCGATTTCCGCCGCATACTCTGAAAATACTCTTACTGGAATACCATCCGGGCCAGGTGCTTTTCCCCACTTTAGGAGCTCTAATTGCTTTATGATACCTGCAGTATCTATTCGTAATGATTCCATCTCCAACTCGACACGACGTGGGAAAACGGGAATGCTATCCTTATTTTCGTCAGTAAATGAATTTTTGAATACAGTATTTAGTACGTTAGCTTTATCGCGGCTTTCAATAACCTCGGACCCTTCACGATCTAGTGCTGGAATATTGCTGTTGGTACAACTGACGTTTCGAACATATGACCAAAATTTCTTTGGGTTTTCTGCGAGACTCTTAGAGAGAGTGTTTGAATGAAAATTGTTGAAGGCCTCATGCATCAAATTCTTCACACGTCCTCTTCACTCAGCCAAGGTTTCTAAATCACTGTGAGACCTCTTCCTTCTGTAGCGTGCGTGTATCCTTCTTGGTTTTTTGAGTAATCTTTTGACTTCGCATGTGTACCACGGTGGATCATTCTCCCCATTTATTTTCCGCTTCGGTAAATGTACTTCCATACCTTCCCTGACTATATGTATAAATCGATGCCACATCTCTTCAACGGTGTCCTTTGTTAACTTAAAGTTATGGTAATTATTACTCAGGTAGGTTCTAAAACACTCCTTTGAGGCCTTACTGAATCTGTATACAATCCGTCCATTTCCCCTTTTTTGCTTGGTCATTAATTTGATAGTCGCAATTACCGCTTTGTGATCGCTTATTCCAGTGGTCGTTGAAATGTCGGTGAATAATTCTGGCCTGTTAGTAACTAGCAAATCTAAAATGTTTTCGCTACCGTTATGACACAGTGTAGGTTCATTAACTAGCTGCTCGAGATGATTATCGGAGAACAAATCGAGAATTACTTCAGAAGCTGCCTTATCCCTGCTACCAGTAATGTGAACATAATTACGCCAGTCGATATAAGGCAGATTGAAGTCTCCTCCCAGAATCATAGCATGATCCTGAAAACGGCTAGCTATACTGTTAACATTACTTCTTAATTCCTCGGCGATAGCTATGTCAGAATCAGGTGGACGGTAGAAGGCGCCTATGACGAGTTTTGACCCAGCAACATTGAGTTTAATCCATATGATTTCACAGATAGTTTCGACGTCTATTTCATTACATGGGAGGAATTTACTCACAGCTATAAATACCCCACCTCGATGAGAATATAATCTGTCTTTACGAAAAATGTTCATGCTGTCTTTAAAAGTCTCGGCGGAACTTATTTCCGGTTTTAGCCAACTTTCTGTACCGATAATGATATCCACTTCTGTGCTACAACTAACGCTTTCAAGTTCTGGTTGTTTGTTACAAACGCTTCTACAGTTAATTACGAGTACTTTTAACTGTTGTGACTCTTTTACGTTCCTCCTACATTCCGGTGTTGCATCTGATTGGGTTGCCCGTAACTGTATTTCGTTTTTCGGGTCTTCCTCCCTCAGCCTAATAAAGTACCCAGTGCATTCCCCACGGCCCCTGCCACCCGTGTAACCAATTCACGTGTGTAGTGCACACCTGACCTATTCAAGGGAATCCTACATGACTCAACCCTGTGGCGGAGATCGAGAAATCTGCAGCCAATATCATCACAGAAACGTCGTAGTCTGTGGTTACAGCCCCTCAATACGGCTTTGAACCAGAGGTCCACAATAAACTCTGTCTACGATGCTACAGATGGTTAGCTTCTGCCGAATATCTTGCTGGCCACTGGCCACAGGAGTTCACCCTTTCAGCCAGCCGCCGGAAGGAAGAGAGGATAACCTCCGACCCAAGGCGACAAGCATCATTGGTGCCGACATGAGCCACAATCTGTAGTTGGCTACACCCCGTCCCTTCTATGGCATCCGGGATGGCCTGCTCCACATCTCGGATCAGGCCACCCGGAATACACACTGAATGGACATTGGATTTCTTCCCCGAGTAATCCGCCATTTCCCTTAGGGGCTCTATAAACAGCCTAACATTAGATCTCCCAACTTACCAGAATACCCTTCTGCGATCGCCCAGACCTAGCGGGCTGGGGGGCCGTCAACTCGCAGGATGACAATTGCGGTACTGAATCAGCCTCCGACAATACGTCATATCGGTTGGACAGTCGAACAAGTTCACCGTCTTCGCCTTTAAGCCTGTTCGACTGCCCCCGTGTGTTAAATAAGATAAAAACTGTTGGGGTTGATAAAAAATTGATTTTCTGGGTAGAAGAATTATTAAAAGGTACAAAACTAAACATTAGGATAGGTAATGCAGTATCAAAAGAAGTAGGAGTGAACATGGGAGTCCTACAGGGTTAAGTATTGGGACCGTTGCTATTCGTTATTCTTATGAATGGCTGTATTAACGCTTTTCTACCAGAAGTTATATTTTTTTGCAGATGACATAATGTTATATAACAGGATCTAAACAATAGACATCTAGACAAGATATCAGGCTGAGTGAGTCAATATGAGATGAAGATAAATTCAGAGAAGAGCTAGCTTATAAGGCACAGAGATAAAAGCTAAAGTTTGATTATGATTATGAAGTGGGGAAGAAATTGCATATTGAAGACTCAAAATGTAAATCCCGTGGCATAACAAGAATTTATTCATATTCAAAGCCTAGAAAATCTCCAGCCTTAGAATTTTCGACTCTGTTGCGCACCTCTCCATTATGTACCGGCACTACTATCGCACTTTTCCTGTCCTCTGGTAAACAGCAAGTATCCAGACTCAGTTTAAATAATATTTCAAGATATGGTACAGTGGCAAGTCCTGCTATCTTTGAGACGTGCGTAGTAATATTATATATACCAGAACCTTTATGTTTTTTTTTCAGATTTATTAGTTCTTTCATTATAACTTCAGCCAAATTTCAATATTTTTTTTTTTGGTCTGCTTGTTTTTAATTGTGTTGTTTAGATCGTTATCCGATTCAGACCCTCCCATTTCTGATTCATTGTCGCTTATGCTCTCACTAGACCAGTTACTTAAAATCTCTGCCTTTTTAAAATCCTCAGTAACTTCTTCTCCATCCTTACCTATAACCGCCTTCCTTTACCATTTGATTCGAAGTATCTTGCACATATCCCACCAACTGAGATTTGCAGTTAATATCATTGCCTAAAGCCATGCAGCCTACTTGAATAGAGCTTAAGTTGCACACAGATACCTATGATGTCGTTACATGCTATTACTTGCAACTGATGTTAAACTGATTGGCCTATAATTTTCGGCTCTATTTGTTACCCCTCCATTGTGGACCGGTACTACTATCGCACTATTCCAGTCACCTGATAGGCAGCAAGGATCGGGACTCATTTTAATTAACGTTTCAAGATAAGGTAACAATGTCGCATCCTACTATTTGTTACTATTAACACCGGCGGGCTTGTGGGTTTTTAGCTTTTTTGTTTCCTTCATTATTTCCTTAGGATGAATTTCAATTTTTTTTTTTTTTTTGATTGTGTAAGCAGGCTCATTACAGGTTTTTTTTTTTTTTTTTTTTTTTAAATATAGCCATAGATATTTCTGGATGCAACAGGCAGTGATACCCTGCTTCAACAATATTTTGCATAAACCCGTCTTAGGCACCTTGTTTGCCGTTAATCATTCCTTATTTTGCTGGTAAGGGGTCATTGTCATTTGTTCAAAAAGGGGTCCGATATTCAGGGATACATATCTTCAATATACTCCCAACACATATTAAATGTCTAGTAGATGATAAGAATAAATTCAGAAAAAAATTGAAAGAATTTTTAATTGACAACTCCTTCTACTCTGTCGAAGAATTTATTTCTAAGGTATCTAAAAAATAACTGCCAGTATCTTGTGTAAATATAGTTCACATAATTAATTTACCATGTATGCTATTACTGTACATCTCCTGGTGTATGTATTTAGTTTGTTACGTAATTGTTTACGGTACCATATATGGTATGTACACCTTGTGGTGTATGTATTATTTTGTAATGGATTTTTTTTTAATTTACCATATATGCTATGACTGTACATCTTCTGGTGTATGTATTATTTTGTAATGGAAGTGTTTAATGTACCATGTATACTATGACTGTACATCTAGTGGTGTACTTATTATTTTGTTATGCAAATTTTTATCTGTAAATTGACAACTTTCCACATCCCACAGAGCCAGTCTCTTATATTGGGATCAATGGAAAATGAATGTATTGAATTGTATTGTATTGTAAAGGGTGCACCAGAGAAACGAGGTAATTCGGTTACAAAACTTTGGTCTGACATTTGCTTGAATCTGGTGTTGTAGTTTGGGACTAACATTTTGAGGATCAAACACAGGTTTTGGAGCAAGTGCAAAAGAAATCAGCTACATTTGTGTATGGAAATTACCACAGGACCCAGTCAGTAACTGATACGATGAAAGAGCAGGATTGTGAGTCATTGGTAAACAAGAGGGTGATTAAGGCATTTCTTGGTGATGGGGATTGGATGGATAGACTAGAATAATTATGAGTAGTGGATGCAAAGGAAAGAATAGCCTTAGGCACTCGACTTTCAACTGTCGCTGGGTGTCATGCATAAGGGATTGAAACATTTTCCTTTGTAGTTACGGTGTCACGGATTGTGATGAATTACCAAAGGAATCAATGAATAATTTACTAAGCTTTTAAATTCTTAATAGGCAAAAGAAAATAAGTGGAGGAAAAGAATATAAGACATTATTCATGATAATAACAATATAATAAAGATAATAAAAACAATTGGATGGTGTATTGTAATTACCACTGGAGCAAGCTGTGCCTCGCAAAATAAATTCGTCTCAACTGAACTCAAAGAAAAAAAAATAAACATGGAATGTACAAATTCAGGTGACATTAAAATTGCGACTTGGAGTTATGGTTCATCGCAATTAAAAGTAATTTTTTGTAAACGTTTTTCTTATTAGTACGAGAAAGTGAAATATTAAGAAACTAGATAAACATATTGAGATGAAACATGGATCTTGGATTTTCAGAAATCTAAAAACTTACTGCCGTTTCCATTGCCATGGCTTACTTGAGAAATAAATTGTTGGCGTATCCGCAAATTTTATATGCGTCGACGGAATTAGGGAAAGGTTGGCAAACATTTAGATTTCAGACAGCAATGATATTGGTTTTTGAGCAGCAGAAATTGAGAGTGCAATTCTTTCTCTGGGACACTAAGCATTTCTGTAGCTGAACCTATCAGCTGTTCAAGTGGAACGTTGTTTTTTTTCTGTGTGGTTGTATTGCGTTTTGTTGTCTCAAAACAACAGAAGGATGTGGTATGGAGCCTTTAAATGCTGTGTATATTGTCGAAGAGGTAGGTTTACAGCTTAAAGCTGCTTCAGCTTAACAGCAAGACACACCTTCACTCGCTTACTGTTTGGTTTGTAAATAGTTGCGAATTAGCACATTTTGCTCGTTAAGCTGTATGAGCCGACCACATGATGTTCACGATACCTTTAAATAAGTTGTGTTTGAGCGTCTGAAAAATACATGAGCAACTGCATTTATAGTAACTAAACGATGTTTGTTAGTGTTTAACTAAATAAATCGGCGGACGAAACCGAAGCAGTTACTGCGCAAATGCATTTTTATATGAAAATTATTACAGGCATGGGAATTTATAACTGAAATACCATTTACTATGTTTGTATTCTACACTGACTGCTATCAGTGTTTTCATCTATGTTTATTGATTATCTGAATATGTTAGAAAGGTCTTGAGGAACCTATTTCTAGTTGTGTGAAAATTGGTTTCTCGAGTATCTTGCTTTCCATTTTCAGTTAAATATGAAGTTCTTAAAGTGTATTTTATATTTACTAGTTAAGGAATGTGATTTATTGATACATTCTTGTGTTTAACGGACAGAATATTGGAAAAGATTCACTTTTCAGTCTAAGCTACACATATAGAGTTCACATTTGTTAGTATCCACATGTTGCTAACAGAATTTTCCTGCACAAGTCTACTGATAAATTATTCATATGTGTTGCATTAGGTAGGGGTGTGTTTTTCAGTGAAGTGTTCTGCATATGTTTCAAATCACATACTTATATTTTACTTCAAATAAATATAGTTGTGGTGGTCCTGTAAAATCCTACTCTTTAGTTCCTTGCTAGTAATAACTGAAGATGGTATGGTACAAAATATTACTTACATATTTCTGTTGAAATATATACAAGGATATAATATAGAAGTTCTTTTCTGTTATGTGGGTGAACTGTAACAAGTAATGTGCTATTCCTTACTGTAACTGACACATAACCATAGACCAAGGTGTGAGATATATGATTAGATTCCGTTTCATGGATGAGAACAATTTGTTTCACCTCTTGCAGCCTCAGTGGTGGTTAAATTAAGTTGTGTCTGCTCTCGTTACTGTCGTTGTTGGTGCTTTGAGACATGAGTATATCTTGGTAATTTACAGCTGGTAGAAATAAACAGTTCTGAGGTCAAACTAACTATTCTTATTAGTCTCAGACTAGCTCGTAGTTAATAGTAACTTCAACTCTCTTCCTTTTTTTTGTTGCTGCTGTAAAAATCACTGCTTTTCCTCCTTACAGTTCTGTCTACTGCTTAAATGTACATTGTGTCTGTATAGGCATTATGAAAACACAGTGACTTTATGACATGCCCTGTTGTCGAATCACTGAGTTTGTATTATAACATCTCACCACGAAGTTGTGAAGATTATATCAATTTGACCTGCTGAGGATATCTCACTAAAGATGGAGTTTTGATAGGTAATTGACTGTCAACTTATATATCAATCATAGAACTCCATATTTACTTTCATGTAATTGGTAAAAAATATAGTTAGCATCATGTATATGATTTTCTTGTTGTTTCTCCAGGTCTATTGGAGATCTTGATTCTATTACGTCATTTACTAATGACCACCACTACAACTTACTCCAATCCCACCACAGGGGAAACATTCCCCGTCAATGGTCATACTACTTGCATGACTACACACCTCATATATCAACTTACATGCCACCATTGCTCCAGTTCATATATAGGCCTCACTACTAACCCACTTGCTGTCAGAATGAATAGGCCACAGGCAGACAGTATATACTAACAATGAGGCCCATCCAGTTGCATAACATGCCAGTTCCTACTAACTGAATAATTTTAACATCTGTTTCTCAGTTAGGGCAATCAGAGTTTTCCCTGATAACACAACCTCCTCTTAACTACGTGGATGGGAACTAGCCTACCAGAATTTCCTGGACACCAGAAATCCTCCAGGCCTCAATCTCCAATAAATTCCTCCCCCCAGACCCAACACTTATTATCTCTACTATTTATATTTCTTTTACTTCTATATTTTATTTTTCACTTGTACTTATTCATAATTTGATTTATACATGTGTCCTCACTTATTTATTATATGTTGGTCTGACACTTTCAGTGAGTATACCATCAAAAGTATTGATTATCGATGCAATACTTGAACTCCCCTCCGTCCTGCACTACCATTCGCACCAGCGACGCCATTCACCAGACGGTGTGTTCTGTGTATGCATCTGACTCCACCTGGTGTCTCACTTCTGTACGCCGAAATATTGTGGTTCTTCTTTTTTTGTTTGTTTGTCATTCCCAGCTGCCTTTGGCTGTGGTAAGTTTTTGGTCATATTTCCCTATCCTTCCTTAGTTTGTTACTATTATACTTTTGGAGTTGATGTTAGTTGCCTTTCTAAGGTAAGCTGTATTTCTTTTTAAATGCTACATTTATTTTGAATAGCAGTTTAGTAGTAGTTTTTGCCTTCTTTTGAAAGTTAATTATTACCATTCCTCCTGAATCACCTTGTTATAATACAAAAAGATCATTCTTAATATACATATGATAATTTTGCATTGGCTTTTGTAATTAAGAAAAGGCTACACAAGCAATCAGTAAGAGCTTTCTTGTAGCCCTTTATCAGATTATTTTTATTATTTGATTGCTGTTGTGTACTGGTTTTTTTACTATCACCATAATTGACCTTCGCCTCTGAGGAAGCTTACTTTGTCTGTATGAAGGTTTGGCTTGCCATCTGGTAGAAAGTGTTTAGAATCCTGGTCTGATCTTGGTTATGCCGTCCCCTTTTCTATTTTCCATGGTTTCTATAGATTACTTTAGGTTAATTTTGTGCTTGTTCCTTCAAAATTGAATGGCTAATGTTCCTTCCCATTCATTGTCATCAATCCTTCTCAGCCCCAGTGGTATCAACGAGCCATAACACTACAGACAGAAAAAAAGGAAAAACCTCAATAGTTGTTAATTGCCTTTGTTTCCAATTATCCAGAATCAGCTATTATATATTTGGTAGATACGTACATCTCCCAATTATTTCATATATAAAGTATCAAATAATTTTATCCGAAAGTACCCAAACTGGTAGATGAAAATTTCCAAGCATATTGAGTGAACCTGGTGGGCGAGCAGTAATGTTGATGCAGTTATTCAGTGTGATGTTGGTGAATTTTAGACCCTTCAATCCAGATTTTGGTTTTCACTGGTTCCCCAAAATCACTTCATAAATGCAATTACCATTTTCTTTATTGCTTGCTGACAATTCTAGTGCGCAAGATATGAGACACTAACAAAAAATTAAACTATGTTATCTAGGATATTTCTTTATATACAGGGTGATCCAGGAGGAAAGATAAATATTGAAGGAGGTGGAGGTATGAACAATATTGAGTATAAACATGTGTCCAATTTCCATTCTTTGGTGATACAGGTGTGGAAAGTTATGCTTAAAAGAAACCTTAGAAAGTGATCAAGAGCTTATAAAAATTCTTTATTCATACAAAAACACACATAAAGGTTTAAGTTAAATGTTTGAAAATCCCACCAACAACTTAAATACACTTTGCATCTCTTGTAACAGTAACTGTACCTCTTCTGGCATACTTTCATGGGGGTTGCAGTAGTTTACAGTGCGCGCGAGTGATCCGTCTCTTGTGTTTACTTTTATTCCCAATATTCTAACACTTGTATCTCCAAAACGAATGAAAATCGGACACGTGTATATATGAACTTTTTTTTTCATTCTCTACCACATCTTTCATTATTCCTCATTCCTCCTAAATCACCCTGTATAATAGAAAAGATTTCATTCTTTATATATATATGATAATTTTGCAGAGGATTTTATAAATGAAAAAAGGTTATATGCACAGACTTTCATTCACTGTAGTCATTTATGGAATTATTTTTCTTTTATTAGACCAGTATGTTTCAGTTTACAAGTGTTTGGGACTTGACTAATTCATGTTGTTTGCTTGTATTGAGGTTTGGTTTCATGTTACCTAAAAATAAGGGCCATTAACTTTTGTAAAACAACTTTTCATATTTTATTGGTCATTCCTGTATTCATGTTGTTGATTTCCCTCTTTTTTAAATTATATTCCTAATTTCTTATATTTATCATTACTGCCTTTTTTCTCAGAATATGCTGGAAAATCCTGAACAACAGAATATAAAAATGGAACCTTTTCCTGATAGGTAAAGTATTTCCTTGTTATAAAACAGTAAGATGCTGTTGTAGAAATTTATGTTACTTTAAAATCTAATGAAGACGTATTACAGTATTAAATTTAGATTATTATGCCTAACATATGACATTTTTCTATGGTGAATAATTTACCTGTTGCTGATAAAACTCAATATTAGCGTAGCAAGTGTCTTATATTGAACGTTAAAGTTTTATATTTTTCTGGGTGCAAATAAAGCTAAGTAATTCAATTTAATATATCATTAAAAGTATTTAACTCACTTAACAGCAAGTACATTTTTACAGATTGATTTACTTTTATCATATATGCATGTCGTCATAGTCAAGAGGAGGGAAAACATTTACTTTCTTAACTATGGCAGAATCACACCAGGTATGGAGGGTGAGTGGTAACACCCTGGCCTCACATGTGTGAACACACAACCTCGAGCCCTATACGGCCATTCAGATTTGGGTTTTCCAATGGTTTCTCCAGACCAGCACAGATGAAGGCTCCTTAATTCCTTGCCATCCGTTGCTCCCAGTACATTCCTACCACTAATCACCTCAACTTCTATGAGGCGTAAAGCTATAATCAATAAAGGTGGAATCTTTAAGTTTAATAGCTTTTGTCACTTATATGATATAATGCTGGAAAATTTCATTGCATTTAGTGGAAATATATCACATGTAACATTACATAGCTTGTACACTTTTTATGAATATATATGTAATTATTTTTTCTCTTTCAATTATTTTAACAGTTTATTTTTGCCAGTATTTATATTGCATAATCCCTCAAGTAATTGATGTTTTTCTACCTAATCATTTAGACTTTTACTGCCTGGTGCATTATTGTTTTTCCCATCAGCCTTTCTCGATGGAAGTATCTGATTCCCATGTTTTTCCTTGGTTTCTTCAATTTTTTTTTTTTTTTTTTTTTTTTTTTTTTTTTTTTTTTTTTTTTTTAAAAAAAAAAAAAAAAAAAACCTAAAGAAAAGAAAATAAGCAGGGAACCAAACCATTTCTAAACACTTTCCTGGATGACCATGGCTTTTCTCTCAGGGTCATCGATCCCTCCAGACTTAAGGAGCATGAAGTTTGCCTTCACCTCTTCCTGTTAAGAATAAAAGTTGCTTCCATAATATCCTTTGCATTGTCCAGAAGTCATGACTTCAGTATGGGTGACTCATTATTCTTAGAATCATCATTTAACTATTTAATTAATTTATTTATATAGTGTTTGTTTTAGTATTCCAGACCCTTTTGTTATATTAATAATTTTACACCACCTGCAATATATATATTTGTATATAACATCTCAGTCTTTCCAGACATATCGATAACTCACTTAGTCATGTGATAAACTTCTACATGTTCAGACCGCCCGAACCTCATGACTCAGCTTCTATTACGTGAATAAGGTGAAAACTGAAATATTGTATACATCTGTGTTTGTCGTATATGTTTTTCACCTTCATCTTTGGTGAATGAGTCATTTTCCCTTTCCTTTGTCATTTATATAGCCTAAAAGTCATTTCCATTTATCTTTGTTTCATTTGTATAAAGTGTAGCAGTTTAACATATATCTGGTAAATGGAACTGTAATTGGTTTTTAATGTATCATGTGCCTGTATGTAGCTTAAGTCATAAATTTTAGTGTATATCCTTAGTAAAGGATCTAATTTTTTTCTCTTGGCAGTGCAACAGTTAGATTTCAACAAAACCTATCTCAGTGTCGTGACCAAGAGGATACTGGTGTGGTAGAAAACACATCTGCTACAAGGCCATTGCAGTTTGTGTGTGCTAAATGTCTGCAAGTTTACAATGAAAGGGATTTTCTAATAAGGCATGTATTCTGCCATGACTCACTTGTAAATACTCCACAGTATATTTGTGAACAGTGTGGGCTGGTTTTCATAGATCTGTCAACATTGTGTGCCCATACACCTTATCATAACAGTGAAATTACTTTGAAGCAAGAAAGAGAATTGCAAGTTGTGTGTGCTATTTGTGCACAGGTGTTTTTATCTTGGAGTTCTCTAACAAAACATGTATTTGAACATCTCACAGCTGTTTCCTGCCCATCATATGTGCTGTATGCACTTGCCGAGAAATATTTAAAAATTTTACTGGGCTTCATCTGCATCAGGACTCCACACATCCTTCTTCCTCATTTTTGCAAACTAAGGTAAGATTGAGCCATCCTATTTTTGTTTCTAGATAATGCTTATACTTTACATTATAGGTTTTCATTTAGATTTTTTTTTGCTTAATATCAATTTGTATTAGGTTAAAACTATGTATCATTATTGAAGCAATGGCAGGAGGCTATGGTACATATAAATACATGCAACCTGCAAACCTCCCATGTAATATACCAGTTAACATGCAAACACTGCCTGGGCTTCATATACTATGGTAGACCCCAAATCCACTTTCCATAAGAATAAATGGCCACTGATAGACAGTATTCATGCAGAACACAAAGCACCCAGTTGCTGCTTATCACCCATGACTCGAATAATTTCAACTCCTGTTCACGGTGCATGCTGTTAGAGTCGTCCCAAACATTCGCAGCATCTTCTTTCTCCGTATTTTAGACCTGACGTCTTCAGAATTTTTATCATCTTTCTCCTGCCTAACATTATCAAAAGCTTTTCAAAATTCAATAATTATCATAAAGTATCTTTATTTTTCATGATTTGCCATAACAAGTATTAATCTTTAGGCCAGGAATTACTCACTTGTACGACAGTTTTTCCTATACTCAATTTGATCTTTACCTACTTCTCTTCTACTACCGCTTCCATTTTTCTATATATATTCGATCAGTAATTTTGAACCCATCCGCCACTTCGACCATCACAGTGAAGCGGGACTGCGAGCATCATGAGGTCGCTAAGCGACATCATTAAACGCTGGTATCCATCAAGGCAAGATCGCCGATACATAATCGACCTGAAGATGGCTACTGAGCTAGTAGCCGAAAGCTTGTCGCTTTATAATAAAATCCGGCTGCAAACCCTAGAAGATTTGTTGTCATTACTGATCCAGTCAGCATTTAGCCTTTTTTTATGATTCAGTCAGATTATTTGTGTATATATTTTTCTACATACAGTGGATAATTATGGAGTTGATTTTACACAATTCTTTTATTAATACCCAGTATAGTAGAGGCGTCTTTCAGATACTTATGAAATTATATTTCACTTTAGGCTATTCTTTTACAGAATTCGAATAAAAAGATCTTCTTGGACTAAGGATCATTTGAAATGATTTCCTCAAACACTGTGGAATTATAATTTGAGCAGATTACTAACTGATTTTATTTAATTCCTATAGTATTACACAGTACACAGTTTCATTACAGGATATGTGGATCCTTAAATCAAAATAAAGTGTCCTATACTTAAATTAATAGACAGTCAGGTTTCGTGCTACTTAACAAAAAAAAATTTGTGAAATTCCCCTTGATAACAACTGATCTTTAATTATAATGTGGCTGAGTGTAATAGCATGATATGTTTGTATAAACTATGATTAGCATATTTGATTATTAATAACTTATTAATAATTTCATTTATACCAGGTGTCTATAGTGAAGCAGTATCTAGCTAGTGACTGACATCATTTATCTCATAATGTTGACAGCTGAATTCTCAGATGTGCTTCGGTTGATATATAGTGGCTAGAAAAGATTGATTCTAAAGGACTGAAGCTACGGTTAAAACTAGAAATTATAATAAATATGTATTGATCATTGGTAATTATAGATATAATAGCCACTGTCATCAAGGCAGCATTAATGAAATGACACTAATAACAGTTAGTGTCCATATTGAGAAAACACCATACAATTAAATTTTCCAGTACTAAATATAGCTGATTGGGTAATTTGCTCATCTATTCTAAGCATTAAGCTTTGTTTTAAGAACTTGGCCACCTGGCAGGCTAGAAAGGTACAAGGCATTTGGCATGTCTGGTACTTATGTAGAAGATGGAATGGGAAAACTATATCCCCGAAATATCATGC
>JARYHS010006964.1:12696774-12716608 GCA_031002005.1 Vandiemenella viatica | reverse complement strand
TCCCGTCTCTAGTGACGTTGATAATAGAAAAAATCAATATGGCAGTATTACATACTTATGAAAAAAGATAAGTAATATTTTTATGCCTAGTTTTATTTTGATTCTAAATTTAATTTTGTATTAAAATCTAAATAATAAAAAATTTATTTTTACATCTCCACATCCCCAAACAGCCGCATCAGCATGACCTCTGTTACAACCCTAATCCCCCACACACAACAGCACAGATCGTCTGGCTACGGAGCGTCCACAGATTACGTAGCTCGATCAAGGGTGAGGGGCGGGGAGGGCAGGGGTTGGGTAAAAAGCTACGCATGGCTACAAAGGGGTGGGGGTGGGGGGGGCGATGGTTTCAGAGCCAAGCTACATAGTTTCTCATTGATTTAATTTGTTACTGTTAAAATAAGGTATGGAATTCACAGTAGTATGTGGATATTTATTTTCGCTTAAGTGTTATGTCAAGTTCAAAGCGTGATGTGAAAAGACGCTATACAATAAACTTTAAGGTGCTTTTAGGAAATATTTTTCCAGTGAGTATACAATACCCAAAACGGCGTCAGTGAACGATGGAAATCTTTTGGCGAATGTCGGGATGAACCTTAAAAAAGCCATAGCCGAATTCCTTCCCGTTCCTTGCCCACAGCCCGATCCCGCGTCTAATAACCTCTACGTCGACGAGGCGTAAAGCCATAAGTTAAAAAAAAAAATGAGAGAGAACTGCAAATAAAACAAAAAACTGCAGCTCTATTTTACCACTTAGTAAACAAAGATTAACGAGATGATATATTCCTCGTTGCAACTGAGAGTTTCCTCCCCAATTATTGAGGTTATGTGGGGGAAGCGGAGGCTCGAAAGAGATCATATTGGAGTCACGTAGTTTATGGACGCACCCCTAACGAGCAATGACGATTTCAGACTCTCTCTCTCTCTCTCTCTCTCCTACTCCGCCTTCCTAGATCAACACACATTCCGGCATTTACTCTGTCATTCATTTCTCTCTTCCTCTTCCTGATAGTACTCCTCTGTACTTAGTGTTCACAAATTCATTAGTTACTAGTTTAAATAATTAGATATTATATACTATTTTAGTTTCGCACATGCATATGAGTCAATGGTTGTAACAGACATGTGACTACCTGACTTGAACCGATGGCCGTAAAATCATGGCAAGCGAAAGATATTTAGGACATATTAAGAAACCGGAATGCTTCATCGTGAGATGTAGTAGTGGTATTCCCTAACCGACCGTCTAGTCCTTATTATCGTCATGATGTTTTTCGTTAAACTTCGGATTCCAGATAAAACGTTGAAATAAGTGAACGGTTCTGCTGTATCCACCCACCGGCCGTACACGGTCGTTATACTACAGTCCCACTACCTTGAGCAGTTTTACTGGTTTGGTACAAGTTTTGTTTGGGGGCACTGTTTATTGTTCGCTTGGGGGGATAAACCTGCTTTGGCCTAAACTTACGGTACGGCCTTAATGGAAACCCCCTTATTTATTTATTTATTTAGTTTATTAAATTATTTTTACGAGTTACTATATTCTAATTCAATAGTACTGCGGGGTAGTTTGTATTTATGCCAGGGTCTTTTGGTGCCGAGTTCTTTCAGTCTGTTATCATTGTTGTTTCTGGTTTGGTCTAGTCTGGTATAAACGTTCATGCTGTAGTAAACGAGCGGCAATTTACCTCAGCCAAGGTTCGATTCGTCTCTGATCAACCACTCCTCGATCAGCTTCCCGAAGATATGTGGCCATAGGATCAGAGCAATTACGTTCTGCCCTCACTTATTGCTAGTAATGAGCTGGAATCAGCGATACAAATGAAAACATGTAGTTGAAAGAATGGAGTGACTTTAATACTTTCAATAAAAATGGGCACATAGACATACACTTGAAATAACTGAAAAATACGGCATAAAATAACTCTCATAAAAGGAATCTCTTACTAATAAAATCCTGTCACTCGGAATATTCTTTCGAAGCCAGCAGAAAGGTATAAATGCATTAGCCTTTACCTAATAAAATCTGCATGCCGTCTGGCAACGTGGTCCATCCTGAGAATCGGCGAATAGACTGCCCCTGGAGGCTGCTCTCGACTGCGCTCTCCAGAGTAGGAGCGTAGTGGGGGAAGTCATGTGACATAGTTCTATTCGTTTAAAATCCCTTGCTAAGGGCTTTCTGGGCTACCGTGGTAGGGGGACTGCTTCCCACGGGAAGTGACTTTGCCCAACCTTGAGCTCTGCTTCGTTGGGTGGAATTACATTACATAGCTGCAGCTTGAGAAAAATTATCCCGAGTGAAATTTGCAATATACTATAGCTAAAATCCCTCAATATACTACAATGGTCTGGTGGTATATTTCTTCTTTAATTGTAGGCAGTCCCGTTATGTCATGTAATTGTTTGGTTGGTGTAAATATTGGTGCATTTAATATCATCCTAAGACATCTGTTTTGTCCTCGCTGTAGCATTTCAATGTTTGATTTCGCTGCAGCTCCCCAGACTTGGCATCCATACAACATAAACGGTCTTATGACCGTTTTGCAGATTCTTAGTTTACTCTCAACCATCAGTTCTCCGCTACGCAGGACTGGTAAGAGGTTTAAAATCACTGCGAGGCTTTTTTAAAATCGATCTCTTATGTGCAGATGGAATAGTAATTTTTGATCAAGTATAATTCCTAGGTAACCGTGTTCTATTACCCATGGGATTGTTTGTGCTGCTATTATTATTATTCTTGGGAGGCGATCAAAGTCTGGTCTCTTTTTTTGTAAAATATACAGCCGCACATTTGCCAGGGTTTATTGTTATTTTGTTATTATGGCACCATAAGAATATTTTATTGAGAGCCCGTTGTAGTCTTTTGATGGTTTTTCGTGACTGTATCCTATGGTAAAGACAGTAATATCATCTGCGAATAGAGCGATGTAAACTTTCTCCGGGCACGGGATATCGTTCACGTAAATGTTAAACAGGGTCGGTGAAAGTACTGCTCCTTGTGGTATTCCTTCTCTCATCGTTTGTTTTGTCGACTGTTGACCATCTACAGTCACATAGAATTGCCTATGTTTCAGGAAGTTACCTATTAGTTTCGTATAGCACCGGGGAATATTCGTGTTTGTGTCCATCTTCACGACTAGTTTATCCTTTCACACTTTGTCATATGCTTTCTCTACATCTAAAAAAGTCACCACCACGGATTTTCCTTTCTTGACACTGTTTCCTCCACCAGGTGTAGGAGTTGTGTTACGGCAGATACTTTTGGTTGAAACCCATGTTGTTCTTTTCTTATTGTTTTATTTTGACATATATTTCTTGCTATCCTCTTGTAGACAACCCTTTCCATAACCTTTGATGTGGCGCTAAGGAGGTTAATGGGTCGGTAATTTTCAGGTTTTGTATGATCTTTTTCCACTTTTGGTATTGCCACAACCCTCGCCGTTTTCCATGACTCAGGATAGTAGCCGGTAAATTGATGCGTTGATTATTCTCGTGAGTAGTACTATCCCTCTTGTCGGTAATCGTTTTAGCTGTTCGTTTCTTATATTGTCCGGCCCTGTCGCCTTATTATTGGCCAGCTTCGTGATTATCCCTCGTACCTCCTTCGGCGTTGTCAATTCCGGGAGTGTATTCGCTGGTTCAGTTCGAATAATATCGGCTTGGTTCTTTATTTCTTCCTCTTCTCTTTTTTTCTTTCCCTCTAAAGACTTTTGTGGTGTCATGTAGTGTTTCTCAAACGTTTCTGCGAGTATTTCCCCCTTCGCGACAGGGGTGAACATGGCTCCGGTAGGTCCAATTATTGCCGACTTCGCTTGTCGTTTCGTCTTCAGTGCCCGGATAAGTTTCCATGCATCTCTGTTGGTGAGTAATAAGTTGTTCATTTTGTCCTTCCACCTCTTTTTTCCCGTAGTCTGTCTTCTAGTTGTCTTGCAAGCCGGTGATATTCTCTTCGATCTTGCGGGTCTCGATATTTTTGCCACAATTTTCTATATCTATTCTTCAGGTATCTTAGGTCTTCCAATAACGGTGGTAAGTCGGCATTTTTTGTTTCTTCAAAACTTTTAATCGTTGAAGCCTTGCTATTGGCTGTCTGAATTGTATTCTCCAGATCTTTTACTGCCATATGTATTTCTTCTGGCGTATTAACTGCATGTGTTGTAAGGATTTTATTGTGTATTAGGCGGGTAAAATATTTCCAGTTTATTTCTGTTATTTTCTTTATCGGTTCCTGCGATGTTATCCATTTGCTAAGCTTGATGTTTACAGGCTGGTGGTCTGATGAAAGGTCGTTTTTCGTCTCAAGTTGGACATGTTGTGTGATATTTTTTATTACTGCTATATCCAGAACATCTGGATAGTGTTGGTGATAAAATGGTATATGCGTCGGCTCTGTCGAACAAGTCACCTCCACATTTCTTTCTTCTGTTATATTTAGTAGTTGTTCGCCTCTACTGTTGCAGTATCTGGAGTTCCAGGACTCATACTTAGCGTTTAAATCACCACCCAGGATTATCTTGTCACCCGCTGATAGGATAACATCGATGTCTTGTTCCATAAGGGAACGATTCGGTGCAAGGTAGGCTGCGATTAAAATAACCTTGCCTTCTCTTGATTGGATTTTGATTACTGTTGTCTCTAGTTCTATAAGGGGTGCCATCTGGATGAGTTGGTGTGTAATAGTTTTACGTATCACTATGGCTGTCCCTCCTCCTCTGGCATGTGGGCGATCTGTACGGTATATCTCCATTCCTTCTATCTTGAATAGGTCCCTAGATTTTAGATGTGTTTCACTTATTAGTAGGATATTGATTTCGTATCTGCTTATAAATTGTTGCAGTTCTTCTCTTTTTCCCTTTAGTCCATTCGCGTTCCATATTGTAATGTTGATATCCTGTAGCTTCTGTATATTATTCCAGGAGGGCCATTACCTTGTCGAAGGGGCCTCTGGCTTCTTTCAAATTTATAATTAGTCTTTTCAGTTTTTCCATCATGTTTCTCAGTGCGTTCATGCAATCATTTGATGTTGCGTCGTCTTCTGGTTGACTGCCACTTCCCCTTTCTTCATTTCTTCTTCTTTGTTTTTCGTCTCTACCTCCTGTCACATCTGCGTAGGATCTTCTATTCCGGTGTTCTCTTTGGATTGTCTTCCTGGTATCTAGTGGTATATTTGTTTTACTAGTTTTAGTGGTGTGTGAATCTGCTTAATCTCTGATTGTTTATTTTTTGTAAGAAGTACACGTTATTTGGCAGTTTAAGGTCTTTTCCTCAGTAGCTTATCTTTGTGTTACATTTTATCTCTAGTGGGGTGTAGATTTGATTATTGTTCTCACTGAGTCTTTGCAGTTTATCCAACGTACAGATTAGTTCGAGTTTCTGTTCATTTTTTTTTTTCGATTTTAAAAAGCAGTATGTCTAGGGACTGTGATTGCTGTGTGCAGACGCGAGCTGAGGTGGCTGATCTGCGCGCTCAGCTTGCTGCTGTGTTAGCGAAAGTTACACAGCTGGAAGCTGCCGTAGAAGGTTGCAGCAGATGCGATATTGGTGAACTCGGTGTAGCCACGCCGCTCACTGATTCACCTATGTCGAGCATTGTACCTGCATCCCAGGCTGAAAAGTTGGAGGCCGTGCCTAGGTCACCTGACGATGACTGGCATATGGCTACCAGACTTCGAAGCCGCACACGGGGGCAGTCGAACAGGCTTAAAGGCCAAGACGGTGAACTTGTTCGACTGTCCAACCGGTATGACGTATTGTCGGAGGCTGATTCAGTCCCGCAATTGTCATCCTGCGAGCTGACGGCCCCCCAGCCCGCTAGGTCTGGGCGATTGCAGAAGGGTATTCTGGTAGTTGGGAGCTCTAATGTTAGGCGGTTTATAGAGCCCCTTAGGGAAATGGCGAATTACTCGGGGAAGAAATCCAACGTCCATTCGGTGTGTATTCCGGGTGGTCTGATCCGAGATGTGGAGCAGGCCATCCCGGATGCCATTGAACGGACAGGGTGTAGCCAACTGCAGATTGTGGCTCACGTCGGCACCAACGATGCTTGTCGCCTTGGGTCGGAGGTTATCCTCTCTTCCTTCCGGCGGCTGGCTGAAAGGGTGAACTCTGTGGCAAGTGGCCGCAAGATTTCGGCGAAGCTAACACTCTGTAGCATCGTAGACAGAGTTGATTGTGGACCTCTGGTTCAGAGCCGAATTGAGGGGCTGAACCAGAGACTACGACGTTTCTGTGATGATATTGGCTGCAGATTTCTCGATCTCCGTCATAGGGTTGAGTCGTGTAGGGTTCCCTTGAATAGGTCAGGTGTGCACTACACACGTGAATCGGCTATACGGGTGGCAGGGGCCGTGTGGAATGCACTGGGTGGTTTTTTAGGCTGAGGGAGGAAGACCCGAAACATGAAATACAGTTGCGGGCAACCCAATCAGATACAACACCGGAATGTAGGAGGAACGTAAAACAGTCACAACAGTTAAAAGTACTCGTAATTAACTGTAGAAGTGTTTGTAACAAACAACCAGAACTTGAAAGCATTATTTGTAGCACAGAAGCGGATATCATTATCGGTACAGAAAGTTGGCTAAAACCGGAAATAAGTTCCGCCGAAACTTTTAAAGACAGCATGAACGTTTTTCGTAAAGACAGATTACATTCTCATGGAGGTGGGGTATTTATAGCTGTGAGTAAATTCCTCCCATGTAATGAAATAGAAGTCGATACTATCTGTGAAATTATATGGATTAAACTCAATGTTGCTGGGTCAAAACTCGTCATAGGCGCCTTCTACCGTCCACCCGATTCTGACATAGCTATCGCCGAGGAATTAAGAAGTAATGTTAACAGTATAGCTAGCCGTTTTCAGGATCATGCTATGATTCTGGGAGGTGACTTCAATCTGCCTTATATCGACTGGCGAAATTATGTTCACATTACTGGTAGCAGGGATAAGGCAACTTCTGAAGTAATTATCGATTTATTCTCCGATAATCATCTCGAGCAGCTAGTGAATGAACCTACGCGGTGTCATAACGGTAGCGAAAACATTTTAGATTTGCTAGTTACTAACAGGCCAGAATTATTCACCGATATTTCAACGACCACTGGAATAAGCGATCACAAAGCGGTAATTGCGACTATCAAATTAATGACCAAGCGAAAAAGGGGAAATGGACGGATTGTATACAGATTCAGTAAGGCCTCAAAGGAGTGTTTTAGAACCTACCTGAGGAATAATTACCATAACTTTAAGTTAACAAAGGACACCGTTGAAGAGATGTGGCATCGATTTATACATATAATCAAGGAAGGTATGGAAGTACATATACCGAAGCGGAAAATAAATGGGGAGAATGATCCACCGTGGTACACATGCGAAGTCAAAAGATTACTCAAAAAACAAAGAAGGATACACGCACGCTACAGAAGGAAGAGGTCTCGCAGCGATTTAGAAACCTTGGCTGAGTTAAGACTACGTGTGAAGAATGTGATGCGTGAGGCCTTCAACGATTTTCATTCAAACACTCTCTCTAAGAGTCTCGCAGAAAACCCAAAGAAATTTTGGTCGTATGTTCGTAAAGTCAGTTGTATCAACAGCAATATTCCAGCACTAGTTCGCGAAGGGTCCGAGGTTATTGAAAGCCGCAATAAAGCTAATGTACTAAATACTGTATTCAAAAATTTATTTACTGACGAAAATAAGGATAGCATTCCCGTTTTCCCACGTCGTGTCGAGTTGGAGATGGAATCATTACGAATAGATACTGCAGGTATCATAAAGCAATTAGAGCTCCTAAAGTGGGGAAAAGCACCTGGCCCGGATGGTATTCCAGTAAGAGTATTTTCAGAGTATGCGGCGGAAATCGGTTGTTGTTGTTGTTATTGATGTTTTAGGGCGCGTCGACGACGGGGTCATTAGCGCCCTAACAACAACCAGGCGTGACAATGTGGCAAAATTGCCGTCTCTGTGGCCGACTGTAAAGGGGTCGGCCACAGAGACAGCACAATAAAATACTAACATACTAAATAAAATACCATCTGCGTGGCCGACTGTAAAGAGATCGGCCACACAGACGGCAACATAAGAAATAAAACTGAGACAAGGAAAATTTAAAAACTCATACATTAACTGGGTGGCTGTAAGAGGGCCAACCAGTTTAAAAAACGAGTTAGCTGGCTGGCTGTAAAAGGGCCAGCCATATAAGCAGTGTCACAAGTAAAATCAGTACTTGGATTGATGGTTGTAAATGGCCACCAATCCAATATAAAACCTAGGCCGATCTGCCCAAAATTTTTGGGACAAGACCGGCCAAGCAACAAAACTTTAAAACCTTAGCCACATTGTCACTATCATTGTTTAAAATAAGTGACAGATCGTTGGCTAAGCCAACGTCTGCCCTTAAGTCTAAACATAAAATACACTCACTTAAAATGTGGCGTACCGTCAAAGGTACGCCACAAGCATCACATTCCGGTGGGTCCTCCCGGCGGAGGAGAAAGCTATGTGTCAGAGGACAGTGCCCTATACGGAGGCGAGTCAGGAGAACCTCATCCCTCCTCGCCCGCTGGAAGGAGCTGCTCCACGGCTGAACGGTCGGTTTGACCAGCCGGAGCTTATTATGCTCTACCTCCAGCCACTGCCTCTGCCAAATGTCAAAAACAAATCTTTTCCCCGCCGAGGCAAGGTCAGACTTTGGGACCGGTTCAAAGTCAACTCTGACGCGGAAATCGGGCCATTTCTGTCTGATATATTCAGTAAATCCCTAGAAGAGCGAAAAGTACCTTCAGACTGGAAAATAGCGCAAGTAACTCCGATTTTCAAGAAAGGTGATCGCAGCGATCCTGGAAACTATCGTCCCATATCTATAACATCTTTTTGTAGTAGAGTTATGGAGCATATTATATGCTCGAACATTATGAATTTCCTAGATGAAAATAATTTGCTTACAACAAATCAAACGGATTTCGGAAGAAAAGATCATGTGAAACACAGGTTCACAAGTAGATGCAATTTTTTTAGATTTTCAGAAAGCCTTTGACTCTGTGCCACACAACCGCCTTTTAGCGAAACTACGAGCGTACGGTATATCGGATCAGCTTTGCGAATGGATAAAGGATTTTCTAACTGGTCGATCGCAGTATGTCGTTGTTGAAGGAGAAAGTTCTTCTAATCTAGATGTCACATCGGGTGTACCTCAAGGAAGTGTAATAGGACCACTTCTTTTTTTAATTTTTATAAACGATCTCGGAGACAAAGTGAAAAGCCTTTTTAGATTGTTTGCTGATGATGCGGTTATTTATAGGGAAGTAAGGAATTTGGCCGATTGTTTAGCAATTCAGCGTGATCTGGATGTTATTTTGGCATGGTGCGCTGAGTAGCAACTCACACTAAATTGTAAAAAGTGTAAGACAATGAGCATAACTAACAAAAAGAATCCAATTGTTCAGAAATACGAGGTAAACAGTTCAGTTATTGATGTGGTCGATTCTATGAAATATTTGGGAGTAACAGTACAAAGGAACATGAAATGGGACTTACATATTAATACGTTGGTAGGTAGAGCTAATTCTAGGCTGCGGTTCCTAGGTCGAATTTTGAAAAATTGTAATGAACAAACAAAGGAGTTAGCGTACAAATCTCTTGTACGTCCACATTTGGACTATTGTTGTGCCATTTGGGATCCGTTTCGTAAGGGGCTGATTGAGAGTACAGAGAAGAGCCGCTCGATTCGTGACCGCTTGCTACAGTCCTTATGAAAGCGTTACGGAACTGATTAGTAAACTAGGCTGGGAGTCTCTGGTAGATAGACGACGCACGTTTCGTATAAACTTATTGGTAAACATGCGTACTCCCACTTTCACTTACGAGTGTAGTGAAATACTTCGTCCACCAACCTATTTGGGTCGGCATGACAGGAAAGATAAAATTAGAGAAATAAGGTGCCGCACTGATTCTTATATGAATGCCTTTTTTCCTCGTACCATTAGGGATTGGAATGCACAACAAAGAGATTAGGTTTGGTGCTGAGCACCCTCTGCCACCCACAGTTTTGTGATTTGCAGAGTATATATGTAGATGTAGATGTATCATTTTCTGAGTCGTTTATCTCTTTCCCGTTTTTAATATTGTCTTTTGCATTTTGGTTGGGTCTCGGTGGTCTTATTGCTGCCTGGAACACCGGGCATCCCCTCCATGAAGCTGCGTGCGCACCCTGGCAGTTGGCGCATTTGGCTGGTGATTTTTCTGGCAACTTGCATTCCTTAGTGGAATGGTATTCAGCACATTTTACACATCTTTGCGGTAGTGTACAGTAATTGGCAGTATGCCCTATTCTTTGGCACCTCATACATTATGGCGGACCTAGGGGACTTCTGTATCGTTCCACTCGTATCCTGGTGTATAAAATGGTTTGCTCGTTGTAGATGCGTTCTGAGTGAGACTGTATTCAATGTAACTTGGTAGACCGCCAGTGGGATCAGTGTCTTCGTGGGCGTATCTTTTTCTTAAATTGGTGCACACTTTGCACTCCATAGCCTTTTTGTTTTAACTCAGCTTCTATCCCTTCTGTTTTCACTGTTGGCGGTAATCCTTTTATTACTACCTTTAGTGGTCTGTCTTTTGGTAATTGATATGTATAGAAGAGTATTCCATTTTCTTTAAAAACATCTGTTAATAAACTCGTAGTCCTGTATATTTTCCACATGGTACTTCAAGGTGTCACCTCTGTATACAACCTATACGTTCCCTTGCAACTTCTCTCTAATTATTTGGTTTATTTGAATTGACTTTATTTTATTGACTCCGATAGCAATAGGTGGCAAGATTTCCTTCTTTTGCTCTGGCTGAGTACTTGAGTTTTGTGCATTTGATGTCTCCTCTTCTTTCTTATTGTCCTGGTTTCCCAATGCCTCCAATGGTGTAAATCGGTTTTGTGTCAGAATTTCCGTGTTGCTTCTTGCTTGCTTCGCTTTGCCTCTCTGTCTGCCGCCGCGTTTCCTTTTGCCTTTCACTTCTGTGAATCGGGAAAGATCCATGTTTTGACTGATAGCTGGTCTGAGTAGAATATTGTTGAGATTGTCTGGGTTTGACAACTCACATTCACTATCACTTTCACTGTAGGATTGGGCTTCAGACATTGCCTTGTCTGATGCACTCCTACTTGTTGCCATTTTATTCATTGTCGAATTGTCCGCCAGTCCGTGTCCAGTGCCGTCCGCCGAGGTGTCCGTTGCCGTAGGTCCAATCCGTCACCGTGTGTAGTTGCCGGGTAAATCTGCAGTCACTGAGCCTAATCGTAGTCCACAATCAATGTCCGGGTAGTTAGCAAAGCCTTTATACGATTCCAGTTAACCAGCAGGAAATAGTTGTTCACACTCCGAATATCACAGCGGAACTGCCTTATTTATATCGGCCACGTTACATCTGATTGGCCATCTGCGGAGCATCTGGAGTGTAGTGGCGCTAGTTCAGCGTGTTGCAAGCGCCGCCTGTCGGCTGTCCAAATCCACGTCCCCTGGCGGGCATGTGAATGGGTCGGACTGGTATACCATAAGTTTTTGTGCATTCTATCTAAAATGATTTTTTAAAAAATCTGCCTCCCTTTAGATAAACAAGTGCGTGAAAAGTGAGAGCATGATTATTGGGCTTCTTCGGCTTCCCTCGACTACTATCATTGATTCCGTGAGATTGATACAGGAGGCGATACACTTAGCATACAAAATCTTCATAAGTGGATAATTTGGCAGTCATTAAGACAGGAAACACAATTTTACTACCTCAGAGAACCAATGAGGTCCCTTTAGAAACATTGCGAAACTTAGCTCTGGTTACTCGTAGTCGTATTTTGAACACCATTGAAGAATACTTTAATAACAGTATGTACCGTACGACAGGACACAGGTCAACAGACTTGCATTGCTGACAGAGGACTACGCCACTAGCGAGCCATATTGCGAGAGTATCGGAGTTAGGCTTTGGCACAAACAAGAAGATTAGAAAGAGAATTCATCCCTGACAAAGCAAATCGGCCAATAGAAAGGGAAAACGGAAGACATATTCAGGCATTTCTGGTTAACGATCTCGTCTTATTAAAAAACATAAAACTCAGAGAAGAAAAGCATATCAATTTTTTTCCATATCTTCTGCGGCCAACATCATACAGAGAAAATCATATGACTAAATGCCTAAATGTCGATGGATGGTTACAAAAGCATGGAGCGTTCATAATACCAGAAACCTCAGAAAAAATCATTTTGTATAGAACGAGCGTGGAGGGTGAGAGATTAAAGCTCTGCCGTCGCATTCGGGAGGATGTGGGTTCGAATACTCGTTCGGGCATCAAGATTTAGGTTTTCCATGGTTTCCCCAAATTACTCCATGTGAATGCCGGGCTGCTTCCTTCAAAAGGCCATGGCCGAATTCCGTCCAGTGCCGTGTACCCATTCCTTTCCCGGCTCTAGTGACCTCGACGTCGACGAAGCGTAAAGCATAAGGGAAAAAAAAACATTTTGTATGGCTGGACGATTGGATAAAAAATTCGTTTAAGATAAAAGAGAATCTTGTTGGTGTAATTGGACAGAATTTGGTCATTTAAGGAAACCGGCATATATGTATACATATATAAGTCTAGAAATTGTAGAAAATGGAATGGGTTGCACCAATTTTTTTTAGTAATTCTATGAGCATTACGTAGTTTGAACTGTGCTTTGAAAATTTACTGATATTAAAATAACATCGATTAAAATGGATGAAATCTAAGGCAAATGCCTTTTGCAAAATTCAGTTGAAAAATTAATGTTTATTTATTTTTTCTCTATGAATATTGTATTGTAGTGCAACACGTGTAGCACAGACTGGGAATTAATGCGAATTCTGGGCGCGTAGAATTTCGCAGGAGTGACATGCGTCACTTTCACCTGCAGCGGAGAACAGGTAGTGAGTGGATGACATACTGGCCTGGGGACTCGCCGGGTATTGCCGCCTTCCCATGAGTGCTGTGGATGTGTACATGTGAGCAGATGCAAGAATCCCACTTAATAAGTGGTTGAATGATTTGTTTTTGGAATAACTAATGTTGTGCAAACTTTCTCTATGTGAATGACGCAACGAGGGATCAATACGAGCACGCTTACGCAATGAGACATGGGGTCTCATTACGTATTGTTAATGTTGAGTGTGCTTCTTGAACAGTAGTCAGTTACTGACGCCTGAAGTCCAAGTTTCAAGATTTCACGGGCCCTTGGTGACAACACATGACGCCTGCAACCTACATCAACGATCAATGTCCGCCAACGCCACACGACTTCCGATCACAGTGATGAAAAAGGAACATTAGCCAGTTTGATCTCCTGTACGGGACTATGACTGTAGAACACCACACCAGATGAACGGCCACATTGTCAAGGAGTGTACTAACAGGGCTTACCCATGTTCACTGGAAGACTTTGTTAAAGCATCTAGAGCTGCTACAGGGTGGTTGGAAAATCTGGACTATAAGCTTAAGTGCATTGTTCAGGGGCGTAGCTACTATCGGGCTAGGCGGTTCAGTGCACCGGGGCCCCCAAGCATACTTTGGGGCCCCAAAGCGCAGTTCAGAGGCCCACGAGCCTTCATGGCAAAACTGGCGCCCTTTTTTTTTAGCTTTACAGTCTTCTAGTTGTTGTTGTTGTGGTTTAAGGGCGCGTCGACGGCGAGGTCATTAGCGCCCTAACAACGACCGGCTTGGCAATGTGGCTTAAACTCCAAGTTCAACCGTCTGTGTGGCCGACCCCTCTACAGTCGGCCACACAGACGGCAAATAGAGTAAAATGCTAAAATGTTGGCTGTAAAGACTAACATCACAGCTCATGTCCGGCTGGCTGTAAAAGGCCAGCCAGACATAAAAACTTAAATCTAACAGTAAAATTAACACAAATGAGACAAAACAAAACAATAACTATGTACACGGTTGAGTGGTTGTAAAATGGCCACTCATCCACCTTAAAACATTAGGCCGGTCTTCCCAAAATTTTTGGGATCAGACGGCCCAATACACAGAATTTTAAAACTTTAGCCACATTGCTAGCTTCATTACTTAAAATAAGGGACAGATCGTTGGCTAGGCCAACCTCCGCCCTTAAGTCAAAAAATAAAACACACTCTGTTAAAATGTGGCGTACGCCACAAGCATCACATTCCGGTGGGTCCTCCCGGCGGAGAAGAAAGCCGTGTGTCAGAGGACAGTGCCCTATACGGAGGCGAGTAAGGAGAACCTCATCTCTCCTCGCCCGCTGGAAGGAGCTGCTCCACGGCTGAACGGTCGGTTTGACCAGCCGGAGCTTATTATGCTCAACTTCCAGCCACTGCCTCTGCCAAACATCAAAAATAAATCTCTTCGCCGCCAAGGCAAGGTCTGACTTTGGGACCGGTTCAAAGTCGGTTCTGACCTTGTCGCAGGCTAACTTGGCAGCTTGATCAGCTGCCTCGTTCCCTCTGATTCCCACATGGCCCGGTACCCAGCAGAATAACACCTCCTTTCCACGAGATTGAAGGGAAAGGAGGGCGTCATAGATGTCCTGGACTAGACGATCTGCTGGATACATATTTCCTATGGCCTGAATACAACTGAGGGAATCACAGCATATGATGAACAACTTATCGCGCATTACTTTCATATGCTGGAGCGACTTCAGCACGGCATAGCATTCGGCAGTGTAAACGCTGCACCTGCCATCCAATTTGAATGTGTAAGTCGCTCGAGGGAACACTACGGAGCAACCAACTACGTTAGCCTGCTTAGACTCATCCGTATACACCGGGGTAATCGTGGAATACTGGTTTAAAACATCTCTAAAAATTCTGATAAAAACATTATCGGCGGTACACAGCTTGTTGTACCGCGATAATTCTAAAATCATTCTGGGCCTCTTTAAAAGCCAGGGAGGAGATTTACTCCAACCCTGGTGATAAAAAGAAGGAAGCTCGAATCCGCATTGTTCTAAAATAGCCTTTGTACGGTAACTGAACGGTTTAGTGGCTCTATGCCGGTTGGTATAGAGCCGCTCGTAGTTAGGATGCAAAACTATGTCGTACACGGGACTGCCAGGTGTTATGGCAACATGGAGGTAGTGTCTCACCATGAGGAGTTGCCGACGGATGGTAAGCGGCGGCTCGCCCGAGTCAGCACAAATGCTGACAATAGGGCTGGTGCGATATGCACCTATGGCGAGCCGAATTCCTGCATGGTGGACACTATCCAATATACGCAGATAACTGTCCCGTGCCGAACCATAGACTATACAACCGTATTCCAACCGTGACCGTACAAAGGCTCTGTAAAATTGTAGCAGGCAGGAGCGGTCAGCGCCCCATGACCTGCCACACAGACATTTTAAAAGGTTAAGAGCTTTTAAGGCCCTGGCTCTCACATCTTTTAGATGCGCAAGCCAGTTAAGCCTTGTGTCAAAAATGAGGCCCAGAAATCGAACACTATCACTAAAACTTAAAACGGTGTTCCTCAGGGTAAGGTGAGGCTATGGTAAAAGGCTTCTGCTGCGAGTAAAAAGTACACACCGGGTTTTCTCAGCGGAGAAACGAAAAACCGGTGTGCACTGACCATTGGTCCAGCCTGTTCAACGCGAGCTGCAACTGCCGCTCAGCACTTCTCAGGCTGGACGCTACGATAAAAATTAAAAAATCGTCCACATGTAAGGAGTACCGTAGGGGACTCCTTATAATGGCTGCTATGCTATTAATAGCGATGGCAAAAAGTGTAACGCTTAAAACTGACCCCTGAGGGACACCGTTTTCCTGAATAAAAAGATCAGACACTTCACTACCGACTCGGTACCGGAAGCAACGACCAGATAAAAAAGATTTAAAAAAAACGGGGAAGGTTACCCCTAAAACCCCATTCATGTAACTGTTTTAAAATCACATGCCGCCAGGTAGTATCGTAAGCCTTTTCAAGATCGAAAAAACACCCACGAGGTGTTGGCTGCGGATGAACGCATCCTGTATTGCCGCCTCCAGGAAGATCAGGTTGTCCAAGGTGGAACGGAACTTCCTGAATCCACACTGAAAGCGGCTCAGGAGATTACGGGATTCAAGACACCAGACGAGGCGGCGATTCACCATCCTCTCCAGTGTCTTCCCCACGCAGCTAGTCAAGGCAATACTACGATAACTACCTGGCAACAATTTGTCCTTGCCAGGTTTTAAAATGGGAATTAATGTTGCTTCTTTCCACGAGTCGGGGAAGTGTCCTCCGGTCCAAATGTCGTTAAAAATATCTAGAAGGTACCTTTTAGCATCCTTACTGAGATGCCTCAGCATCTGGTACTGGATCAAATCAGGCCCTGGAGCAGTATCATTAGCGCTGTTCAACGCACTCTCCAGCTCCCAAGATGTGAATGGGCAGTTGTAGGCCTCTGAATTCGACGAATCGAAGCACAGCGGGCGCCTCTCGGCAGCGACTCTACGTCGCTGAAAGCGAGGGTCAAAGTTAGCGGACGAAGTGATGGCGGCGAAGTTCTCCCCCATCAGCTGCGCTATGCTTCGTTCGTCAGTAACTATCCGTCCGTGATCCAGTAACCCAGATACTGGTGGGCGGGAGTACCTTCCAGATATACGGCGAATGGACTCCCATACTTTCGACGAAGGCGTGGAAAGATTTATTTTGCTCACAAAGTTCTGCCATGAACTCTTCTTGCTCTCCTTAATAACTCGACGCGCCTTAGCTCTGGCAATACGGAACGCTGCTAGGTTGTCAGATGTGGGGCACAACCTAAAGCGACGCAACGCCCGTCTGCGACCCTGGATGGCGGAACGACATTCATCGTTCCACCAGGGGACGGGCGTCCTTCGCAGCGTTCCGGAGCTCTTCGGCATGGAAACGTCAGCTGCACGGTGAATCACTTTTGTGAAGTGATTCACCTTCTCCTGTATACTGCCACAGGGTTGCAGTTGTACAGCACGGCAGTAGAGCTGCCAATCTGCACAACTGACGTTCCATTTACGTCGGTTATTTCCTCCTCCACGTTCACACTCAACGTGCATCCAAATTGGGAAGTGGTCGCTACCATGTAGGTCACGATCCACTTCCCACTGCACGGAGTCCGCTATTGAGGGGGAACACAATGAAAGGTCAATGGCAGAAGACGTACCGGTAGCAGTGGTTAAATGAGTCATTTGCCCTGTATTCAGGATACAAATTTCCTCCTGCTCTATCAATCTACCAACCACTCGGCCCCTGGGGCAATCGGTGGTGGAACCCCACAACGCACTGTGGGCGTTGAAATCTCCCAAAAGGAGAAAGGGCCGAGTGAGTTGTCGTATAATGCCAACCAGGTCGTCGTAGCCGACAGACACACTGGGTGGTAGATAGACAGAGCATACGGTCAGTTGGATTGGACCGTGTATTTTCACCGCTACTGCTTGTAATGTGGAGGTGAGAGCAACGGGTTCGGAGTGGACAGTGTTTCGGACCAACACCGCCACTCCTCCCTTAGCTCGATCACCCTCGGTATCGTCCTTTCGGAATATGTCATATCCTCTTAGCACTGGCTGGTGTAGCGGTCTGAAATGTGTCTCTTGCAGACAGAGACATAAAGGTTCAGACCGTGCTAAGAGATGGACTTCCTCTTTGTGAGCCTGAAAGCCGTTAACGTTCCACTGAAGTATGGGAGCCATTCTACCTATTTAAAACCACCCGCCCCGGGTCGGGTGGGTCCTGCGCATGCGTTTCCTGAGGAACGGAACTATGTTCGTCCACCAGCATTTTGTCGTCTTCAGGGTCCGAAGACGACACTTGTTCTAATGCCTCGGAGTCGTGCGGACATATCTTCCGCCGAGGCCCGTTCCCCTTCTTCTCCCTGCCAGTTGGGGAACTGGGAGGGGAAGTAGAAGGGGACTTCAAGAACACAGTGGGGTCCGTGTGTTTAAACTTCGGACCCCGGACTTTCTGCACAGTTTGCCATCCGCTACTGGCAGATGGCGTTGCTGATGCTATTACCGCTGCAGATGCAGCTTTTGCCATGGGTGCTGCTTCTGCTGTTGCAGAGGCACCCACGGCTGCAGCTACTGTAGCGGATGGCTGTGCTTTGCCTGGTGGACTTGCTGAACGTGCTGCTGTGGTCGGGTGAGCAGAAGCGCTACTACCGACGGCCGCGGTCCTTGGTGTCAGGACCTTAATGGGCTGCACACCACATTTGCACTGGCACGAGCATGTCGTGCTCGTGCCCGTGTCTACAAGGGACGTCTGCGTAGCAACGCTCTCCTTCCTGACGGGAGTTGACAACGTTTTGGCGAAGCTAGTGGCGAAGACCGGTGGCGCCAGCGCCTTAAACCGTTTCTTCGCCTCGCCAAAGGATATTCTTTCCTTAGTCTTCAACTCCTGTACCTTCTTTTCTTCAAGGTACACTCGACACTCCCTGCTCCAGGCTGGATGTGACCCGGAGCAGTTAATGCACACCTGTGGGAGGGTGCAAGTTGCACCCGGTTCATGCGCCGATTTTCCACATTTCCCACAAGTGGCGTTGCCTTTGCAGTTCGCCGTCGTATGACCGAACCGCTGGCACTTAAAACAGCGCATCGGGTCCGGTACATACTGGCGAATATTAAGCTTTAAATAGCCTGCCTTGATGTCTTTTGGCAACGTCGGAGTGTCGAACGTCAGGACGAAGGTGGCTGTCTTCTCAAGACTGCCGTTAACCCTTCGTTTTATCTGGCGAACCTCGACCACATGATCTTTGGACCACTCCTTAAGGAGTTCCTCGGTCTCTAAATCCATAAGGTCCCTGCAGGTGATGACACCCTTACTAGAATTTAGAGTTTTGTGGAGTTCGCACTTTACTGCGAACTCCCCGAGCTTCTCGCACTTAAGGAGTTGGACAGCCTGCTTTTGGGTGGATGTTTCCAAAAGCAGAGTCCCGTTCCTCAGCTTTTTAACCGATTTGAGGGTACCTGCAATACCCTCTAAACCTTTATGGATGTAAAAGGGAGAGATCTTTTCGAAAGATCCCTCCATCCGTGACATAATAACGAAGGCATTATCAATTTGACAATCCTTCCCGTTACTTTTATCCTGTTCAGGGGGAGGGCTTTCAACCCTCGCCCGCTTTTTTGAACTGGGTGTATTATTATTTGCCTGCGACACACCCGGGCCGCAGGGGTCTGTGGTTTTTTTGTGAGGCTTCATTTTGGTCCCACGATGTTGTTGTTGTTGTTGTTGTTCGGGTTTTAGGGCGCGTCGACGACGAGGTCATTAGCGCCCTAACAAAAACCATGCATGACAACGTGGCGAAATTGCCGTCTGTGTGGCCGACTGTAAAGGGGTCGGCCACAGAGACAGCACAATAAAATACTAACATATTCACTAAAATACCGTCTGCGCGGCCGACTGTAAAGAGGTCGGCCACACAGACGGCAACATAAAATATAAAACTGTGACTAAAGTATAAAAATAACATACATTAACTGGTTGGCTGTAGATGGGCCAACCAGGTTAAAAAACAAGTTAGATGGCTGGCTGTAAAAGGGCCAGCCATATAATCAGTGTCTCAAATAAAAACAGTACTTGGATTGGTGGTTGTAAACGGCCACCAATCCAATCTAGAACCTAGGCCGATCTGCCCAAAATTTTTGGGACAAGACCGGCCAAGCAACAAAACTTTAAAACCTTAGCCACGTTGTCACGGTCATCGCTTAAAATAAGGGACAGATCGTTGGCTAAGCCAACGTCTGCCCTTAGATCTAAAAACAATACACATTCGGTTAAAATGTGGCGTACCGTCAAAGGTACGCCACAAGCATCACACTCCGGAGGGTCCTCTCGGCGGAGAAGGAAACCATGTGTCA
>JARYHS010006964.1:12677519-12695774 GCA_031002005.1 Vandiemenella viatica | reverse complement strand
AATTGTTGAACAAGTTCCCGCTGACGTTTCTCCAATTCTAACAATACTTTAACAATTAAATCCATACAAAAACAATCAGAATTAATACTTAATCATTCACGACCATCACGAAACATACGGAAATTTAAATTAAAGACATTTACATGTGTTTATACACAAAATTATCTACATAAACCAGTCCAAACCGTAGCAAATTGTCCTCATATCATCGTATCTCACATCAACAATTAGTTACAACTTTTAAATCAATATTTCATTCATAATACTGTCCTTGAATATATTAACAGTATTTACATATTTTCTCTTCATGAAACAACGTTCATTGACACAAATTAACAATTAATTACAGGGAAAATATGCAAAACCGTAACTAATCAACTTCCATCTTGCTGTACATAATTCTTAAAACAACATGTCATAAAATCGATTGGGTCTGAAGGCTGTCACTGGTGCCTTCCATAACACCCCACGGTACTCATGATATTGTCAAGCCAGTCTTTTGTATCTCAGGTCCCTTACTTACCATCGTACATCCCCTCATCCAAATTCCTGGAAATGCGGGATTTTTAACTTTCTTATCCAGCCTGCCAAGTGTCGCGAGCAATAGAATTTATAATCAAAAGCTATGAGATATTTTCATTTTGTGTTCTCAATAAACAATTCTTCTTCCCCCATGTAACCATACAACACTTGTTTCCTATATGTGAACCAAAAAATTTGTCACTATTATTATTATTATTACTCCGCGATTCACTATAAGTGTGTGGTGGAGGGTACACTGAACCTATCCGAAAGGGCAGGGTATAATAGTTTGGAAGTGGTATACGGGATATGGCAGGGCTATTGTGAGGAACCATCCCGGTATTCGCCTGGTGTGACCCGGGAAAACCCAGATCAGGAAGGCTGAAGTGCTTTATCGAAAGCTACTTCTGTCGGATTTTAAGTTTAGGGGAGAACAGGGCAATGGTGGTCAGCTGACAATGGTGGTAACTCACATACCCACTAAACTACGAACTAATTGTTGCGCCAATCATTGAAACATGTAACGACAATACGTCCGCCATGTTGAACATTGGCTCGTTCATTCAGCACCCCGCGTTTCCGAGTGACAGCTGCTTTTTTGTTTACGCTCCCGTTGATCTAAATTTTCGACCTCACAAAATGGACGGTAAGTGTCGAATTTCTTATACACAATATTAAAACTATTATGTATCTTAAGGTAGGAATTGCATGTCGTCATTTAGAATTGATTATACCAATAACACTCAACTTTTTTGATTTTGATTTTTTCTTTCGTTAGAACAGTTGCAGGCAATTAGAGTCAGTTGACCACCATTGCCCGCAATGATATTTCTTAGTGAGTTATATATCTTCTTTGAAATAGAAAACAACATTTTTTAAATTTTTTTAGATGCCGACACTCGGCAAAAGCTGTGCAACTTATAGAACAGCAGGGATATTCAATGAGGAAAGCTGCTAAAGTAATTGGCATCCCATTTTCAAGTCTCCAGAAGAGATATATTAAGAAATTTTACTCGGAGCCAAGTCTTGGTCGAAAAACCGTATTTACTGCTGAGATGGAAAAACATACATCAGATACCATAAAAATATGGCAAAGCAAATATTTTCTATGGTTGTACCGCTAATCAGATAAGGAAAGTGGCATTTGAATATGCCGAAAGTTACAGTTAAAACACGACTTCAACAATCCTCAAAAATGGCTGGACGTGATTGGTTAGAAGGATATTTAAGACGAAATAAGATTTCTGTAAAGAAAGCCGGAAGCAACTAGTATCAAGAGAATTACAGCTTTTAATAAAGTAGAAGTGGAATTATTCTATAAACTGTTGGAAGAACTATTGGAGAAATTTAAGTTTGCCCCCAAAAATATATACAACTGCGATGAAACAGGAATTTAAACTGTACAAGACCCATGAAAAATACTAGCTGCTACAAGTCAGAAAAGAGTGGGATCTATTTCAAGTTGGGAAAGAAGGAGAAATGTTTCCTTGTTATGTGCAATGAGTGCAGCTTGTGGATTCATTCCACCAATGTTCATCTTTCCAAGATAGAAAGAAAGAGACTGACACCACTCCTCGAGGAGTATGGCCCAGCAGGTGCTTTGTACAAGTGCTCAGATAATGGGTGGATTAATGAGAGCCTTTTCTTGGAATGGCTTCAGCATTTTACTCGCTATGCTAAACCATCTGCAGATGAACCTGTCCTTTTAATACTTGACAATCACGCTAGTCATATCTCACTGGCAGTTTACGAACACAGCAAAAGCAACCACATTCATAAACTATCTCTACCACCACACAAGTCCCTCAGGATGCAGCCTTTGGACGATTCATTTTTTGGTCCACTCAAAGCGGCTTATAAAAAAGAATGTGACATGTTCCTGAAGAGCCGTCAGGCAGAAAAAATAACTCCCTATAATGTGGCGGCCTTAGTGAGAAAAGCATTTTCTGGCGTTGCTTCTATCAGCAAGGGAGAATCTGGTTTTAGGGTGACTGGCAATTGAATCCCAATGTGTTTTCAGAAGACTTTATAGCAGCTGAAGTTCTCCGAACTGAACCTGTTGTTGTGCAAAATGAATCAGCTGTCCTTCCACCTACTGCTGCTAACAACACGGCAGAAGAATTGAGTGGAACTCTAGATAGGCCTACGTCAAGACAAGTTGTCCCATCCATTTCTGAATCAGTGCTTGCGTCAACATTTCAAACTGGAACCCCATCAGAAAAGCTGCCGATGTTTCAAGACTTTATTCCAGTACCAACGAAATCAACTTCTGTCAATACAAGAAGCAACATGCAACAATTTTGACATCAACGCCACTCAAAGACAGTCTAATAGAAAACAAAAAGAAACTAAATCTCAAAACAGGCCTAAAGAAGGATAACGCAAAGAAAAGACCAGCATCTACAAAAGACAAAGGAAAGGGTAAACGAGAGAAGGAAGCTTTCAAGAAAGCAAAGAGACAGGTAGGCCCTATTTCAGGACTCTCTTGTGTCCGATACCAACACTGATTATTTGTGTCAAGATGATGAGGATAAAGTCGCAGAAGATGCTGGAAGCGGATGCCTAATATGAGGAGAATTCGGACGAGTGATACAGGTGCACTTCATGTGGACTATGGGCCCATTTAGAGTGCACTGACTGGGACTCAGTCGATGGTTATGTGTATGATATGTGTTAAGATTTATGTGACTCTGATTGTCCACAAGCTGATCATGATTGTCCGCACATGAGGGCAATGGTGGTCAAACCAACTTTTTTTTTAAAAAAAATTGTTGTAATTGCCAAAATACGTTGCAAAAGTGATTAAAATTGATCTCAGTTGTTAGTTTAATAATTAATTTTGGTAATAAAACGTTTGCAATAAATATTTTATTTGACTCTTGGTTTTTATTACAATAATTGCTTAAGTGACTCCCATAACCCCCTTTTCCCCTACATTGAACCTATCCGAAAGGGTAATAGTTTGGAAGCGGTATACGGGATATGACAGGGCTATTGTGAGGAACCATCCCGGTATTCGCCTGGTGTGACCCGGGAAAACCAAGATCAGGGTGGCTGGAGTGCTTTATCGAAAGCTACTCCTGTCGGATTTTAAGTTTACTCGCCCGGTAAATCCTTCCCATTCCATTCCCTAATCGCTCGTGGAAAAAATCAGTACAGAAATGAATCGGTTCTGGCCCTGATTTCTCTTAACTTATTTTCGCAGTCATTCGGCGATATGAATGTTGCTGGTAGAAACATTTGTTTTCTGTCATTCAGAAATACGTCAGTCGAGAATTTTTCAATTAGCTTCTGTCGAGAGCAACGTCTTCAGTGATCCAGGCCTTCCCAACCTATCTCTTTCAACATCGCACTTACGCTTTCCCTCCAACTATATATACCTGTCACGAATTAGGCGGCTCTTCTTTGGGCCTTCTCTAATACCTCCATTAACCCCTTCTGATGGAGACCCCATAGAGAATAACAATATTCTACGTGAGGACGCACTAGTGACTTGTATGCAATCAATTTAACTTCCAGAGTTTTAAATTACGACCTAGAAATAGGAGCATACGATTTGGTTTCCCCATTACATTCTCGATATGTTCATTCCACTACAAATTATTACGAATTGTTACCCTTAGGCATTTAGCGAAATCCACCGTTCTAAGGACAGTGCCATTAATTGTACATTCAGAGCTCAATAGTGTCACCTTTTTACTTACACACATTACTTGGCACTTTTTAGCGTTTAACTCCAACTGCCACTCTTTACACCACGCAATTATTTTCATAATATGCTACTTATCTTCATTCCAAACATATGTACCCATGTAGATATCTTGTCAACTCTTCATAAACCCCCTGCCCCTCACAGTTTTAATCTTAACAGATTAAAATACACAAATTTTAGTTGTTATTATTTGTGAGGGTAAACAGTGGCGTATCCCGGGGCGGATATCGATGGTGTCACCCCTTGAAAACTTAAATCCAAAATTGAGTATATTATATCATCTTTTAGGTGTAAAATATGATATTAATAAAACATAATTAAATAAAAATTTATTGTTATTTAAAAATAATAGTTAATAAAATTGTAAGATTAACAACATTTAAAAGATATACAAATAAAATAAAAACAATTGCTTTAAAAACCCCCCTTTCTAGCTTTAACAACTGCAATTAAAAATTTGATTTACTTCATGTTCAATACCGGTAATCAATATGGCAAGATTTTAGCCACGTGTTGATCACTGGTGATCGAAAGTGGTTTTAGATTAATTTTAACTCCTATGAAGATCGGGCCTCTCTTGCCTGATACTGTTCCGCACCGTCACCGCACCGACACGTTTCTTACTATTGGCGCTCACTCGGTCGAAGTTTGTCCAAAGGACACGGCATGTCGTCCGACACTCGGCCGACACGCGGCCATCATTGAATTGGTTTATGTTTTGACGGTGTAGACCAGTGTAGGTCTGCTGGATGTGGAGAACGCATGGAGAGAGTTCGGAAATTTCCCTTCCCTTACGACCAAATGTTGTTTTGATGTTATTGTTGGTCTTAAAAACAAGTGTCTTTTTTTTCATCCATGTTCATAAGATGTTCTTAACATGTAGGAATTGTTCTAGCATCTTCGCATTAATAAATCAAAACATTGCCAGAGTTGAAGATCAATTTTAAGACCCACAAAAATTGCAGCCGAGATCTGCATTTGTAACGGGGACCTTCCACACCCAAATCGCACGCCGTAACCATATGCCAGACTAATCTAGAAGTACTGAAAAATATGTATTCAAACACATAAAAGTTGATTCGTGTTTTTTGATAGCAAAAATAGATGATATAGAAAAAAAGTATATTCATTGTATCATGTTTGCAAACTTATTTTTCATTACACCTACATTCGGACTGGTGACTCAAATGACTGCGTGCGGTTTGGATACTGAAGGTCCTGGTTCAAATTCCGGACTCGACTGTAATTTTTGCGGGCCTAAAAATTGACATTTACCTCTGGCAATGCTTTTATCTGTTAATACGAGGATTCTAGGACGCTCCGTGTTCGAATTTCACGTTAATCTGTAGGTCTCCTTTCGAAGTTAGGTGACTACGATATAGGTGCACTGCGAGTTTCCTAATAAGAAACTCTGACTAGAACTTTGAGATAACATGAAATTATTATATTTATTATACAAAATCTTTACGACCTAAATTTAAATTAAAATATGTTGTAACCTCATTCCTTGCTAAAAAAAAAAAAAAAAATACTGAATTAATCGAAAAGAACCTCAAGCAAAACAAACACGTCAAGTGCGAAGTGATTGACATTTCATTGCGATTGCGTTGTAATATGCGAGAATCTTTCATTCCGGTACAGTGTGGTAATGATTTGTTAATACTGCGCTGCAGGGCCGGATTAAGACAGCGCGGGGCCCGTAGCAAATGTGAAGAAGAGGCCCTTGATTTTTGCCGTCCTGGGGAAAATTGTGGAGCTAAAAACAAAAAAGGTCGCCCATCTAGCCTAGGTGCGGGGCCCCCCTAGGAGGCGCTGAGGCCCCCTAGAAGGCCCGTGCCATTTGCTACCTCCTGCTACGTGGTTAATCCGGTACTGCTGCGCTGGGATACTATTTTTGTACATAAAAGATCAACCAGATAGGTGATTACATGAGTCAGATAAAAAAGTATTTTAATGTACTTTCGTACCAAAACTGTGCAAAATAAAGTAAAGGTATCAAACCTACCTGTCATCCCCAACACTGATTCCCTGTAACAATCACTTGAAAACGTTAAAGGAGACTAAAGACCGGGTAGGAACATGGGCGAGCTATGGAAAATTGTGGACGCGAGGGGGCGAGCTGCCACTCGGCCGACTGTCGTTGCGGTGACGGTACAGACCAGTATTGGCAAAATAGAGCTCGACCTTTACACGTAGCAACTGATACACACACTGGCGCAAATTAAAATCCCAACACCCATACGATGTTGTGATAAATGAATGAAATTTGGCCCCAAGTATGCCCACATGAAGAGTATTAAATGATTTAAAATTGAAAGTTTTACATGTAATAATATGAGAATTACGGTGCTATCTATTATGTAAATTGCTATTTTTTTATATTCTTTTAACGTACTAGTGGCGTACAGTGTGGTGTAACATGACACTTTGTTGTCCACGAGTTCTTGTTGGCTAAGTATGCCCAGGCGAAGAGTGACAACTCTATACACTCAAATGTCTAACTGTGAGAGAGGTCGGAGAATTGACGTGTTTTAAAAAGGTGCATCATATCGTGAAATCTCCCAAAGGATTGGCCGTAGTGCATTGTCAGTATACAGACTTGTTACACAGTGATGAAAGAAAGCTCTAATACTCCAGGTCTATACTGATGGATAACAGCACGTGAAGACCGCCAAATTGTGTGGGTGGCTGCTGCTGGCAAATGGTTGACTGCAGGCCAGATCCAAACAGTGGTTACAGAGAGAGTCACCCCCCTCCCCGGACGATTGAAAACCAATTGCTTGAAGCTGGAGTACGCTCTCTGAACCCTATGCAATGTGTCCCATTAATCTGATTTCATTGCCAGCATCATCTAACCTGGCGTAATGCAAAACATAAAAGGACATGTGAATGGCGTACATTTGTGTTTACAGACGAGTCTCGATTCTGTCTGTGGCAAAGTGATAATTCACGACATGTTCGGAGGCGTATTGGAAAACGGCTTACCTGCTGTGATTTCAGAACATCACACAAGTGCAGTCACCGGTGTCATTTTTTGGCGGCAATCAGTTTCGACAGCATGACTGAGTCGGCTGTTGTTGATGGCACAATGACAGCCCACCACTATGTGGACAGGGTACTGCATCTTATTGTGATACCCTTCATGTTCACCATTCAAATCGCATCTTACAACAAGATAATGCCCGTCCTCATATTGCGGCCATCGTTACACAAGCCTTGCAAGGAGTTTCGATCACAATTTGAACAGCACAGTCCCCAGATTTGTCCCCAATAGAGCATGTCTGGGATACCAGGAGTAGACACATTTGATCACATGGTGACCCAGCACAAACTGCGCAATAACTGACTGCAAAAGACATGCAGGCGTAAAGAGAAATACCCCAAGAAGACATTCGAAACACTTGTTGATTCAATGTCGGCAAGAATCCACGAATGCATTGGTGCTCAAGTTGGACGCATTTCTTACTGAAAACTGTATCTAAAGGTAATAACTTATCCTGATCCATTTCCATTTGCTATCATTTCTTCTGGGTATGGCCCTGGATATATCTTCAAAGTTTCCTAAAATTCTACCATTCCTGTATGCATGGTGAGATTCTAATTTTTGCCAGTGTAACTATAGGGCGACCATAATATTTCGCTATAAATTTTAAAAAAATCGAAAACTACCCAATCATTTGTTGTTGAAACGTTAACATAGGTTGTATTTAAATGACTTCGCAATGGGATATCGAGAGGAAAGTTAACAGAAGTGGCTTGATCCAAGTAGAAGCAATTCCAGACCCAGATGGGGTTCCATCGGTGCAAACCCAGAATCCGGGTCCCACAAGTCGTGAGACCCTGGGAGAGACTGTATAGTACAGAGAAGCAACTCTACATTAAGTTCCTTCATAAAAATAGAACAATAAATGCAATATAAAAACAACGAATTTAAAAAAAAAAAAAAACGGCTTAGGTAATATAAGAACATGCCTTTGCGGTATCTGCCGTCTTTACATGAAGTACTTCACAAGTGAAGTATTTTACTATCCGCCTAAGATACACGTAGCTACAGACTTCTAAATATGACATTGTATGTACTGAAGACCGTCTTCACGTGTTAATTTTACATTTCTAGCGCCGCTATGTAGCATATAAATAAAAATGTTGTAAACGGCTTGAATGTTCGCTCAGTTTGATCAGGAACAAAAGTTCGACATCCCTGTCGATTTAAGGAATACACCTGTATTCGACAGAGGGGTTACCCATAATACAAATTTTCTTCTTCTCTAAATTTATTATGGAAAATTCATAGAGAATCATACGCTTATTTATTTCATCGCGATCATATTTGCATATTCTCGATCAGAAGAAAGCATAGCAAACTTACATGAACCTAGAATTTAAGTGCTTACTAATGTTACGATTTCGCTAGCAAGATACGCGGTTCCGACTTTTTTTAATTTATTTATTTAAATGGCTTTCGGCCTTATCAGCCACACAGCCAAGTTCTTTGCGTTTTATGACAATTCACATTTCATTACTTTACAGTTCTATTTACATAGTTTAACAATTTACATTTCATTTCCTTTACAGTTTTAAATATATATAATTTACATTACAGTTCTATACACAACAGTTACGGTTCCGACTGTTTTAAACACAAGCTTTACAAAAACTGATTACCAACGACGGACGATACCATCAACGAACACTTGGACCCGTTCAGATTGATTTGAAACCTGACAGTATTGCTAGTTTAATGCACAGTTTTTACTAGCATAAATTCGAACATGATACGATTTCATGTCGAATATAGGTGCACTGTCGATAATAGGCAGGTAACGCAGAGTGTAAATCGGATAACGCGAAATGTACTCAGTTTGTACATCACGAATCTGTCAGATAATAAATTCAAAAATTACTAGAAAAACTTCAAAGCACTTGTAAATCTTAGCTTGAAAGCTAATGGAATTCTAAATAAGCAAAACAATTTTAAAACCTAGACTACGCGTAATTCCGACATACGCTTGGTTTTCATTTCCAAATTTTCTCTAAATATTTTCGAGGATTTACAATTTAACTGTCTAATTACTATGATTTTAGCAATTATATATAAACTTTAATTTTAAAACTTCCTCTTTTTATACAAGAAAACTTACATTATATCCACCGCCGCTTCTAACAAACCAAACAACAAGTGACGGACGGCAAGCACAACAATGAACGATTTCTTGTGATTGTTTGAGCTACAGAGCGGTGCTCTCTTTGTTTAAGCGCACTGGTATTGCCAACAATTATATTCTACTATAACGAATGAGCACAGCCGCCTGGATCGCATTTGAAAAAGCGCTAGATCAACCTAAAAACAAATATTCATAACAATAAAAGTAGACGTGTTTCGATACGAAAGGATAAAAGAACTTTATTATTTTTTTTTTTTGTGTCACACTAATTTCGATTACCCCAAACGGGTGATACCCGGGGCGTACCGCCCCCACCGCCCCCCCTAGCTACGCCACTGAGAGTAAATAAAATCATTCATTAGAAAAATGAATACAACAGAGCTTGGCGAGTTGAGCAATAATTCTCTGTTTCGCAACTGGGAGGAAACCTTGTCTGATAATCCTCATTTTTGTTTCCATGGGTTTCCAAATTCACACAAGGCAAACTTGGGATGCTTTCTTCCGGAAAGCCCAAATTCCTTGCCGTTCCTTACCCTTATCCTTTCTTGGCTCTAATTACCTCAACATCGACGATGAGAATGCCGGAAACAAACAAAAAGAATGTTAAATATCATTATTTTGAATACTTAGGTCAATATCTTTAGCTGCTATAGTAATGTTGGGTTTTCTTCTCCTTCTAAAGCAGCTAACAAAATGAAAAACTTTGTTATGGCACATGCGTTTCGGTTTATAAGACCATCATCAGTGCCCTAGAACAAGTTATGTACAAGTTTTGATGTGTAGCATAATGTTTATCTAAATGAAGGTATAAATTTGTTATTAAATATTATTTTTAGCTTATTTTACTTACAGTTTTTATTTATTACATTAGTGTATGGAATTGATCCATATCAGTTTCTCCCCTTGAGGTTTCTCACTCACTGAATAATTTTGAGCAAGTAACATATTTACACATGTTTGATTTTTGAAGGTAAATTCTGGAACAAGCTTAGTCAATGTTTTTCTTCTTGAGGTTATTCACCAACTGACCAGTTTTTTATGAAAAGCATATTTACACACAATGTAGCTTTGTAAACAAAACTTTAGTTACTGTTTATGGTTGCTTCTCAAAGAAGTTAACTGTCTATGGTATATGTATTACCAACCTAATTTGCTTACTGAAGTTAAGTTTTATCTTTGCTATAGCGATGTATTTGAATGCGAGTTCATTTTTAGTGTCCTAAATAATGTCTGGTTCGTGAGATGGATGTATTTATTGACCACACTTTCCCCTTCATTTAGTGCCTTTTGTATATGAAAATTTTCTTGGACTTTCACATGTTTTTTCTGTGGTTATTGATTGCCAATATTTGCACGTCTGTTCCCATTTCTGTGTGTTCATGTTTGTTTTCAATTAAATATTCTATATATGTGAATGATTGGAGCATCTTAATGCCCTTATGTGCTATTTATAGTGAATTTCGAATTTTCTGGCGGTTTGTCCAATATACATAGCCTTACACTGTTGGCAGTTCAGTTTATATATTCCTGACTGTTGGTATTTATTTTCAGCTGTATTACTATTAAAATGTTTTTGGATGGTGTTGTCAGTTCTGAAAGCTATATTTGTTCCCAGTTTTCAAATTCATCTGCATATTTTAAATTCTTAGAGTGTAATTTCATCATCTGCCTACTTTTTCCTTTTATGAATATACTTTAAATTACTTCACCATTTTAGATAAGTTATTCAGAACATCTTTTGGTAAGTATATGTTATGAGCACACCGGCATGACTAAAATGCAGTCTGTGTTCAATTCCCAAGTAACACACTCATGAACAACTGGCTCATCAGTTGTGTGCCAATGCTTGTGTGACTGGAGTCTGATGATTCAGTTTACAATCAATTATGAATTCAGTTAAATTACATCACACTGTGGTCAGGCATTTTATATTAAATAGAAATAAATATTCCAAAATTTGTATTATAACAGATGCCATAAAGGCAATATCATTTAATCATAACACACACAGTATAACCAATAATGAAAGAATTATTGTATATATAAATATCAGTTATATCCATACATCAAATGAAAAAATGATTTTTGTAATAGATGTTTACTTCAAATTTACCAAAAAGAAAAGAAATAAAAACGCCAGTATAAAGGCTTAACATCATACAATATTATTTGAATAAACTTACTTAAACTATAAATTCAATAATTTCAGCGATGTAAATCTCTATTACATGAAATGCAGCAGATTATTGATAGTATAAATACACTATTATTTTTTCCTGAATATATTTTTTACACAATTTGCCATAAAATTAACACAGTGCTATTTTACTAAGTAAATAGTTTTCAATAGATATTCAAACCAAATTTTCCATCACCTTAATGGATACTTTAAAGCACCTAACATAACATGATAAGGTGCATAAATCTTCGCAAAATTTAAAATGGAAATTCTGCTCATAGAGATGGATTTTAGCATATCATTACCTCACCAGGGTTACAATACCCCTTTGGAAATGAGAGGGTGATGTGCAGAACTGCTCCAACTGTCAACAGATTCGCTTACTTCGCCACATAATGAAGATCTTTAAGTGCATTGTGGACACAAACCTTCCAAGTATACTTAAGGTTGAATCAAATCAGTGTGGTTTCATGACAGGCACAGTGATGTGTGATGCTATTCATGCCACACAACTTTTGATGCACATAACACTTTTGGATCTTGAAAAGTCTTTCAATAGGACACCTAGAGAGCTATTCTGTTACTCACTGAGATGGCATGGGAAACCGGAGGTATAAATTTAAAATATCCAGCTACTATATCATATTGCCACCTCTTATGTTTATCTGCTGCAGGAAGTACTGACACTTTTTTCCCAATCAATGTTGGTGTTCATCTCAGATAAATTTTGTCCCCATGCCTGTTTATCCTCTGCGATGGTACAGCCATGTACTATGCAGCAACACAACCTCATTGGCAGGAGCAGCACTCGACATAACACTGGAGGGGCAAAGACCATGAGGGAGATCCTACAAACAGTGACTGCATACCTTATGGGAGGACATGCACCTAGTCAATGTCTCACCTGAAGACAGAACAAATGGAAGAAATCCAGAAATGCAGAACCTGCATGTGGAATTGATGCTAAGAAGAGAAATGGATTTTACCATTATTTACAGGACTAGGGGACACAATAAACACTTTTTTAAAATTTTTACAACTTCAGGGCCACTAACACAAAACATATATATATAACAATAAAAAAAATAATAATAAATAACAATCTTTTTCTAGTATATGGCATCTCATGGATTTTTTATAATACTGGTAGGATTTCCTGCAATGTCCATATCTATCTGACCATTTAGCAATATAGATAATATTATGCCTTACAGTATTTTTAGGTTATGAATTATTACTTTTCCTGACCCCTTAAGAATTTCCAAAATTTTACAAGCATAATACTACTCATCACCATAACTTTATATGTATTTTATGGCTAGTTTGTCACTTACAAAATTTTCCTTAACCTTCCCAAATATGAAGCACCTTACTTTCATACAAATCTTTGTATGTTACAAATCAAAAGCTACAACGAATACAGCTTCAAACCACTATGAATGCTTTTATGCTATATTAGGTAACTATAGTTTATAAACAATTCTCTAGAATGTTTAGAAGCTTAAGGCTGCTAGTTGTTATGGATTCTTTTATGTTTTATCAAACTACATACTGGTATAAACAATTTTCCATGAAACTAAGTATGCTCACCTGTATGAGCTCTTTAATGTATTTTGGACTTAAAAAGACTCCTTAAACAATTTTCAATAAAGTTTACAAGTATAAAATTATTAGTATAAACTATTTTATGAGCTTTTAAGGTGGCCAAATTGTATAAATGATTTTCCATAAACTTTACAACCTTAAGGCCACCCACCTGTATGAATTCATTGATGTTCTGTGAGGTTGCTATTAACAGAAAAACATTTTCCAGAAACTTCACAAGCTTATACTGCTCACCTGTATGAATTCATTGATAATGTGTAAGGCACCAATTTTATCAGTAAAACATTTTAAACAAACTTCACAAGCATAAGGCCTCTCACCTGTATGATTACTATTATGTCATTTAAGACTTCTATTATCAGAAAAATATTTTCCACAAACTTCACAAGGCTGCCCTATCGAATGGACTCTTTTATGTTGTGTAAGGTTACCTTTATGAAAATGGCGTTTTCCACAAAGCTCACAAGAATAAAGCCGCTCACCTGTGTGAATTCTTTTATGCAGTGTAAGGACACCAGACTGAGTATATGTTTTCCCACAAATTTCACAAGCATAAGGCCGCTCACCTGTATGAATTCTTTTATGTACTACTAGGTGATCAGCCCGTGTAAACATTTTTCCACAAAATTCGCAAGCATAAGGACGCTCACCTGTATGAATTCTTTTATGTATTGTAAGGTGACTATTCTGAGTATATGTTTTCCCACAAATTTCACAAGCGTAAGGCCGCTCACCTGTATGAATTATTTTATGTACTACTAAGTTATTAGACTGTGTAAACATTTTTCCACAAGTTTCACAAGTGTAAGAATGCTCACCTGTATGAATTCTTTTATGTCGTGAAAGGTTAGCATTAGCAGTAAAATGTTTACCACAAACTTTACCAGCATAAGGCCGGTCCATCTTATGGATTCTTTTATGAGTTACTAGAATGTCTGAATTCATAACAGGCTCTCCACACATTCCAGAAGTGTAAGGCTGCTGCAGATCACGAGCAGGAATGATCTGATGATACCTAGAAACAAAGTAACACTTGTAAATTTAGCATAATACCATTTCTGTAGTTAATAAACTAGTGGTCATTATTTGAAACAGCAGAAACAGCCTCAGTAATTATTGAGTTATAACAGCTATGACAACTATAGATGAAAATATTTACATATATATAATAGGTTACTTAATGAACAAAAACATAAGGCATAGTGAATTTTTTATAGAATATAATTTATTCAAATGACACCATACAATACATTGTGTTGTTACAACTCTTACATATCCTGTAATACAAATAAATATTAGGGTTACTGAAATGATTTTAGTAAATGAGATTTTAATTTAAGTTTTTTGTGCTGCTATTAAGTTTATTTTCAGTGTTACATTGTAATATAACTCTTTCCATTAAAGTCTTTTACTGGTATGGCATAGAATATTAATACAATGCTCTAAGGTAACATGCCCAGTGAACCTGGTGTTTATGTATGATATTTCAGGGATCAAGTTTTCCAACGCCATCTTCTACATAAGTCCCAGACATGCCAACTGCATTGTACCTTTCTAGCCTGCCAGGTGGCCAAGTTCTTGAAAACATAGCTTAACTGTTTAGAATATATGAGCAAATTCAGCTATACTGTGTATAGGAAACTGGAATGTTTCTACTCAAATTAACTTCTATGGTGTTTTCTCAACATGGACACTAACTGTGTTTCATTTCAATTATTATGCCTCACTGACAGTGGTGTATTATATCTATAATTACCAATTTTAAATATTGATCTATTATAATTTGTGGTTTTAACTGTTTTTAGACCTTTAGCATCAATCTTTCCTATCAAATGCATAACTACCACAGCACATCCGAGAATTCAGCTGTCAATATTAAGAGAAAAATTCAATTCAATCACTGGCTAGATACTGCTTCACAATAAACACATGGTATAACTCATACTTGGGGTTATTAACCATCAAATGTGCTAATCACAGTTTATGCAAATATACAAGAGTCATTCAATAAGTAATGCAACAATTTTTTTTCTGAAACAGGGGTTGTTTTATTCAGCATTCAAATACACCATATTATTTCCCAATCTTTTAGTTACACAACACTATTTTTCAACATAATCTCCATTCAATGCTACGGCTTTACACCACCTTGAAATGAGGGCCTGTATGCCCGCACGGTACCATTCCACTGGTCAATGCGAGAGCCAATGTCGTACTGCATCAATAACTTCTTCATCATCCGTGTAGTGCATCCTACGGATTGCATCCTTCAATGGGACAAACATATGGAAATCTGACGGTGCAAGATCAGGGCTGTAGGGTGGATGAGGAAGAACAGTCCACTTAAGTTTTGTGAGCTCCTCTCAGGTGCGAAAAATAGTGTGAGGTCTTGCGTTGTCATAAAGAAGGAGAAGTTTGTTCTGATTTATGTGCCTGCGAACACTCTGAAGCTATTTCTTCAATTTTCAAAGAGTAGCATAATACACCTCAGAGTGGAGAGTTTGACCATGGGGAAGGACATCTACCAGAATATCCTCATCAGCATCCCAGAAGACTCTAGCCATGACTTTATTGGCTGAGAGTATGGCCTTGAAGTTTTTCTTGGTAGGGGAATTGGTGTGGCACCACTACATTGATTGCTGTTTTGTTTAGGGTTCAAAGAGATGAACCCATGTTTGACAACAAATTGTCAACCTCAGTCTCATAATGAGTAAGCAGTTCTGGACAGATGGTTCTTCTTTATTCTTTATGGTCTTCGGTTAGACATCGAGAGAACCAGCAGGAACAAACCTTTGAATATCCCAACTGGTGAACAATTGTGACAGCACTACCAACAGAGAAGTCAAACTGAGCACTGAGTTGCTTAATGGTGATCCATCGATCGTCTCAAATGAGACATTGCAGAGTCACAGCTGTGCACGGCTGGCCAACACGCGGGAGATCAGAGAGTACTGCTAGATCATGCAGCGATGATGACAAACGCTTTGCCCAACGACTCACCATGCTTATGTCCACTGCCACACCACCATAGACATGCTGCAAGGGCCTATGAATATCTGAGATGTGATGGTTTTTCGCCAAAAGAAACTCAATCACTGACTGTTGATTGGAACACACATACGTTACAGATGCCATTTAACAGCTTCGTATAGCGCTGTCACCTGTCAGAAGTCAATAAAACTATACGAGGCAAAGTGGGAATGTTTGAAAATGTCCCAGAAAAATTTCTGGTTTTATCAAACAAAATTGGCCGAGAAAAAAAAATGTGTTGCATTACTTATTGAACGATGCTCGTATCATGCTATTACACTCAGTCACATTAATATTAAAGATCAGTAGCCATCAGGGGGAATTTAGCAAGGTTTTTTATGTGTAGGTAGCACAAAACATGACTGTCTATTAATTTATGTGAAGTATAGCTGACTTTATTTTGATTTAAGGATCCCTATATCTTGTAATGAAACTGTAAACTTTATCTAAATTCCTTTCAGTTGTCGTACTAAAGGAATTAAATAAAATCAGTTTTGTATTCTGCTCAAATAAAATTTCAAAGCGTTTGTGAACATCAATTCAAATGATCTCTAGTCCAAGAAGCTCTTTGTATTCTAATGCCATGTAACAGTAGCCTAAAGTGAAATATAATTTCGTAAGTATCTGAAAGAAGCCTCTATCATACCGGATATTAACAAAAGAATTATGTAAAATCAACTCCATAAATATCCACTATATGTAGAAATTGATACACACAGTAATATCTGACCGAATCATATCTGAACACACATAAATGAAAACCAAATGCTGACGGGATGAGTAATATTCTAATTATAAATTGTAATGGGGATGTAAGGGTTAATAGCCGCTTCCTACCCAATGTCAATCTCTTCTTCATATAGAGCACCCTGTTTGCACAGACAAGGCTCTGGTGACTGAAGTATTCCTGGTATAAGGGGTCACCCACTGTTTGCCAAAGATCTCCTAAAGAAGGGCAGAAGAGTAGGGGAGTGGTTCAGGCCACCCTTTTGGCCTTGGAGATTGGAACGGCCCATAAAGGCAGATGAATTAGAAATAATCAAGTAGCATGGGGGTATAGAAGGTAACAGGAAAGCCACTACATTAAAGACCCTAGGGTTACCTCAAAGATATAGAGCCCCTAAATTACAAATAAAATGACAGCTTCTTCCTGGGTAAATGTTACAGAGGTAAAATAGCCTCCCAATCTGAAATTCAGGTACAGTATGCTCAGGGAGGAGTGATTAAAATGGGTAGAAAACGTTCTACAAGTCAGAGCATGGAATGTTAGAAATCTGAATAGGGCAGATAGATTGGAAACTTAAAAGGGAGATAGAATGATGTTGTTGTTGTGTTGTTGTTGTTGTGTTGTGTTGTGGGATTTAGGGCATGTAAAACGTTGGGTTATTAGTGCCCTAACAAAAGATAGAACGACTTAAGTTAGCTATTACTAGGACTTGTGAGAATAAGTGGAAGGATGAACACAAAATGTAGAATTTGTAAAAAATATAAGACAATAAAAGGGTGAGATTACTGACAGAAATATTTTGATGGGGGTAGAAACTATGCCTGCTCCAATCACATTAGTGGAAGTATATATGACAATGTCACAGGAAGATGATGAAGAAATAGGGAAAATATATACTAATAGAAGAAATAATCCAAAATATAAAATGGGAGGAAAATCTAATAATCATTGGTCACTGGAATGTGGCAGCTGGAGAAGGAAAAGAGGGTAATATAGTAGGAAATGGTCTAGGAGATAGATATGAGGGTAATATAGTAGGAAATGGTCTAGGAGAAAGATATGAGTGAGGAAGCAGGTTGTTAGAATTATGTAAAAAAATATAAACTCGTCATGGAGAACATACTATTTAAGAACCACACATGAAAGATCTATATCTGGAAACGCCCGACGATACAGGTATATATCCCCTAGATAAAATCATGGTCAAACAGACTCAAGAATCAAGTTCTAGATTGTAAAGCATATCCAGGAGCAGACATAGACTAACCAGAATCTTCAAAGGCTGAAGTTCAGAGAATAAAGAAGCAATCTAATA
>JARYHS010006964.1:12643710-12676519 GCA_031002005.1 Vandiemenella viatica | reverse complement strand
CTTCTCTCTAAATTTATTATGGAAAATTCATAGAGAATCATACGCTTATTTATTTCATCGTGATCTTTCGATCAGAAGAAAGCATAGCAAACTTACATGAACCTAGAATTTAAGTGCTTACTAATGTTACGATTTCGCTAGCAAGATACGCGGTTCCGACTTTTTTTTAATTTATTTATTTAAATGGCTTTCGGCCTTATCACCACACAGCCAAGTTCTTTGCGTTTTATGACAATTCACATTTCATTACTTTACAGTTCTATTTACATAGTTTAACAATTTACATTTCATTTCCTTTACAGTTTTAAATATATATAATTTACATTACAGTTCTATACACAACAGTTACGGTTCCGACTGTTTTAAACACAAGCTTTACAAAAACTGATTACCAACGACGGACGATACCATCAACGAACACTTGGACCCGTTCAGATTGATTTGAAACCTGACAGTATTGCTAGTTTAATGCACAGTTTTTATAGCATAAATTCGAACATGATACGATTTCATGTCGAATATAGAGGCAGGAACGCAGTGTGTAAATCGGATAACGCGAAATGTACTCAGTTTGTACATCACGAATCTGTCAGATAATAAATTCAAAAATTACTAGAAAAACTTCAAAGCACTTGTAAATCTTAGCTTGAAAGCTAATGGAATTCTAAATAAGCAAAACAATTTTAAAACCTAGACTACGCGTATTCCGACATAGCTTGGTTTTCATTTCCAAATTTTCTCTAAATATTTTCGAGGATTTACAATTTAACTGTCTAATTACTATGATTTTAGCAATTATATATAAACTTTAATTTTAAAACTTCCTCTTTTTATACAAGAAAACTTACATTATATCCACCGCCGCTTCTAACAAAAACAATGACGGACGGCAAGCACAACAATGAACGATTTCTTGTGATTGTTGAGCTACAGAGCGGTGCTCTCTTTGTTTAAGCGCAGGTATTGCCAACAATTATATTCTACTATAACGAATGAGCACAGCCGCCTGGATCGCATTTGAAAAAGCGCTAGATCAACCTAAAAACAAATATTCATAACAATAAAAGTAGACGTGTTTCGACCAAAGGATAAAAGAACTTTATTTTTTTTTGTGTCACACTAATTTCGATTACTATTTTCGAAATGTGGGTGTCACCCCCAAACGGGTGATACCCGGGGCGTACCGCCCCCACCGCCCCCCCTAGCTACGCCACTGAGAGTAAATAAAATCATTCATTAGAAAAATGAATACAACAGAGCTTGGCGAGTAGATCAATAATTCTTGTTTCGCAACTGGGAGGAAACCTCTTGATAATCCTCATTTTTGTTTCCATGGGTTTCCAAATTCACACAAGGCAAACTTGGGATCCTTTCTTCCGGAAAGCCCAAATTCCTTGCCGTTCCTTACCCTTATCCTTTCTTGGCTCTAATTACCTCAACATCGACGATGAGAATGCCGGAAACAAACAAAAAGAATGTTAAATATCATCATTTTGAATACTTAGGTCAATATCTTTAGCTGCTATAGTAATGTTGGGTCTTCTTCTCCTTCTAAAGCAGCTAACAAAATGAAAAACTTTGTTATGGCACATGCGCTTCGGTTTATAGACCATCATCAGTGCCCTAGAACCAGTTATGTACAAGTTTTGATGTGTAGCATAATGTTTATCTAAATGAAGGTATAAATTTGTTATTAAATATTATTTTTAGCTTATTTTACTTACAGTTTTTATTTATTACATTAGTGTATGGAATTGATCCAATCAGTTTCTCCCCTTGAGGTTTCTCACTCACTGAATAATTTTGAGCAAGTAACATATTTACACATGTTTGATTTTTGAAGGTAGCTTCTGGAACAAGCTTAGTCAATGTTTTTCTTCTTGAGGTTATTCACCAACTGACCAGTTTTTTATGAAAAGCATATTTACACACAATGTAGCTTTGTAAACAAAACTTTAGTTACTGTTTATGGTTGCTTCTCAAAGAAGTTAACTGTCTATGGTTATGTATCACCAACCTAATTTGCTTACTGAAGTTAAGTTTTATCTTTGCTATAGCGATGTATTTGAATGCGAGTTCATTTTTAGTGTCCTAAATAATGTCTGGTTCGTGAGATGGATGTATTTATTGACCACACTTTCCCCTTCATTTAGTGCCTTTTGTATATGAAAATTTTCTTGGACTTTCACATGTTTTTTCTGTGGTTATTGATTGCCAATATTTGCACGTCTGTTCCCATTTCTGTGTGTTCATGTTTGTTTTCAATTAAATATTCTATATATGTGAATGATTGGAGCATCTTAATGCCCTTATGTGCTATTTATAGTGAATTTCGAATTTTCTGGCGGTTTGTCCAATATACATAGCCTTACACTGTTGGCAGTTCAGTTTATATATTCCTGACTGTTGGTATTTATTTTCAGCTGTATTACTATTAAAATGTTTTTGGATGGTGTTGTCAGTTCTGAAAGCTATATTTGTTCCCAGTTTTCAAATTCATCTGCATGTTTTAAATTCTTAGAGTGTAATTTCATCATCTGCCTACTTTTTCCTTTTATGAATATACTTTAAATTACTTCACCATTTTAGATAAGTTATTCAGAACATCTTTTGGTAAGTATATGTTATGAGCACACCGGCATGACTAAAATGCAGTCTGTGTTCAATTCCCAAGTAACACACTCATTAACAACTGGCTCATCAGTTGTGTGCCAATGCTTGTGTGACTGGAGTCTGATGATTCAGTTTACAATCAATCATGAATTCAGTTAAATTAAATCACACTGAGGTCAGGCATTTTATATTAAATAGAAATAAACATTCCAAAATTTGTATTATAACAGATGCCATAAAGGCAATATCATTTAATCATAACACACACAGTATAACCAATAATGAAAGAATTATTGTATACATAAATATCAGTTATATCCATACATCAAAGAAAAAATGATTTTTGTAATAGATGTTTACTTCAAATTTACCAAAAAGAAAAGAAAAAAAACGCCAGTATAAAGGCTTAACATCATACAATATTATTTGAATAAACTTACTTAAACTATAAATTCAATAATTTCAGCGATGTAAATTCTATTACATGAAATGCAGCAGATTATTGATAGTATAAATACACTATTATTTTTTCCTGAATATATTTTTTACACAATTTGCCATAAAATTAACACAGTGCTATTTTACTAAGTAAATAGTTTTCAACAGATATTCAAACCAAATTTTCCATCACCTTAATGGATACTTTAAAGCACCTAACATAACATGATAAGGTGCATAAATCTTCGCAAAATTTAAAATGGAAATTCTGCTCATAGAGATGGATTTTAGCATATCATTACCTCACCAGGGTTACAATACCCCTTTGGAAAGGAGAGGGTGATGTGCAGAACTGCTCCAACTGTCAACAGATTCGCTTACTTCGCCACATAATGAAGATCTTTAAGTGCATTGTGGACACAAACCTTCCAAGTATACTTAAGGTTGAATCAAATCAGTGTGGTTTCATGACAGGCACAGTGATGTGTGATGCTATTCATGCCACACAACTTTTGATGCACATAACACTTTTGGATCTTGAAAAGTCTTTCAATAGGACACCTAGAGAGCTATTCTGTTACTCACTGAGATGGCATGGGAACCGGAGGTATAAATTAAAAGATCCAGCTACTATATCATATTGCCACCTCTTATGTTTATCTGCTGCAGGAAGTACTGACACTTTTTTCCCAATCAGTGTAGTGTTCATCTCAGATAAATTTTGTCCCCATGCCTGTTTATCCTCTGCGATGGTACAGCCATGTACTATGCAGCAACACAACCTCATTGGCAGGAGCAGCACTCGACATAACACTGGAGGGGCAAAGACCATGAGGGAGACCCTACAAACAGTGACTGCATACCTTATGGGAGGACATGCACCTAGTCAATGTCTCACCTGAAGACAGAACAAATGGAAGAAATCCAGAAATACAGAACCTGCATGTGGAATTGATGCTAAGAAGATAAATGGATTTTACCATAATTTACAGGACTAGGGGACACAATAAACACTTTTTTAAAATTTTTACAACTTCAGGGCCACTAACACATAGCATATATATATAACAATAAAAAAAATAATAATAAATAACAATCTTTTTCTAGTATATGGCATCTCATGGATTTTTTATAATACTGGTAGGATTTCCTGCAATGTCCATATCTATCTGACCGTTTAGCAATATAGATAATATAATGCCTTACAGTATTTTTAGGTTATGAATTATTACTTTTCCTGACCCCTTAAAATTTCCAAAATTTTACAAGCATAATACTTCTCATCACTATAACTTTATATGAATTTTATGGCTAGTTTGTCACTTACAAAATTTTCCTTAACCTTCCCAAATATGAAGCACCTTACTTTCATACAAATCTTTGTATGTTACAAATCAAAAGCTACAACGAATACAGCTTCAAACCACTATGAATACTTTTATGCTAAGTTAGGTAACTATAGTTTATAAACAATTCTCTAGAATGTTTAGAAGCTTAAGGCTGCTAGTTGTTATGGATTCTTTTATGTTTTATCAAACTACATACTGGTATAAACAATTTTCCAGAAACTAAGTATGCTCACCTGTATGGCTCTTTAATGTATTTTGGACTTAAAAAGACTCCTTAAACAATTTTCAATAAAGTTTACAAGTATAAAATTATTAGTATAAACTATTTTATGAGCTTTTAAGGTGGGCAAATTGTATAAATGATTTTCCATAAACTTGACAACCTTAAGGCCACCCACCTGTATGAATTCATTGATGTTCTGTGAGGTTGCTATTAACAGAAAAACATTTTCCAGAAACTTCACAAGCTTATACTGCTCACCTGTATGAATTCATTGATAATGTGTAAGGCACCAATTTTATCAGTAAAACATTTTAAACAAACTTCACAAGCATAAGGCCTCTCACCTGTATGATTACTATTATGTCATTTAAGACTTCTATTATCAGAAAAATATTTTCCACAAACTTCACAAGGCTGCCCTATCGAATGGACTTTTTATGTTGTGTAAGGTTACCTTTAAAAATGGCGTTTTCCACAAAGCTCACAAGAATAAAGCCGCTCACCTGTGTGAATTCTTTTATGCAGTGTAAGGACACCAGACTGAGTATATGTTTTCCCACAAATTTCACAAGCATACGGCCGCTCACCTGTATGAATTCTTTTATGTACTACTAGGTGATCAGCCGTGTAAACATTTTTCCACAAAATTCGCAAGCATAAGGACGCTCACCTGTATGAATTTATTGTATTGTAAGGTGACTATTCTGAGTATATGTTTTCCCACAAATTTCACAAGCGTAAGGCCGCTCACCTGTATGAATTCTTTTATGTACTACTAAGTTATTAGACTGTGTAAACATTTTTCCACAAGTTTCACAAGTGTAAGAATGCTCACCTGTATGAATTCTTTTATGTCGTGAAAGGTTAGCATTAGCAGTAAAATGTTTAGCACAAACTTTACAGCATAAGGCCGGTCCATCTTATGGATTCTTTTATGAGTTACTAGAATGTCTGAATTCATAACAGGCTCTCCACACATTCCAGAAGTGTAAGGCTGCTGCAGATCATGAGCAGGAATGATCTGATGATACCTAGAAACAAAGTAACACTTGTAAATTTAGCATAATACCATTTCTGTAGTTAATAAACTAGTGGTCATTATTTGAAACAGCAGAAACAGCCTCAGTAATTATTGAGTTATAACAGCTATGACAACTATAGATGAAAATATTTACATATATATAATAGGTTACTTAATGAACAAAAACATAAGGCATAGTGAATTTTCTATAGAATATAATTTATTCAAATGACACTTTGTGTTGTTACAACTCTTACATTGTAAATAGCCTGTAATACAAATAAATATTAGGGTTACTGAAATGATTTTAGTAAATGAGATTATAATTTAAGTTTTTTGTGCTGCAATTAAGTTTATTTTCAGTGTTACATTGTAATATAACTCTTTCCATTAAAGTCTTTTACTGGTATGGCATAGAATATTAATACAATGCTCTAAGGTAACATGCCCAGTGAACCTGGTGTTTATGTATGATATTTCAGGGATCAAGTTTTCCAACGCCATCTTCTACATAAGTCCCAGACATGCCAACTGCATTGAACCTTTCTAGCCTGCCAGGTGGCCAAGTTCTTGAAAACAGCTTAACTGTTTAGAATATATGAGCAAATTACCCAATCAGCTATACTGTGTATAGAAACTGGAATATTTCTACTCAAATTAACTTCTATGGTGTTTTCTCAACATGGACACTAACTGTGTTTCATTTCAATTATTATGCCTCACTGGCAGTGGTGTATTATATCTATAATTACCAATTTTAAATATTGATCTATTATAATTTGTGGTTTTAACTGTTTTTAGACCTTTAGCATCAATCTTTCCTATCAAATGCATAACTACCACAGCACATCCGAGAATTCAGCAGTCAATATTAAGAGAAAAATTCAATTCAATCACTGGCTACATACTGCTTCACAATAAACACATGGTATAACTCATACTTGGGGTTATTAACCATCAAATGTGCTAATCACAGTTTATGCAAACATACAAGAGTCATTCAATAAGTAATGCAACAATTTTTTTCTGAAACAGGGGTTGTTTTATTCAGCATTCAAATACATCATATAATTTCCCAATCTTTTAGTTACACAACACTATTTTTCAACATAATCTCCATTCAATGCTACGGCTTATACACACCTTGAAATGAGGGCCTGTATGCCCGCACGGTACCATTCCACTGGTCAATGCGAGAAGCCAATGTCGTACTGCATCAATAACTTCTTCATCATCCATGTAGTGCATCCTACGGATTGCATCCTTCAATGGGACAAACATATGGAAATCTGACGGTGCAAGATCAGGGCTGTAGGGTGGATGAGGAAGAACAGTCCACTTAAGTTTTTGTGAGCTCCTCTCAGGTGCGAAAAATTGTGTGAGGTCTTGCGTTGTCCATAAAGAAGGAGAAGTTTGTTCTGATTTATGTGCCTGCGAAACACTCTGAAGCTATTTCTTCAATTTTCAAAGAGTAGCATAATACACCTCAGAGTGGAGAGTTTGACCATGGGGAAGGACATCGACCAGAATATCCTCATCAGCCATCCAGAAGACTCTAGCCATGACTTTATTCGGCTGAGAGTATGGCCTTAAAGTTTTTCTTCGTAGGGGAGTTGGTGTGGCACCACTACATTGATTGCTGTTTTGTTTAGGGTTCAAAGAGATGAACCCATGTTTGACAAACAAATTGTCAACCTCAGTCTCATAATGAGTAAGCAGTTCTGGACAGATGGTTCTTCTTTATTCTTTATGGTCTTCGTTAGACATCGAGAGAACCAGCAGGAACAAACCTTTGAATATCCCAACTGGTGAACAATTGTGACAGCACTACCAACAGAGAAGTCAAACTGAGCACTGAGTTGCTTAATGGTGATCCATCAATCGTCTCAAATGAGACATTGCAAAGTCACAAGCTGTGCACGGCTGGCCAACACGCGGGAGATCAGAGAGTACTGCTAGATCATGCAGCGATGATGACACACGCTTTGCCCAACGACTCACCATGCTTATGTCCACTGCCACACCACCATAGACATGCTGCAAGGGCCTATGAATATCTGAGATGCGATGGTTTTTCGCCAAAAGAAACTCAATCACTGACTGTTGATTGGAACACACATACGTTACAGATGCCATTTAACAGCTTCGTTATAGCGCTGTCACCTGTCAGAAGTCAATAAAACTATACGAGGCAAAGTGGGAATGTTTGAAAATGTCCCAGAAAAATTCTGGTTTTATCAAACAAAATTGGCCGAGAAAAAAAAATGTGTTGAATTACTTATTGAACGATGCTCGTATCATGCTATTACACTCAGTCACATTAATATTAAAGATCAGTAGCCATCAGGGGGAATGTAGCAAGGTTTTTTATGTGTAGGTAGCACAAAACATGACTGTCTATTAATTTATGTGAAGTATAGCTGACTTTATTTTGATTTAAGGATCCCTATATCTTGTAATGAAACTGTGAACTTTATCTAAATTCCTTTCAGTTGTCATACTAAGGAATTAAATAAATCAGTTTAGTATTCTGCTCAAATAAAATTTCAAAGCGTTTGTGAACATCAATTCAAATGATCTCTAGTCCAAGAAGCTCTTTGTATTCTAATGCCATGTAACAGTAGCCTAAGTGAAATATAATTTCGTAAGTATCTGAAAGAAGCCTCTATCATACCGGAATATTAACAAAAGAATTATGTAAAATCAACTCCATAAGTATCCACTATATGTAGAAATTGATACACACAGTAATATCTGACCGAATCATATCTGAACACACATAAATGAAAACCAAATGCTGATGGGATGAGTAATATTCTAATTATAAATTGTAATGGGGATGTAAGGGTTAATAGCCGCTTCCTACCCAATGTCAATCTCTTCTTCATATAGAGCACCCTGTTTGCACAGACAAGGCTCTGGTGACAGAAGTATTCCTGGTATAAGGGGTCACCCACTGTTTGCCAAAGATCTCCTAAAGAAGTGCGGAAGAGTGGGGGAGTGGTTCAGGCCACCCTTTTGGCCTTGAGATTGGAACGGCCCATAAAGGCAGATGAATTAGAAATAATCAATAGCATGGGGGTATAGAAGGTAACAGGAAGCCACTACATGAAAGACCCTAGGGTTACCTCAAAGATATAGAGCCCCTAAATTACAAATAAAATGACAGCTTCTTCCTGGGTAAATTTTACAGAGGTAAAATAGCCTCCCAATCTGAAATTCAGGTACAGTATGCTCAGGGAGGAGTGATTAGAATGGGTAGAAACGTTCTACAAGTCGGAGCATGGAATGTTAGAAATCTGAATAGGGCAGATAGTTTGGAAAACTTAAAAAGGGAGATAGAATGATGTTGTTGTTGTTGTTGTTGTTGGGGATTTAGGGCATGTAAACGTTGGGGTTATTAGTGCCCTAACAAAAGATAGAACGACTTAAGTTAGCTATTACTAGGACTTGTGAGAATAAGTGGAAGGATGAACACAAAATGTAGAATTTAGTAAAAAATATAAGACAATAAAAGGGTTGAGATTACTGACAGAAATATTTTGATGGGGGTAGAAACTATGCCTGCTCCAATCACATTAGTGGAAGTATATATGACAATGTCACAGGAAGATGATAAGAAATAGGGAAAATATATACTTAAATAGAAGAAATAATCCAAAATATAAAATGGGAGGAAAATCTAATAATCATTGGTCACTGGAATGTGGCAGCTGGAGAAGGAAAAGAGGAGTAATATAGTAGGAAATGGTCTAGGAGATAGATATGAGGGTAATATAGTAGGAAATGGTCTAGGAGAAAGATATGAGTGAGGAAGCAGGTTGTTAGAATTATGTAAAAAAATATAAACTCGTCATGGAGAACATACTATTTAAGAACCACACATGAAAGATCTATATCTGGAAACGTCCCCGACGATACAGGTATATATCCCCTAGATTAACATCATGGTCAAACAGACTCAAGAATCAAGTTCTAGATTGTAAAGCATATCCAGGAGCAGACTATAGACTAACCAGAATCTCATAAGGCTGAAGTTCAAGAGAATAAAGAAGCAATACTAATAGAACCGACTGGAAGTAAACAGCCTGAAACAATCTAAGAGAGGGAAAAATTTGTAAAGATGGTAGATGTAGGGCTAAAAAATAACTCTGATGGAATACTGAGGATAAATGTATTTGGTTGAGGAGAGAAATAATCAAAACTGGTAAAGAAACATCAGGCTTTAGGGAACAAGCCACTTGGAAACCTTGGACCACAAAAGAATCTTTGAAGTTGATGGTTCAAGAGAACAAAAACAAAAATGCCCAGGGTGAAGCAGGGAGAAAGCAATACAGAAAGATTATAAAGCAAATAAACAGTCAATGCAAAAAAGCAAAAGAAATAAAAATCTGCAAGAAAAAAGTGAAAAAGTAGTAAAGGAAATGGTAAAATAGATGTGGCATATAGGAAGATAAACAGAATTTTGGAGAAATAAAGAAAAGAAATATAAACATTAAATCTGCTGATGGGAAACCTTTTAAGCACAGAAGGTAGAATAAACCAAAGGAAGATATATATAGAGAGAAACAGTATGATAATGTTGACATGAACAACAGTGCACTGGAAAAAAGGTGATATCGATTTTGATGATTTATACAATTTGATTGAGCTTTGAATGAGCTGAAAACAAATAAGGCAGTTGATATAGATTATATTCCTGCAGATCTCCAGGAATCCCTAGGATAAGAAGGGAACAAAAGATTATTTAAACTTATATAACAAAATTATGAAATACAAGAGATTGAAATAGATTTTAATAAAAGTACTATCTTCACACTTCTGAAGAGAGCACAATCTGATAAATGTGAGAATTGCTGCACTATAAGTCTGATATTGCAGGCTTCAAAATTACTGATCAGAATAATATATAGAAAAATGGAAGCATTAGTAGAAGAGATAGTAGGTGAAGATCAGTTTGAGTATAGGAAAAACTGTGATTCCATAGAAGTGATTCTGGCATTAAGATTAATACTTGAAGGGAAAATGAAAGAAAAATAAAGATAATTTTATGGTAATTATTGATTTAGAAAAAACTTTTGATAATGTTAGGCAGGACAAGTTGATTAAAATTCTGAAGACATCAGGTCTAAAAAGTGGAGAAAGAAGATGCTGCTGATGTTTGGGATGACTCTAACAGAATGCACCATGAAACAGGATTTGAAATTATTTGAGTCATGTGTGATAAGGCAGAAACCTGGGTGCTTTGTGTTCTGTGTGAATACTGGCCAATTATTTTTATTGAAAGTGGATTTGTGGTCAACCCTATAAATGAATCCTGACAATGGCTCCATGTTAACTGGTATATTACATGGGATGTTTTGCAGGTTGGGTGTATTTATATGTACCATAGCCTCCAGCCATTGCTTCTACATTGAAACACAGTTTTGATCTAATATACATTTATATCAAGCAAAGAATATCTAAACTAAATCCTATAACTGTAAAGCATTATCTGAAAAGTAAAATAGCAAAGCTCAATCTTACCTTGTTTGCAAAAATGAGGAAGAAGGATGTGTGAAATCCTGATGCAGATGGAGCCTGGTCAAATTTTTAAATATTTGTCGGCAATGCATACACACATATGATGGGCAGGAAACAGCTATGAGATGTTCAAATACATGTTTTGTTAGAGAACTCCAAGATAAAAATATCTGTGTACAAATAGCACACACAACGTGCAATTCTGTTTCTTGCTTCAAAGTAATTTCACTGTTATGATTAGGTGCATGGGCACACAATGTTGATAGATCTAAGAAAATCATACCACACTGTTCACAAATATACTGTGGAGTGTTTACAATTAGGTTCATGGGCACACAATGTTGATAGATCTAAGAAAATCATACCACACTGTTCACAAATATACTGTGGAGTGTTTACAAGTGAGTCATGACAAAACACATGTCTTATTAGCAAATCCCTTGTACTGTAAATATGCAGACATTTAGCACACATGAACTGCAGTGGCCTCGTAGCTCTGTCCTCTTGGACATTACACTGAGCTGAGCTTTGTTGAAATTTAATTGTTGTCCTGCAAAGATAAAGAAATTAGATCCTTCACTAAGGATATACACTAACATTTATGACGTAAGTTACATACAGGCACATCATACATTAAAAACCAATTACAGTTCCATATACCAGACATATGTTAAACTGCCACATTTCATACTAAAGAAACTAAGGAAAATAGAAATGGCTTTTAGGCTATGTAAATGACAAAGGAAAGGAAAAATGACTCATCACTCACCAAAGATGAAGGTTGCAACAAATGAAAAACATATGTGATTAACACAAACAAATACAATATTTCGGTTTTCACCTTATTAAAGGAATAGAAACAGAGTCATGTGGTTTGGGAGGTGTGCACATGCTGAAGTTTATAACATGACTACGTGAATTATCGATATTTCAGGAAAGACTGAGATGTTATGTACAAATATATATATTACAGGTGGTGATAAGATAATTAATATAACAAAAACAGTCTGGAATATTAAAACAAATAGTACATCAAGTAATTAATTAGTTAAATTATAATACTAGTATTAATGAGTTATGGGTAAAAGATGGAATTATATCAGTTGTTGAGGCCATGTGGGTGTCTGGGCTCTAGTATATTTTACAGTTGCCACGCATTCCATACCAAACGTTACTTCTCCTACAGTCTCGCTATCCATGGCAGACATATCTGTTCTGATGCTGAATCCCTCTACCTGTACTGCCAGAACATATCCCAAGCCCTTAATTCCTGCTCTTACACAGCAGATCTTGTACATAAGCAAATCTCCCATGTAATTACCCACCCTCCCTGTAACTACTCCCGCCCAGCACCTCCATAATCCAACCACCTTTGTTACGCAGTTCTCTCCTAGCCCCAACTCCGTCAATTCAATCTTACAGTGGGGACATGACTTCCTTCACTCCATTCCTGAAATGTGTACTCTTTTACCAAACATTTTACCAGGTATCCCCTGCATATGTTTCAGCAGACCACCTAACCTCAAAAACATCTTGGTCCACAAATATCCACCACCATACTCTCCAAAAGAATCATGTGGATCTCGTCACTGCAATACACCTCACTGCAAAACTTGCAACATGCATCCTCCCACTACAAAATATTCCAATCCTGCTACAGGGGAAACCTTCCCCATCATTTGACATGCCATATGCTCCACAACACATATCATTTACCAGCTAACCTGCCATAACTATATTAGTTCCTATGTAGCCCTCACTACACAACAACTCTCAATCACAATGAATGGCCACAGAGGAATAGTCCAGACCAGCCACTTAAACCTTCCAATATGAGAACATGCCAGTTAACACAACTCTAACAATCTCAATGACTATTTCATCGTAAAAGCTATCAGAGTTTTTCCCGAAACCACCACCACATTAGAACTTCAGAGATGAGAACTTGCATACTAAAGTATCCTGGATACCAGACATCCACCTGGCCTCAACCACAGATAAAAATCCACCTCTTAACCCATCTATCATTATTATTAGTATTATCATTTAATTAGTTCCAAATCGAATTTATTTATTTGTATACAGTTTGTTTTAATATTCTGGACCCTTTTCTTATATTATTAATTTTATCACCAGCCACAATATATACAATTATATATAACATCTCAGTTTTTCCTGACCTATTGATAATTCATGCAATTATGTAATAAATTTTGGCATGTGCACACCTCCCCAACCACATGGTTTCTATTACATGAATAAGGGGAAAATCAAAATATTATACATGTTTGTATTAGTTATATATGTTTTTCAAATATTAAAAGTCGTTATAGGTGTAGAGAACAATACATAAAGTTATATAACAAACAAAATAACCCGTATCGTGAAAGTGATCATGTTTGTCTCAAATACACAATCATACTCAAAACTTCTTTAAAAAAAAATAATAATAATAAAATAAAAAAAAAATAAAAAAAATGTGTAGAACACTCAAAAACTTATCACCAGAACTAGAAATACAGTCTTCTAATGATGATAGTTAGTGTAAATTTAATTACTAAATTTTACTACTGTATGATTAATATTACAATTAAATAATGATGACAGTGACACTGTTGTTAATCACTGAAAACAAGATAGATCAGGAAATTTACTACAGATGAAGAATTTAAGGCCAGACAAATATGAAATAAAAGCACACACACACAATTCACAATATTTCGGTTGATAACCTCAGTCATGTAGGAGGATAGACATATGGCGTGTGGAAAGATGTGAGTACATTTAGACCAAACACAGCTATAAAATCTGATGTGTATCTAATTATTAGTCGACTTCAGATACAACATCATCATATCCTGATAATCTTATAGTAATAGATCCAAGTTGGGATACTAAGAGTCATTAGCTGAAGAAACTATAAGCATTATATATCATGAACCTCTTTCTGGCTTATGTTCTTATGTGTAGTCAACATAAAAGACATAAAAGGACTGGCAGAACGAAGGGGATGAAATTAGCCATGGACTTTTGAAGGAACCAACCTGGCATTTGCATGGAGTGATTTGGGGTTCGACAAAAGACCAAATTTTTGATGGTTAGATGGGGATTCAAACCAGAGCCTCCCGAACAAAAGGCAACAGCATTACCACTCACCAACCACACTCAGTATATATCAACTACACAACACTCACATTCTGTTTGCTGAAACTAGTTGCTCCAATTACATATCCTACGAAGCTGGGACAACTTTGGAAACACGATATCAATTCTGAAATACATTTGAGATGGAATTACAGGTATTTTGTGTCTATCCCACGATTATGTGATGATGTCATCAAATAATGTTACAAATAAAGCTTTGTACAGAAATGTTAAAAATTCTTTGGCATACTGTACCATCATTGGGTACTGAACTGTATGTGACACTCTCCCAAAGATCTGCTGTAGATATGAAATTGAAGACTACAAATGGTGATAAGTTGTAAGTAATTTCATCACCAAGGTTTAAAAAAAGATATTGTGAGCAAGCACTAATACCTACTAATTTGTGACTAAGTAGATAAACTGATGAATAACTGCAATACATATGCCAGGTATCGAAAGAAAAGAGTTGAGCAAAGCAATAAAATAGGGTTAACTAATAATTATTAGTACAAAATATCATCATCTGACATCGAAGCTGTGATCAGTGGCAGCCAATGATTAAACTACAGTGAGTTGACTTAGCCCTCTGTCTGCTACCTATTGCATTGGATGAGCGCGCCAGGGTATCGAACGGTGGATCACAAAAAGCAGTAGCACCTTTGCATTTAAGTTTATAAGTGCAAACCTGACAATTAATAATTATTATTATTATTACACCGCGATTCACTAAAAGTGTGTGGCGGAGGGTGCATTGCACCTATCGAAAAGGGTTATGGTTTGGAAGGGATATAAGGGATATGGCAGGAGGCGCCCATAGGCTATTGTGAGGAACCATCCCCACATTTGTGTGGAGTGATCTGGGAAAACCAAAGAAAACCCAGATCAGGATGGCTGGAGTGCTTTATCGAAAGCTACTCCTGTCGGATTTTAAGTTTACTTACCCGGTAAATCCTTTCTATTCCATTCCCTAATCGCTCGTGGGAAAAATGAGTACAGAAATGAATCGGTTCTGGCCCTGATTTCTCTTATCTTATTTTCACGGTCATTTCGAGATATGAATGTTGCTGGTAGCAATATTTGCTGACTGTCACTCCGAAATACATCTGTCGTGAATTTTTCAATTAGCTTCCGTCGAGAGCAACGCCTTCGGTGTTCCAGGTCTTCCCAACCTAACTCCTTCAACATCGCACTTACGCTTTCCCTCCAACTATATATACCTGTCACGAATCGGGCGGCTCTTCTTTGGACCTTCTCTAAAGCCTCCATCAACCCCTTTTGATGGGGACGCCATACAGAACAACAATACTCTAAGTGAGGACATACTAGTGACTTGTATACAATCGATTTAACTTCCTGAGTGCATTGATTTAAATTACGTCCTAGAAATCGGAGCATACGATTTGCTTTTCCCATTACATTCTCGATATGCTCATTCCACGACAATTAATTGGATTACCAGCATCTACCAAAGAAACAACCACTTTTGCTTGTGGCTTATCTCGAGATCATGTGGGAGAAGACTGGGGACAAGGAACAGTGGGTAATTCAGTCATAGTCTTCTGATTGTATCATCCTAGTATCAACTATAGCGATTTGGGGAAACCATAGAAACCATAAATCTAAGCTTTATTTCATGATGTTGATCTTAAATGCAAAAATAGTTTTGGTCAAGTATTAATATTTTGGCCGTAATTATCATTTTACCAGTTTTCTTAAAAACTACTAATATTACATGTTTATTTTATAAAATAAGAGTTCAATAAGAGAAATCTCAAGAATTGGTAGGAATAAGTGCAAACATATTAAATAACATTAATCTTCACATAACAATAGGCTCTTTTAAAAATATACATCAGAATAGCTTTTCCTCTTATGTTTGGTGCAAACCCCTCTGCATGTACTGTACCCCATATACAATATCCCATCATGGCACAATCCCATTGTACCTGACACCTTCTTTTCAAGCAATACAATGTACTGATGAAAGTTTCTCACTTAAATTTTATAAATTTGGCATAAAAAAGTCAATACGAGAAAACAAGTAATGCATTTTTACAGACATTCCACAACCAAAATTTTCTATCTGTTGCATAAAATTCTCATTTGTATTGTTGCCTGAAAACTATACTACTGCCATTCCTAATTTAAACACACCAAAAGAAGCATGGTACACGTCACAGAACTTGTGCCAAACACAATTTTATATTTCAATGCAATGACCACAAATATAACAAAATATGTCTGATGGCAATTTACAATTTTTGGAAGATGACATTTTACTTTAAAAGACAATATATAACTCTACTTATATCTTCAGAAAAGCACCTACACTCACAAACTACAGCAAGACAATTTGTAAAAAATACGTATTTATATCAATTTATGTGTTTTGTATGATATGGAAGTTTAAATATTAAATCTTGCCAGCTTTATATTAATATACTGACTTAACATCTCATTATAGCTATCTACTGGTAACATTTTAAACAATTACAATCGCCGGAAAAAAATAAGTAATTTATCGAAAACCAATAAAATTTCGAGAACAATCGATATCTGAAACAAATTAGTGGCATATTTGTATTCAGCACATAATGTTTATACAATAAACAAAAAGAAATAAACATAAACAATTTTTGTGACAATGAATTGCCACTACATGCCTTTGAGGTCTTCAGTCAATATTTGTTTATATTGTGAATTGTTGTCATACGATGGGTTCTGAGTACCAGTAACACCACCGACTGCCCTCAGCCTCACAGGTGTAACCCGCCCCACACCAGCCGAGTCTGTGACATCACTTCTCCACACCCAGGACTGGCACAAGGATTCTCAGGCCCTGACTAAGCATTCTTAGAACCCCCTCCCTACCACCCCTAGGGAAAATTTTGTATTTAAACTTTATTTTAGATAAAGTAAAAAAAAAATATGCAAAAAGTCGAATAATATCTTTTTTTAATATTTTTGAAGTTTGATCTCTATTCAGTCAGGTATTCTGGCCAGTGGGCCCCCTTTGGCTCGCCTGCTGCAGAAAGCTGTAAATTGGTACACAGACAATCGATTACCCCCAAATTATAACAAAAGTCTGAAACTGGAAAATTTCCATGTATCTGCACAAAACTTGAAACCACTTTCTATCCTAATACCCTCATAGATGCCACATACTTTCATTATAAACTGAACTTACTAATAAAAACTTATCTGTTAAATTTATTTTATTTCTCTCTTTACTTCGGAAGTCAGTGAAATTAAAATTTTTAAACCAACTGTGATACTCCATCAAAACAGTTCCCATATACTTTCTACACGCCTAGAGAAAGGTAATTTGATATACATATATACCCAAAATGGTTTCATACCCAGATCATCAAAAAAATTCCGATATTAGTAATTTTTCATAGTATTTATTTGATGCCATAGCAAACGTGAAATGTTTCGGTGCACTGCTTTGCTTTGATAAAATTTCTGTTATTCCTAGAGATCAGCAAGCTTAACTAACAGAATAAATTTTATATTATCTCCATTCTTAATTTGTTTATGATTGCAGTTAAATCTACGACAACCACCATTTCTCAGCTAAGACACACACCCTTGTTTGTAAAGGTAGTGCACTATATTGGTGTGGGGACACATATATATTAATCAGACCAATCCTGAACTGTCCCACAGGTTTTCAAATAGAATTGTTATTTTCGAGTGAAAACAGAATAATTATTAAAAAAATCAAAACCTACAAAATTGTAAAAATAAGCCTTAGTATTGCAGTTGTTTAGTGATATCTTGCTCTGAGCCAAGTCTATACCCTGCAGTGTGTATTCACTATGGTTTATGTAACGGAATGCTTTCCCTCAGTGTTCTAGATCATTCATTTAAAATAAATTAAAACTAGGTGACTTGGCCATTATGAGTAAGATATTTTTTAAACTAAGTTGTAAAATATCTATCAACGTAAAGAAATTAACTGCGATGATTTATCAATCTTACAAATACACAAAAACTGCAATTTTTCTTGCTCCTCTTTCAGATTTGAGAAGGCTCAACAACAACAGAGTAGGAGAATGATGTGGGATGATATTTATATTGAAAGATAATATATACCCATCACTCAACAAAGTTCAAGACAGGAGGGAACAGCAATAAAAACACTGTACACATATATAAAACACAATATTTAGGGCTATGACCTTCTTGAAGAAAAATTTAATCTGGGATAATATGTTTCTGTTAAGTGAAAGTCTTATGGTCCCACACATTTATTGAGACCTTTGAAAATATTTTTTTTTATTCCTTGTTGTAATAGTAGGTTGAAAATAGAAGTCTGTACAAATACAAAATAAGATTTTTGATCTAATCAGGTATTTACCTTGGAATGACATTACATTCATCGTTTCGCCTGAAAATTGTAAGTGCTATCTCGAGCATATTTGCTAGATACGTGGCATGTTTTTGGACTCGGATAGTGAGGATTGCTATGGCCTTCACTGTAATAAAACTAGGAGAAATGCACACAGCATAAAGACTAATTGCATACCCATATTGAAGTCATGACTTTTGAACAATGCAAACAGTATTATGGAATGAACTTTTATTCCTAACAGTAAGAGGTGAAGGTAAACTTTTACCTCCTTAAACATGGAGCTATTAGTTTAGGCATGGATGACCCTAGAGAAAAGTCATGGTCATCCAGGAAAGTTGTTTCAAAATGGGCTGGTTCCCTGCTTACTTTCTTTTCTTTCTTTTTAAAAAAAGAGAAAATTGAAGAAACAAAGAAGAAACATGGAATCAGATACTTCTATCATGCAAAGACGATGGGGAAAACAATTAATGCACCAGGAAATAAAAGACTAAATGATAAGGTACAAAACATCAATTACTTGAAGTACTATGCAATACAAATACCTATATGCTGAGAAAAATAAACTGTTAAAATAAATTAAAGAGAAAAATAATTAAATATATATTCATAAAAAGTGTAGAAGATATGTTTCAAGAGATATGTTTCCACTAAATGCAATGAAATTTTGCAGCATTATATCACATAATTGACAAAAGTTATTAAACTTAAGGATTCTTTCTTTTTTTGTTTATAACTTTATGCCTCATAGAAGTTGAGGTGATGAGTGGTGGGAAAGGACTGGGAGCAAGGAATGGGAAGGAATTAGGCCATAGCCAAATTAAAGGAACCAACCCAGCCTTCATCTGAGTTCATCTGTATAAACGATGCAAAACCCAAAACTGAATGATCGCACAGAAAATCGAGCCCGTGTCCTCCCACATGGGAGGCCAGGGTGTCACCGCTCACCCTCCATACCTGGTGTGACTCTGCCATAGTTAACAAAGTAAATGTTTTCTCCCCTCTTGGCCATGACCACCTGCATATACGATAAAAGTAAATTAATATGTAACAAATGTATTTGCTGTTAGACGAGTTAAATATTTTTAATGATACTATGAAATTGAATTACTTAGCTTTATTTGCGCCCAGAAAAATATAAAACTTTAATGTTCTATATCAGACACTTCTATGCTAATATTGAGTTATATCAGCAACAGGTAAACTATTCATCATAGAAAAATGACTTATGTTTGGAGGAACAATATACATTTAATACTGTAGTAAGTCTTGATTAAATTTTAAAGTACATAAATTTCTAAAACAGAAGCTTACTGTTTAATTACAAGGAAATACTTTACCTATCAGGAACACGTTCCATTTTCAAATTATCTTGTTCAGCATTTTCCAGCATATTCTAAAGAAAAAGGAAATAATGATAAATATGATGTAATATACAATAAACTAGGAATATAATTTAGAAAAAGGGCTATCAACAACATTAATGCAGGAAGTATAACACCAGTACAAATATGAAACGTTATTTAAAAAAAGTTAATGACCCTTACTGTTTGCTAACATGAAACCAAACATACTGTAAATATAAGCAAACAACATCAAATGCTCAAGTTTCAATTACTTTGTAAACTGAAAGTTCAGTTGCTTTTGAATATCATCTAAACATACTGATCTAATAAAAGAAAAATAATTCCATTATTATTTATTTATTTATCGTATGGCAAGCAACTAATACAATAATAAATATATACAATGACAAGAACGTTGGTAGCGTTCACAAGCTGATGTCTAATTCTTCCAGCCATTCTAAGAAGGAACTTGTAGCTCCAAAAACATCTTCATATGGTCCATCATACTTCCGTAGAGGGCATTCCCTGATAATATGCTCCACACTCTGGGAAGGAGCACCGCAGTCACATGCAGGAGAATCCTGAAGACCCCACTTATACAGCATGGCGTTGCATTTCGCATGGCCTGTTCTTAGGCGATTTAGTTTGACCCACTGGTCTCTATTTAGATGGAATCCTGGAAGTCCAGTTGTGGGATCTTTAATATCTGAATGTTTTACAGATGTGGAGTTCCAGCTTTGTCGCCATTTTTCCATGACATCAAAGTCAAATAATACATCTTGCCATACCGGATTTCGTGATTTAAGACGAGTGGGTGGTAAGTTATTTAGAACCTCGTGGATTGGGAGATCCTGTGGATGATCAGGATGGTGTAGTTTTATCCACTCACGTGCCGTTGCTTCTTGGCGTCTTATCTCTGGAGGTGGTATTTTGCTGATCAGGTGCAACCAGGGGACTGGGTGGATAAATGACTACAATAAAACTCTGAATGTCTGTTCATATAGCCTTTTTTACTTATAAAATCCTCTGCAAAATTATCATATGTATATTATGAATGAATTCTTTTTTATTACACAGAGTGATTTAGGAGGAGTGAGGAATAATGAAGTATATGGTAGAATGAAGAAAATTGAGTAAAAAAAAAAGTTCATATAGACACGTGTCCGATTTTCAGTCATTTTGGAGATACGAGTACTAGAATATTTGGAATAAAAGTAAATACAAGAGATGAATTACTCGTTCGCACTGTAGACACTGCAACACACAGTAAAAGTACACCAAGACATACTCGAAGGAGCTACACGTACAGTTGTAAGAGATGCAAAGTGTACTGAAATCGTTGGTGGGATTTTCAAACATTTAATTTAAACACATAGATGTGTTTTTGCATGAATAAGGTACTTCAATAAGTAGTTTGTGTGCTCTTATCATTTTCTAATGTTAATTTTAAGCACCTGCACCTGTATCAGCGAAACAAATGGAAATTGGATAGATGTTTAAATCAGCCTTTCTACTCAATATTGCTCATACTACCACCTCCTTCATTATTTATCTTTCCTCCTTTATCACCCTGTATATAAACAAACATCCTAGATTATATCGTTTAATTCTTAGTTGGTGTCAGATATCTTGCGCACCGTTTCAATTATTACAGAATTATCAGCAAGCAATAAAGAAAATGGTAATATGATTTATGAAGTGGTTTTTGGGAACTATGAAAAACCAAAATCTGGATCATAGAGCCTAGAATTCATCAACCATCACACTGAATAACATTACTGCTCACCCACCAGGTTCACTCAATGTGTTTGAAAATTTTCATTTACCAGTTTGAGTACTTTTGATAAAATTATTTGATACTTTATATATGAAAGGTTTGGGAGGTATATGTATCTGGATAATTGGAAACAAAGGCAATTTACAACCATTGAGGTTTTTCTCTTTTTATGTCTGTAATGTTACAGCTTGTTGATACCATTGGGGCTGAGAAAGGATTGATGACAATGAATGGGAAAGAACTAAGCCATTCAATTTTGAAGGAACAAGCACAAAATTAACCTAAAGTAATTTATAGAAACCATGGAAAAAAAAGAGTGAATGGAATAGCAAAGATCATACCAGGATTCAAAACACATTCAACCAAATGGTAGGACAGAGTATTAAACTTCATACAGGCAAAGTTCAGGAGGAATGGTAAGAAGGAAAAAACTACTACAAAACTGATATTCAAAATAAATGTAGCATTTAAAAAGAAATACAGCTCACCTTAGAAAGGCAACTAACATTAACTCCAAAAGTACAATAGCATATTAGTAAAAATTTAAGGAAGGATAGGGAAATATGACCCAATACTTACCACAGACAAAGGCAGCTGGGAATAAAAAAAAAAAAAAAAAAAGAGTACCACTATATTTCGGTGTACAGAAGTGAGAAACCAGGCTGAGTCAGATGTGTACACAGAGACGGCCTTCTGGTGAATAGCATCACCTGCGTGGATGGTAGTGCAGGAGGGGGGGTGGAAAGCTCAAGTATTGGATCGATAATCAATACTACTGATGGTATTTTCTCTTTGAAAGTGAAAGACCAACATAATAACTATGTGAGGATACACATATAAATCAAATTTTGATAAACTATAAGAGAAAAATAAAATATAAAAGTAAAATAAATATAAATAGTTGAGATAATAAGAGTTGGATGTGGTGGAAGAAAATTTATTGGAGATTGAGCCTGGAGGATGTCTGGTGTCCAGGATATTCTGATAGTCTAGTTCCCATCTATATAGTTCAGAGGAAGTGGTTTTATCAGGGAAAACTTGGATCGCCCTAACTGAGAAACAGATGTTAAAATAATTCAGTTTGAGGGAACATGTATGTTTTGCAACTGGATGGGCCTTATTGTTGGTATATACTGTCTGCCTGGGGTCATTCAATCTGATAGCAAGTGGGTTAGTAGTGAGGCCTATATGAGCTGGAGCAATAGAACCATGTAAGTTGATATATGAGATGTGTTGTCATGCAAGTAGCATGATCAATGATACGGAATGTTTCACCTGTTGTAGGATTGGAGTAAGTGGTAGTGATGGTCGTTACTGGATAATGATGTAATGGAATCACGATCTCCAATAGAGTTGGGGAACTTCCATATTATATACTTGTATATATTTCAACACAAATATTTAAGTAATATTTTTTACCTTATCATCTTCAGTTATTACTAGTAAATAACTAAAGAGCAGGAATTTTACAGGAAGCCTTAACTATTTTATTTGGACCAAACTATCAATCAGTACTGTGATACATATGCTCAACACTTCACTGAAAAACAGACTCCTACCTAATGCAACACACGTGAATAATTATCGGTAGACTTGTGCAGGAAAATTCTGTTAGCAGGATGTGGATACCAACAAAAGTGAAATCTATATGTGTAGCTTATACTGAAAAGTCAATCTTTTCCAATTTTCTGTCCGTCAAACACAAAAATGTATCAATCAGTCATATTCTGTAACTAGTAAATATAAAATACACTTTAAGAACTTAATATTTAACTTGAAATGGAAAGCAAGATAATCAAGAAACCATTTTTCACACAACTAGAAATAGGTTTTCCTCAAGAGCTTTGTAACATATTCAGATAATCAATAAACACAGAGAAAAACACTGATAGAATTCACTGTAGAATACAAACATAGTAAATGGTATTTCAGTTATAAATACCCGTTCCTGCAGTAATTTTCATTTAAAAATACATCTGCGCAGTAACTACTGTAAAAAGAGCTTTTTACCCCCTTTTCGTCCGCCAATTTGTTACAGTTAAACACTAACAAACATATTTTTGTCACTGTAAATGCAATTGCTCAACTTTTTTTCAGAAGGTCAGACACAACTTATTTACAGGTATCGTGAACATCATGTGGCAAAGTCATACAGTTTAACGAACAAAATGTGCTAATTCACAACTATTTACAATCCAAAACGAAAAGCAGACTAGTGAAAGGTGTGTTTTGTTTTTGTGGGACATTAAGCTGTATTGTTCGACTCCTTAAGTAGCTTCAAGTTGTAAACCTACCTCTTCCAGAATATACACAGCATTTATAGGCTTCATACCACGTACTTCTGTTGTTTTGAGACAACAAAACGCAATATAACTCGACAGCAAATTAACGACGCTCTTCCACAACAACTGTTAGGTTCTGTTGCATAGATACTTCATGTCCCAGAGTAAGAATTCCACTCCAACTTCTGCCATCAAAAACTAAGATTATTTCTGTCTAAAATCTAAATTGTTGCCAGCCTTTCCCTAATTTCGTTGACCCGTATAAAATTTATGGATACGCCAACAATTTATTTTTTAAGTATTTTTAAGTATTAACCTAATATAACCTAAACTAAACAAAATAAACAGACCTAACCTAACCTATCATAACCCAACCCACACCAACCTGTTAGTTTTTCTAAATGGTCATTACACAAATCTACAGTTGGAGCCTTTTTACCGATCGCCATGAATCTTGGCACATTTATGTATCTATTCATGGAGAATATTTCTGATTGATAAAAAAAATAAAAAAACAACCTCCGCCCCCTTTAAACCTCTTAATTTACATATATATATCCTCAGATTTTATCCGATTTAGATGGAACTTATTACATATACAATTAAAAATAAACTGAAAATACCATCAACTTTTGGTTTAAAAACCTCATCCCTTTTCTCTATTACAGCCCCTTTAATTGTTCTCAATGTTCCTTAAAGAAAGCTACAGTTCACGCCTTTTGATCGATCACCATGAAAGTTGTCACATTTATGTATCTATTTATTGAGAAGATTTCTAATTTTATATTAAAAATAAAAATACCCCCCCCCCTAAATACCCCTATATTTATATAGAAATCCACATTTTTTTATCGGATTTCGATTAAACTTATCATATATACAATTAAAAATAAACAGAAAAATAATTTCAGGGTTTGGTTTACCAACCCCATCCGTTCTCTCTCTTTCAACTCCCTTAATATTTCTCAATGTTCCTTAAATAAATCTACAGTTGAACAATCACCATGAAAGTTGGAACATTTATGTATCTAATGATGGAGAAGATTTCTGATTCAAAATAAAAACCACATACTACCCCCTTACACCCCTTAGTTTAGATAGAAATCCACAGATTTTATCCAATTTCAATGGAACCAATTTACTATACAACTAAAAATAAACAGAAAAATACTATAAACTTTTGGTTTACCAACACTATCCCTTCTCCCTCTTTCCACCAACTTAATTTTATTCAATTTTTTTTTATACTCAATGCTACAGTTGATGTTTGCCTTTTGTCCAATCACCACGAAAGTTGGCACATTTATGTATCTACTCATGGAGAAGATTTCTGATTTAAAATAAAAATAAAAAACAACCACCACCCCCTAAAAACCCCTAAATTTATATATAAATCCATAGTTTTTATGCGATTGCGATGGAATTTATCATATATACAATATAAAATAAACAGAAAAATACTGTCAACTTTTGGTTTTGCCGAACCCATCCCTTCCGCTTCTTTCCACCCCCATAATGTTTCGCAATATTCTTAACACAAAGCTACAGTTGACGCCATTTGACAGATCAATATGAAAGTTAGCACATATATGTATCTATTCATGGAAAAGATTTCTGATTTAAAATAAAAATAAAAAACCACCACCCGCCCCCTTTTAACCCCTTAATTTATATAGAATTTTACAGTTTTTATTCGATATCGATGGAACTTATCATATATACAGTTTGAAACAATATAATATCAATGAAAAATTACATGGCTTGGCACAGGAAAACCACCCCTTCTCCCCCCACGTAGCCCATCGTAGCTTTCCAGCCAATAACTCACCCCCTTAGACCAAACCACGTAGTTTATGTACGCTCCCTAACCGCCAGCGCTGCGTAGCGGGCAGAAGTTGTAATAAAGGCTTTTTCCTCGGGAACATAAATTGTTCATATTTTCCTAGGACAAGAGCAAATGATTCTTTTACTATTTTATTTTTTTATTTTTTGCTTATGATTTACGCGTTGTCGACGTTGCGGTCATTAGAGGCGGGAAACGATTGTGGACAAGGAAAGGGATCGACGTGGGGCAAAAAACAAGAAGGAATTTGGCCATGACCTTCTGAAGGAAGCATCCCGGCATTCCCTTGGAGTGATTTGTGTAATTTATCGAAAACCCAAAAGCCCTGACGGGGATTTGAACCCACGTCCTTCTGATGCCAGAACGTTACCGCTCACCCACTACACTGGTGTCAGTGAAACAAATGTTTGTGGTCGTGAAATGCGAGTGTCACTTGAGAGATAGTGTGGAATTCAGGTGTAGCTATCAAACCGAAATATGTGATTTCAGTTTCTTCGAGGACGCATTTCTCCAGCTAGTAATACACTCCACACGACGGATAAGACATTCACAGACACAACATTTATACACCCCTGCCTGCGGCCGGACTCCAAGCGGCGACCTTCGTCATAAGGAGCCAGCACTCCAGTCCCCACGCTGCCTAGTAAATAATTAAATGACGGAAATAAATATTCACACGCTGTTGTGTGTTTCTTAACTGTGATAAGTACTGACGGCTCTGTGTAAGATATTATCAACAGAAAGTAATACAAGGAGACTCGCCTACTGGATGAGCAACAGGTGGTCAGCACTCAGCGAGTCTCGGCGCAGTTCCGCTAGCCGCCAGCAGAGCGCACCGCTAACGCTGTGCGATCACTCAGGAGATGATACTACACAGCTCACTACGCCTGGCACAGAATTTTAGAGAAATTATTAGTCTGTGTTGAACAGCTCTGGACAAGTGCGCTACTAACCTGCAGACGCTACTTCCTGTTTAAAAAAATTAAACGCGTTTCTTTCAGCAGCGTGACTTGTTACTCTGTGTCTCTTTGCCTGAGTACAGTACCTTAACACATGTACTATGGAGGTAACTGTCCTCCGTCTGGCATTGCGGAATTACGGCCTTCGGCAAGAAATACGTTTATAGACACTGTGACGAGTGGGGAAATTCAACAGCGTTTGGACTGCACATACCGTTGAAAGATAAGCGAGGAATTAGTATACTCAGCGCTGATTTTGAAATAGTTATCTTAATCTATTGACTGTACTTTGCGTCTGCAGCACTTTATGATTCAATAAATTATGCCTAGTCTGTTTAGAAATTAATAGATCTAAAACGGTAATTGATAAATGAAAATCTTTGTTTATGCTTGATGATTCATAATATTTTCAGCGTGAAACCAGTTTATTTTTTAAATGCTTATCATCAAATAATACGTGAAACTGAAGGAGGAAAATTATTTTGTGGTACGATAACATCCTGTGTATGATAAGTAAATTTTTAATCCAACAAATATGACGCAGTAGTGAAGAGAAATAAATGAAGGGAAGAAATAAAGGAAAAAATATAATTGTGCCTGTGGGTATGGAAGCCATGATGTTTTGCCTCTTTAATGGGCTCTGCTCTCGTAGGTTCTGCCTTTGATGTGAGCCGCTGCTGCCTTATGGTGGTGTGTTAGTATACTGAGCATACACACAGTGACGTCTCAGAAACCCGTCTTCTGACTGGAAGCCTCTCGTCATTACCTGCATATTTTCCGTAAATTGGAAGGAATAACTACGCCTGAAGCGAAGCTAAAGGGAAAACAGTTGCAGCCACTTCACACAAAACCTTGAGGGATTTTTTTTTTTTTTTTTTTTTTTTTTAATTGCTGGAGCACCCAAAACCCGCTCCTCCAAGCATGGCGGCCTTCCTTTTAACTACTGCTCGCCTCTGCGCATGCGGATTGTGATGTATCCCATGCGTTCAGACGTCCATCCGTTTACATGGGTCCATTGGATAAGATAGACAAAAACTTTTGAAAGAAGAGACAGGGTAGAAGGAAAAAAGTGCCAGGGTTTTACCCCGGTAAAAAAACCTCTGCGACAGTTAAGGTGGGATATAAGGGCGGCTGACTAAGATACTGCCAGTACCGCGACCGAATCTATACTACAGTTGATGATGATGTGGGAGGTGTTGTTAATTGGTTAGGGTGTCAAGCCTTCTCCCGGTGTAGTCCCCTTTGGCAGCACTGGTTCCGGCGTCCAAGCAGAGGTCCAGCGCGTGCGACCCACGAGGTCCGCACCACCAGCGGTCACCAGTAGAGGTGGGCAAAGTGATTCACTAAAAAGAGCGGTTGTTCATTTGATCACTGAATGAAAAGAACTAGTTCTTTTGAATGGTTCACTTGCTCAGTAGCTCAGTTAGGTCCCACACCTCACAATCCGGTTACACTTCCACTTCCCACACTTTCAGTTGAAAATACCCCCTTATGTCGACATCAATACAAATTATAGACCTTTTTTTTTTTTTACCTCTCCAGTCCACAAAACCCACGTGAGCTAGTTCTTCATGATCTTCGGAAACAACTTGTAACAGCCTTAATACCTGAATTTTGGATAGCATTGTACTGTATGAAGTATTTGTAGTGAGCTAAAGTTTGCTTGAAAGTGATTTGATGTGTTTATTTGGTAATTTCTTGTAAATCAGTGTATATAGCCTTTGTTTTGTGTAAGAAAATTGTTTAAAGTCAATTTAGTATGTTTAAGAAACGAATGATGCAAGAGAATTTCTTAAAAGTTTGTAATTCCATGTATTACTGTAAGTTACGATATCTACAGGACAATTTTCTACAGTTTGAGATGATTTCTGTAAATAATTTTGTATTTAAGTATCTCTAATTACCATTTCGGATCATTTTGTAATGTTATTAATTAATTTTGTATCAATTCCGATTGTTTATAATAAGTTTGATTGTTTGAGTGATTGTTTATGATCGAGAAATATCGGGCGGATGCCTTTGAAGAATTCTCGTAATTTCTATAGACTCTATATAAACAGATCGCCTGGACAGAGAAGTTAGTTTCCATGCAAGTTTAGTATCAGTATCAGTTTTAGTATTCAGTGCATCTTTGGATTGTAACTTTACTTGTGAATATCGCAGACTTGCTTTGATCAAAATAAACACGCATCTTCAGAAACAAAATTTGTGTCTTGGTGGATTTTTTTAAATTGATAATCAGTAATTAAACCACCCAAGGACCTTTATAAACTGATTCACCTAGAAGAACTACCGCGACGGGCCGACGGCGCCAGCCCCTTAGCGCTTCCACCGACAGCCTCGCCATGCAGGTTTGCCAGATCACGCTCAGCAGCAGGTCCGCAGCGCCCGCTGCAGGTAGCTCGCTGAGTTCCACTCCACTGCACTGTCGCCCGCGTACATGCCAGGGATGTGGTGATCTTTGTCCGTCGGGCTTGGCTCACCGCTCCGCACAGTAGCCTTCAGTCGGCGGAGCGAGCCGGCGACCCGCCGGCCCCCACACCGCAGCGCGTCCCCGGCGTGCTCGTTGGCGGTCAGCCAGCGTCTGCACCGCAGCGATTCGCCCACGGCCATGCAGTAGGAATCAACCAGCCAAGATGGCCACCCCAGCGCTTCGGCCGGCGCCACACCCTGTTTCGGTTTCCCGGTATGCGGACGTTGTGCAGTGCACACCAGCTTTCACACCAGGGCGGTGGCCGGCGTTCAGTCCACCGCAGGCCGCTAGCGCCCCGCCTTGGTGTTTCTGCCAGCGTTCCCGCCGCAGAGACACACCGACGTACGCACCGAGCAGACACTGGTATCCGCCAGCCTCACCGCCAGCCCGCCCCGCCAACATCACGCCGCCGCACCGAGCCGCCGCACCGAGCAGCGCTCCGTCTTCCTCCTGGTGCCGTCGCCTTCTTCTGTCTGGCTGGTTACGCAGCAGCCATCAGGCGGCCAGGCTCCCCGGCAGCCCGCCGGCCCACACGCCGCCGAGTCCCCCCTCCTTACATCAGGCCACGGCACCAAGCTGACGCTCCATCTTCTTAGTGTTGGCTACTGGAAGTCCCTAGCACCGAAGACGAGAATGGTGGACATAGCTGACGATTGTTTTTTTGCGAATAGTCCACCACTTCGCCCGCAGTAGCCAAGGGACTCCACTGTCGAGGCTGTAGTCGCGCTGCTGCTCCTCGCTGTAGGTAGGTCAGCTGCCCGGCGCGAAGTCGATGTACAGCAGACAGTTCGATTTATTAAAGTAAGCAGGAAAGTAGTAAACAGGTTTGTTTGTAGCACGTTCAAATATTAATTAAAATGAGCGACGAATTGAAATCTCACTTCAAAAGCAGCTGAGCTTCATCTCTTGGTTTGTCGGCATTGTATTTGAGAACGCCGCTCTGGACAGGTCTGGTATATCTGCCTTCTAACCAATTAAGTTCAATACATGGAACGATATATCCGCCGAATTCTTCCCTGATTTTATTAAATCCATCAACCCAATGTCTGATTTTCCCTGAACTTATTAAAACTAAGAGAAGATCTTCAACCCCCTCAGAAATTGAACCATATATACTACGATTCAGTTGAGGTATATTCAAGAAAAGAAAAAATATCTAATGTACGCGCACAAAAATTACATGTTGAGGTCATTAGGGAGCGTTCATAAACCACGTAGCTCAATTTTGGCCTCCTGTCAACCCGCTCTCCCCCCCTCACAACCCGACTTCGCTTTTGCATGTACCCCCTCCCCCCCCCCGCAACCCGCGTAGCACGGAGCCTTTTTCTCTATTGATTATGGAAGATATTTTGTACCGTTTTCTCTTGTCAGACTATCATAATTACATACAGAGATAATTAAATGGCGGTAATAAATACTCACATGCTGTTGTATGTTTTGTACCTCATTTTAACTGTGAAAAATAATACGAATGGAAAGCTACGTGGCCTGGCTCGGAACCTCCCCCCCTCTCCTGCCCTAGACCGAGCCGCGTAGTTTATGGATGATCCGTTTCGCGTGCCGCTTGCCTCACCTGGGACAGCCGCATTCTGTTTCACCGCGTCCTAGAAGTCTCCACTTTTCTGAAGATGAAAAATGAGTTCAAAAATTCATAAACAATTATATGTCACTGAATCGATAAACGATAGAATTTTTCGCTCCATAAATTTCCATAGGTGCTACCGAACCAGTAAGCCAAATGAGACACACTTTCTTCCTATTGTCAAGTTATGTCGACGAAAGAAAACAATAGGTTCCGCAACACAGCAGGTTGATAGGGCTTGGCACTCAATGTCACGCGCCAAAATAATCAGTCATGAACCTGAAGCAAAAAGAAACACAGAGTATCACAATTTATATTTAAAACAAATATAAAGACTTGTGTCATTATATCTTCCCTGCAATATATTCCACACAATTATGTTCCGTTTTTTGATAACGTTTTATATTTATACCTGGGTCTCAGCTAAAGAACGGTGCATACATAGTCCGTATGTAATAAGCAACTGTTTCGAATAAAACTGTGTGTAAAGGTATGTTGGATGCAGGCTGTACACGCTGTGGCCAGTTAAACTCCCGGCAGCTTCGGCTACGGCCACGCAGAGACCTAGCGGGGAACTGGAAACCCTGCAGATACTGCCGCACTGGCAGTTCTTCCCGCGCCTACACTATCCCGCGCGTGCACACACCAGCAGTTACTCCCGCTTCAAAGCTTCATCTTCAGCTTGTAAGTAACTTCACTGGTCTCGAAATTATGGCTCATTGCCGTGGCAAAATAGTTATGTTAACCTCCCTAACTAACTTATTTCGAAGTGAACCTTTGCATAGTTCTGTATAATACCATCCTAAATTTGCTTTTGTTTCTTCATAAGACTCTTCCACGGTTGCCTTCCAAAACGGCAGAAGTTACTTCTATCCATGAATTCCTCTTGATTTCTCCTTTTTCATATAATCCAAGTGTTTTGGGTCCTATAAACAGGAGTGTTCATGCACTTTCTAGTATTATAAGTTCACTATCTAACCACAGGGTGTATGGGTTTTGGAAGAAAGTGAAAGATAAATTTCCATATGACATAAGTTTTCAGGGAGAAAAAATCAGTATGCTACGATTTGCTGATGACATTGTCTTGTTAGCAGAGAGGGCTGAGGATATTGAGAAGTTACTGAATGACATGAACAAAATTCTGAAGGAAGATTTTGGACTGAATATAAATCAAAGCAAGACAAAAGTGATGAAATGTAGCAGAAATGGTACCAATAATAGTAGATTAAATATAAAAAATAGGATCGGATGCAATAGGAGAATGTAAGTGAATTCTGTACTTGGAAAGCATAATTACAACCTATGGCCGAAGCAGAATGATGTTAAAAGCAGAATAGCACTAGCAAAAAGAGCCTTCCTGAAAAAACAGAAACCTTTAGTTTCAATATTGTTCTAGGAATTAGAAAGAGCTTTTTAAAACTCTTTGTGTTGAGCACAGCACTGTATCGGTAGCGAAACTGGATTTAGGAATACCGGAAATAAAGAAAATTGAAGCATTGAAATATGGTGCTACAGTAGAATGTTGAAAATTAAGTGGACTGCCAAAGTGTGAAATGAACGAGTTTTGGAATGAAGGGTGAGAAAAGAACTTTGTGGAAGAAGCTTACAGAAAGAAGAGACAGGCTGGTAGGTCATATTTTGAGACATGAAGGATTAGTTAATTTGCTGGTGGAGGGAACAGTCGAAGGTAAGAACTGTAGAGGAAGACAGAGATTAGAATATATAAAGCAGATAATCGAAGACGTGGGTTGTAAGGGGCCTGTCTGGTCGGTCCCGTATATATCAATGTAGTTCAGTTTTCGACGGGATTTCACTCACAAATTTAGCGTGAAAACACGCCAGTGTGGCCGTAGCCTTAGACCGCGGGAAAACCTTCCTA
>JARYHS010006964.1:12543800-12642710 GCA_031002005.1 Vandiemenella viatica | reverse complement strand
TTTGATCTGGAGGTGTCACCGATCTGAAAACTAAAAGTGACAAATAATTATTCTAAATAAACTATCTAGTGGGATAAAAGTAATTACTTTGGTAACATACTCATTCTTACACATCTGAATGCCTCCAGAACTCATTTGTTTGTCGAGTTTGAACAAGAGGCACTTTGATCTGTTTGCGTCATCAGATTCATCAAACTCCATGTCAGAATAATCTTGATTAATTCTACTGACCAGCTCAGTGATGTTTTCATCAGTCAAGCCTGGAAATCAAGTGAAAAGAATATTTAATTACACTTCCACTGATGTAAAAAAAAAGTATGCATTGAGTCGCAAGGTATCATATATGATACCTCAAAGTTTAAAGTTTTTAAATTCATTATAACATTAATTTATAATTTCATTTTAACTGGGAAATGTCTGTAACGATTTAATAAGTTATTAAAGCACGTGAAAACACTTGTAAATGGAAAAATAATATGACTCTACCTTTATTTCGACGAGACATGCTGTACAGTGCTGCCACCTTTTGACTCTCGGCAGATGATCGAACGAATGAGCCAGGCCAGAAAATGTTCAGCTGTGCAGAGGCCCGAGAAAAAAATAATTTCTGGAGGTATCATATACGATAAGTCAACATAATCTATCTACAAACACAAATCAGTATTTATTAACGTCCAATATATATGTTCAGTTGGTCTCTGAAGATTTCTTAAATAATAATAATAATAAAAGAAAATCAAACTCATACACCATAGAAAACATTTTACTCAGTTGCAAAATTGATAAAAGGCAATAATGTGATTACAAGAGCAACTAGCGAAGGACAGTAGCATGTTTAATCAATGCTCAACGGACCAACCACGTTCCACGCTCTGTGACGTCACTGTGCCCATCCCCTGACCGAAGTAGTTTCAGCCGATCAACAAAAGTGAACAAAGCTAAAAAAAGTGAAAAAACATATACTTCAGAGTTTGCTGTCTTTGAACGTCGCAAAAAGGACAGTATGAAATCAGTAGACTGATAGTACACACTATATCAGCAGTAGACATTTTGGATATTGGCGTTTAATTGTTACTTGATACGACTTGCGCATCCAGTATGGAAGTAGCGAATCACGTCGGCCAGAGCACAACTGATCTTTAAGGTAGAATTATATATGAGTTTTTATTTGCAGTAGTTGCGTGCATTAAACTTTCTAGTTATCATCTGATTCAGTTAGATTTGATATGTTGCCTGAATCAGTTTGGTTTTATTGTAGTTGACAGAATGCTGTGGCACCGCTAGAAGTACTCTCTGAAGCAGTATTAGCGATGCTGTGTTACTACTTTGCAAAGCAGTTACTGCAATGTCCTACTAGTGAAAAGTAGAGCATTTAAAATAACGAGAAATTGTGTACCTGTACGTATTCATTGCAGAGCCAATCGTTTCTATCGTATCGTTTCGTTACTTCTGGTACAATCGAGCACTAGTATGAAGCGCCACTCGAGTCGCGTCGCATACTGGTTGCAGGATGACTTCATTCGTACTTTATAAAGTTTAAGTAAATTGTTCATTTATTAAAGTTAGCTTAAGTAAAATTTGCGCTTTAAAATATAATAGAAGTTAGTATATAGCGTTTTACAATAAACGCATTTCATAAATGTTTGAAACTGATAAATTCTAACTAAGGTATGATCAACAAAAATAGCAATACCATGTCAAATTATTTATCCAAATTTTCTATTTACAAATCATGCTCTGTAAATTTTAATGTTAAACAAAAGCAAAACTACAAAATAATTCTTTATATTGTCAGAATTACTCGTACCTACCTCATTAATAATATCAACACTCAAAAGTAAATATATTAATTATATTAACATAATATACGCGCAACATGTTAGTAATTACACATTTTCCTTTTGCAACGAAACGAATTCAAATAAAAATTCCCAGACATACTCTACTCACGATGTTCAGATGCTCATTCCCTCATTCATATGCAATTAGTCGTTGGGCGAACCGTTCCCGCACGATGCGTTGTATTCGTTCGTTTCTCGAATCAAACTGACATCCATACTACAAATGCGAGTAACGAAATTAATTTGTGAGTAATGTTTCGGTACTTCGAGTCAGGCGATGTATTCGTTACTCAGTAACGAATACATACGGTTTGCTATGGCTCTGGTGAAAAGTGATATATTTCAACCATAATTAAAAATAATACGTCCTGCGATTAAGTATCGCAGTGTTATGACACTAGCTGGGAGGTTGTCCAGCGCTTCGCGATCTCCATTGATACCATGATATGTTGTAAGTGCAACTATTGATTTCCCCTCCTGATATTCACAATAATTAAACAACTCTTTGTGCAGATATCTCTTTCCTACGATGATTTCATCTCTGCTGCCTTTACAAATACCAAAATGAAGTATTGTCTTTACTCATAAAGCAGTTATGGCATAGTTTCGAAATTATTTTATGGCAGTACCGATATTTGTAGTGTTTTCTATTTTATTTTTTAAAATCACTTTATCGATTTTATGTAGACAGACTTGAAGCATATGTACCTTGGCATAACATTTTATAAGAAGTTCAATTGGGCAGCACACATTAGACAGGTAGTATGAAAATCCTTCACTTGTCGGATAGAGTGATAAGAGGATGTACGAGAGAAGTAAGGGAATTAGGATACAAAACTTTGGTCAGGCCATTGCTTGAATATGCTAGTGTAGTATGCGACCACATTTTTTGTATCAAATGCAGGAGTTGGGGAAGGTGCAAAAAAAGGTGTTGTTAGATTTGTTTCTGGAAATTACGCTGAACACAATCAGTAACAAATATGATAAAAGAGCTGGAATGTGACTCGTTGGAAGACAGAAGGAGAGTGAAGAGAGTCATGGGAGTGTATCGAGGCGTATATTGGTAACGAGGCATGGAATTGAAAGTAATGCATGGAAGGGAAAAGATGACCATGATCACAAGCTGGCACTCGATATCAGGCACAAGGGTGTAGGGAGATTGTCTATTTTAGGAAAGGGTGTTATATTGGAATAAGTTACCAAGAGAAATGATGAATAATTTACCAAATTCGTTGAAAGAATTTAAATTAAAATTTGTAGTATCCAAAAGGAGGATGCGTATGGGAAAGCAGAAAAATAAATGTATTGGGAATTTGCCACTCCATCGCAATTAAATTAATTTAAATTATAGTTTTCTACATTTTGTCTTTGTGTGATTGCACTAAACACCACACAGTGACCTAGTATTTGTACTGATTTTGATCCTTACTTCTCTGTGTAAGTCAAATTTTAATATTTTTTGTTGTCTTATCTTTAGAATTATTTTTGTACTTTTATATTGTTTTCAAATCATAATTAATCAACATCTGCCCAAAGGTTGGTAAAAACTGTAGCTAATAATTTCTCCTGAAAAACTTATTATCATCCTAAGTTTAATTTTCTCGACATTAAAATTACACCCTCGATTTTTCATGACATTACTTTCAGAAAAACTATTTGATAGCTGCTTCCTCAGTTAAGACGAACTTCTTTTTCGTCTCTCATTGTGTTGTTTACTTCCAACAGTAGACCTACATAGTAATCTGTGTTAGGTATCGCTGGAAAATGAGTCATTATTTTCGTGACAAATGCATCTGTTCTGATAGCGATGTTTTAAATTCGGATTCTCACAGTTGGAACATATCCAGATGTATCTAGTGTTTGTGTAGATGGTTGCGGAAAACAAAATTTTGGTAGCTGCTATACAGACAACGAAGCCATCACTATCGCATCTTCTATATTTAATTGATGTCCAGCTGGGATTTTAGTGAGGGAAAGTAAAATTCATGAAGTTAGGTAGGCAAATGTTATGATGTAGGTACTCTCATTTGTGAAATCTAAAGAAAACAACGTTGGTAATATTGAGCGTCTGCTGGTAGCGATGTTGGCTGATCCTTAGTATAATTCTTGTCACTCTCCCAAACTGAGCACAATATATTTCTTGTACATATTCGCCTCTAGACGTAGTGACACTGTGACATGTCACCTCCTCTAACCAAAAATAAATTAATTAAAAAATAATTGAAGTTAATAAAAAACAAATATTATATAGGCCTATGTGGCATTCTCTACGATAACTTATGACAGCTAGGTAAAATATTGAACTCCATCTGTTGCCCACATCAGTGAACTATTTTGCTGTCGTGGAGACAGTTTTCTGATGTCACGAATATCGCAAGCGTTCCTTTGTTTTCGTGCAAATATTCAAGGGCGGGGGTTCACTTTTTTAGTTGCGAGTAGAGAAAACTTCGTTCTGTCACACGCTGCAGCTCGATAAAGTTAATAACACTGCCGCTAGAGCGCAGCAGCAGCTGCCATTTTTGTAGCATTCAATTAAATATGCGCTGGAACAGTGCTTTTCAATCTGTGGTTCACTGATTGCTGGTGGTCCGCGAACATCAGGTGATCCTCAGGCAGAATATCATAAACTCTGATACCATATTCGTACTGTATAAGGCTGTAATTTCAATGACTGGGCAATAATGTGGCATTTGTAGCAGTGGCGTAGCTGGGTCAACAAGGGCCCGGGTGCAAACGATTTATTTTGGGCCCTCAGGCCAGATGGACGACCTTTTGTTTTGTTTTGTGTTGCTGGTAGGGGCCCCCTGAGCTGAGGATGGAGCACTTAAGTTGTGCTTAGGGGCCCCTGAGCAGTGGTTGGGGGCCCCCTGAGCAGTGAGGGCCCTTAGTGAGGGGCTTCCTGTGTCTCCGGGGCCCCCTTAGACGACTGTAGAGCTTAAAAAAAAAGGTCGCCAGTTTGCCCATGAAGCCTCGAGGGCCCTCTCAAACGCACTTGGGGGCCCCCTGAGCGTAGGGGCCCCGGTGCACTGCACCGCCTAGCCCCATAGTAGCTACGCCCCTGATTTGTAGGATGAGGATGGAACAGCACTATTTCTACAATAGTCTTTTCATTTCCATATGCCATTAGAAAGAGCGTGATTATTCTAGAGATTAAGTAAATGTCGGTTTACTAAGGGTTTTAAATGGGTATGAGGAACCGCTGTATGTGTTATAATTGGTAACGCGAGTGGTGAAGTAAACAAAAATAAAAGGCGTATGGTCTAGAGTCTTTTGTTTTAGTTTATGCATGTAGGCCGATGGTTTAGTGTAGCGTCCAGCCTGTAATAACATTATTATTTATCTGGTTTAGTCTGATTAACATGTAATTAACTTTTAATAGGTCACATCCAGTTTTATATCAGAGTTTTCGTAGGAATTAAAACATGGTTTTAGATTTATTATATTACAATGGTACATGTCCAACAATATGGAAAATGAAATTGGGTCCATGGTGGAAAACATTGAAGACAGGGAACTATTCAGAGGAAACCGGAGAGGGAGGAAAGAAACTCAGATGAGGAAATGCAGTTGAGCAATCGTCGTCCATAGTCGGCTGAAACGAAAAGGATAAAAAATAAAATTTAGACCCGTGTGAGTTAGTGGCCCACAGCATTAGTTTTGAAAATTTACTGGTCCTAGGCTTGAAAAAGGTTTGGATACACTTGCCTTAGAACTTTTGGCAGTGCAAGCAGGCAATATTGTTTCTGTTTCTTAGATTCTCTGAAGGAGGATTATGTAAGTTTATAAATGCACGGTAACAGGAAAAGATTCTCAAGTGAAATGTGTAGCACTTGTCGTCGTGGTCATCGAAGGCAGTGCCGGATAAGAAAGTATGGGGCCCTAGGCACTCTCAAAAATTTTGATTCCTCTCTGTTTTTGAAAATAATTATCTGTATTTTGAAGTACAAAGAAAAGGTTTTGTAGATGACTAATAGAATTTATCATATTTTCTTTATTCAATTAACAAACGAATTTTACAATTTATGATATTTTGAACATTACTTTTATTTATCTTACATTACAGTGAAAAAAGAAAATTCATGCTTTTCATTTTACTTTGATTGTTTTATTTTGGATGATTTTATTTTTTATTATTTTTATTTAGTGAAAAAAGTGAGCTATCAGCGGGCCTTCAAAAAATTGGGGGCTCCATGCTACTGCCTAGTCATGTTCTAGACCTGCCTATTGGATAATCCAGCACTGCTTGTAGATCAATTTGTCGGTTTTTGTCCAATCACTCAATGTTTAACGTTTGGTCAATTTTAAAGCATTTATAATTCATTAATTTAAAAATCATTTCTTTAATCTGGCAGGTAATGAGACTTTCACACGTTTCAAATCTTTGTGTTGCGAGATTCTTACTCTGAGTTGTTGTTGCAGACACCTTTCACTTCAATGATGATCGAAACATTTTATTGTCGTCACTACCTGAGCAAATCACCTCGGCCGCCACTGGAAGGCAGTGCCTTAATTGATAATAAGTAATTTCAATCATTTGTCGTTCATTTTCCACTCCAGCCTGGGATTTGAGAGTACACGGTTTCGAATACCCATTCAGATTTCGGGTTTTATTTGGTTCCGAAATCACTTCAAGCGAATGACGGGACCATTCCTTCAACAGGCCGTAGCTAAGGCCATCTACGTCCATACTCTGCAGATATTGTGGTAGGCAGAGAGTGCTTTGCACCATAGCCAACTCTGTGCATTCCAATCTCGAATAGCCCCAGGAAAAAAGAATACATATCAGCATCAGTACAGCATCTTATTTCTCTACTCTTATCCCAACTGTCATTACGAACTAAATGGGTTGGTGGGCGAAGTATTTCATCGTCTGTCTGCCAAACAATCCCAGCCCAATCTAAGTATTAATTCTGTGACGCTTTCGTAAAGGTTGTAACTAGCAGTCACGAATCGAGCGGCTCTCCTCTGTTCTTTTTCAATCCCTTGCGATACAGATCCCAAACTACACAACAGTAATTCAAATGTGGACGCACTAGAGTGTTATAAGCTATTTCCTTAGTATGACCGTTGCAATTCTTCAAAACGCGACCTATCGAATCTTAACTTAGAGTTAGCTTAACCCACAAGGTAGGCCTGTGTGCTGGTCGCATTTCATGTTGTTTTGTACTATTACTCGCAAATACTTCGTAGAATCAACAAGCTGAGCTGTTCACTGTGTACTTTTGAGCAGACGGATTGCTTTTTGTTAGTTATACCCCTCGACCCAATTCCATTCCCGTTCCCTGTTTCCAGTCCATTCTCTCCTCTTCTGACTTCAGCATCGAAGAGGTAGTTAAGACATAAAACCGTTCATTTGAGTGTAGGTTATATAAGCTAGGGACCGTCCATAAACCACGTAGCTCCATTTTGGGCTCCTGTGTGAGTCTCCCCCCCCTTTTCCACGTAGCCCGACAGTGGCTTTTGCCTCTACTCCCCCCCCCCCCCCCTCCGTAGCACGTATCATATTTCCCTTTTGATTCCAGAAGACATTTTGTACTGTTTTCTCTTGTCAGACTATTGCAAATTACATTCTGAAATAATCAAATGCAGGAAATAAATATTCACATGCTGTTGTGAGTTCTCTTCCTCATTTTAATTGTGAAAAATAAAATGAATGGACAGCTACGTGGCCTGGCTTGGTATTCCCCCCCCCCCCCCCCCGCAAAGCACAGTTTAGCTTTCCATCAAACTCCTCCCCCAAAGCGAGCCACGTAGTTTGTAGGACGCTCCCTTATTACATTATTTCAAAATGAAAGCATGTAACTGAAGAAGGAATTTTTTTTTATTATGGCTTTACGGCTCGTCGTCGTCGAGGTATCTAGAGACAGGAAAGGATGGGCGACAAGGAACGAGAAGATATTTGGCCAGTGGCCTTTTGAAGGAAGCATCCCGGCATTCACCTGGAGTGATTTGGAGAAACTATGGAAAACGTAAATCTGGATGCCCGGAAGGGGATTTGAAATCACGTCCTCCCGAATGCGAGGCCAGAGCGTTAACCACTCACCGACCACGCTCAGTGAAAGAGACCATGACACACGGCACAAGAACATATTGTAGGATGTAAAATAGTGGGAAGAACATTCAACAGAGAGTAGCTGAGATTTTATAGTGTGAAAAAGAATTTCTGTGAACGAGCAAAGATAGTTAAATTTGGAATCTAACGCAAAACTTCCTTCGCAGTATTATTCAAATGCTGGTCTACGATATGTCAGAAACAAAACAGAAGAGCCCTACATGAAAATTTGGTCAGGGTGGTGGGGAGAAAGGATATTGCTACTTGCCAAACAAAAAAGAAAAAAGGAAAACAACAGTCTGTTAACGAGAGAGCAGGAGGAGGCAAAAATCCATTGCAGTATTATTCAAACGCTGATCTACGGTTCCTCAGAAACAAACAGAAGAGCCCCTACATAAAGAATTTAAAGATCAGGGTAGTGGAGAGAAGGAGGGCAATAACATTACGAGCAAGCAATTTAAAATAGACCTCAAATTTGACTTGGAAATATTAGGTTTATTCACAATTAATATTAAGTTGCGCTCATTTATTATTTTTTCTCCCCAAGAATCATTATCGTGAATATTTAAGATATATACCGTACGCAATACCTAAAGAAGTATCAAAATAGTGTGTGGTGCAAGCAAGCACTGTTTTGGAATGTGATTTTTTTTACCAACTGACAGATTTAGCAGTGATTGACTTTCGCTGACCTGGTGTTTGCGCTAATGGAAAGTTTTCTACAAGATCTTCAAAAGAACACACCTCAAGATACATCAATGTGAAGATTCGTCGCTGATGATGCCTCGAGGAGAGGCGAAACGCGTACGGCCAATAATCCTACGTAATACAGTTGCATTGGCGTCATTTTATGAATTAATTTACTGAGCAACTGCGGAAAAATGGCCTACAACAACATTGTATAATTACATCTCTTTACCTCGCACCGAGAGTGGTGGGTGAACGGTAACGCTCTGGCCTCGCGTTCGGTTTAGAATCCGCCTTCAGCCATCCTGAGTTGGGTCTTCCATGTTTACAGAATTCACTACTGGCGAATTCCATGACAGTTCCTACAAATTGATTATGTCCGAAGCTCTTCCCGTTCCTTGCGCTCGCTCCTTTCCCACCGCTAATGACATCGACGTCGACGAACCGTAAAGCCATAATAAAAACAACTTAGCCACGCTGCGATAATGGCTTATATATTTCTAACCAACAGTTGGTTTTCCGGGACGGGATTCAGGTGGGCCATGCAGACGGGATCAGCGCTCCAGTGGCCAATGATTAAAACACGTTTTTCATCTGAGTAGTGGCGGCAGGGAAATGTTAATATTACCAGTTACAATCCTGATGGCAGTTTCTGTTTTCTTAAGTTATTAGCTGGATTGGATAATTATAATAGCAGCGTTTAATATTCTTCTTTGATCAGCTAGTTAATTAGCATATGGTGTATAGAGAGCATATCTTTGCTCGTCTTGGAATAGGTAGGTGATGTAAACGATCTATCAGGTTTAGAGATATTACCATATACTTATAGTCAACAATTCTCTTAATTAATTTCAATAATCTTCAGCAAAACATAACCTAGTTAAGCGTTTTGAAAGTGACGAGAATATCTGCCACTGTGGCATCGATCAGTTAGAGGGATTGTTCCCAGGTGTAAGCTGCAGGGAGTCTATCTGACCTGCTACAAGAGCGCGTACAGGCAGTGCGGATTCAGAATTTTGGATTGGGGGGGGGCTAGGATATGGTGTGTGGGGGGAGGGGCTTGACTCTAGCGAGGAGGGGTCGCCGACAGAAATCTCATTATTCCAGATTGCCGACATTAAAAAAGGTCCCAAAATCCTTGTCGTCGGGGGTGATCTTGGTGCTTTTGTTTGGGGGGGGGGGACGTACAGGCATTACTCTCAAGAACGTTACCAGCTGCTTACCACCACTATGACCGAGGTAGGTGTACACCTAAGCTTGACAACGGTTGAGATTTCGACGGCCGAACAAATTACTGCAGGGGACGGGGTGTATACAATAAGTAAAATTTCCAGAGAAATTGGTTTTTTTCATTTTTACAAATAATCATGGTTACAACAATCGCAAACTAAAATATAACATAACCTTCTGCGGAATAACCATGAATTCTTCAGCGATATCAGTTTATTTATTTTTTATATATAAAAAAGAATGTTAAAACCGCAGTTTTAGATGCAGATTTTACCTTCATGCCATCAAATTTCAAAGTAAAAGTGATTTTACGCATTTCAAGAAATGCGGTGCAGTCGTTTTTCTTACGCAGCCAAGTTTTAGGCCCGTCTTTTGACTACGACATTTCTCACATACGCGATAATAACGTATTTGTATTTTCTTTGGTAACTTACTCATTATCTATATTTAGCATAGAAATTAATTACAATAGTAAGGCTTTAATTCTCCGCGAACAAAACGAGCACGACGTTGTGTCTTCGATCCAGTGTGGGTAAGTAAACAATAAACTAAAGTTAAAACGAAAAGTATATTCGGTCATACGCGGAATGTCGAATAGTCTGCAGATTTACTGGCTGAAATGCCTAATACTCTGCAAAAGTATTTGGCAGCTTGGCGGCCAAATCTGCGCTGGTCTTTTATCCGTCTGTTCAAGTTTAGTTACCTCCCACCACCATGTGCCTGTTTTGAAATGCTTGAAGTATTGCCTCTAATATCGAAGTTGAGTTATTTGTGACCGATTCCAATTTATTTTATTTTTTTAAAAAATATTGATTACTGCGCTACACGACATGTGACAATGGAGAAGCTTTCTTACGATAGCTGATAATACAGGATGAGCCCGAATTGCTGCTCTTTGTGAACTGCGCTTTAAGTTGCTGGATAGTGATTATTTCGATTAATTATTCCTGTAGTACGATATGCCATCCTTCAACGGCACCATATGGATCGATAACCGAGTGCGGTATTTCCAGAGTGAAAACATGGGCAAAATTCTTTTTTAAGTCTGTTAGTAGGTAATCTAGGTAAAATATTTCAACAATGCCAAAATCTCTTCATCCTCGACGTTTGTCAGTGCCAAGTTGGGGAACTGGAAGAATTTGTGCCTTCCAATGGTTTGCTTGAAAGTATTAATTTTGGCAAAAAAAGCTTAAATTGTGGCCTCAATTTTATTAAATTCAGACTGCCGCCGGGTAACTACAAGTCAATACCATTAAAGTTAGTAAAATCTGTTAAATAAGCCATACATGGTTTCCATTTCATCTGTACTAAAAACTTGAAATTAATTTCCGAAATGCCTGATAATGAGTGTGGATATATTTCCTTTTTGCTGACATGGAAGCCCCTGGTTGGTCAATATCGAACATCGTGGCAATCATTGCTCTGTTTTTAGAGATAAACTTCACCACATCCTCCATACCGCCACATTGCATCTTCACCATTTAAAGTATACCAAACTAACCGCTGTAGATGTTTCTGGGGTGTCGGAAGGCGAGTCGATGTCATTTGAATGAACTTGGATCAAGTGAGCGTTAACAATAGAAAAACAGTCGACGCGGTGACGGTGCGCAACAGTGTCGCTCAAATGTGGCTCTACTTATAGTTTGACTGTACAGCGCTAAGCATTCTGTTTATGGTGCTTTCCTCGTTTTGATATGATTACTTTAAAAGCGAACCTGTGTAGCGTAATAACAATCCATCATGGCTTCTAAAAACGACTTGCCTATATGAAATACTTTGAGGACGATAAAAATGATATCAAAACTGTCATGTGTAAATTGAGCGAAACAAAAATTTCTCGTGGTGGGGTTGGCAAGAAAGAAACTACATAAGAAATGATTTGAAAAATAAACACAGTGAAGAATACCATAGTTTGAAGCCTATGCTTCCTAAGTTGAAAAAAATTACGGATCAAGGTATGGGTGCAAATAAACCTATGATATCAAAAAGGGATTCGAGTCTTAAAGAATGTGGTGAAATACCAAATTTGTGAGATTTAATCATTCCAATGGTAGAAATTGTTTTCACTTAATTGCCAAAATGATAGCTCTTGACAATAAGGCAGTAAAGATGGTAGAAAGGATTGGTTTTAGAAGACATAAATAGCGTTTGCCGCGATATAACATACCATATAGCCTTTATTTTTCAGAAAAAATAATTCCAGAATTATACCAAATGGTAGTAGAAACAATTTAAAGAACACTTCCAGGTATAATTTTATTTCTGTCTCATCAGTTTTTTAATTTTTCTCTGCATTTTGTTGATCGCTAATTCAATGTCAAACACGTCGTTGAAAGCATCAAGCATTTTGGAGAGCACAAAATATTGCAGTTGTTCTATAAGAAATACTAAATTTTCGGAACACCCAGCCGGCAAATATTTATGTTGTTATTAATGATGATAAACGAAGCATAGTACAAACCGTTGGTAATGCGGGGTTGGTCTCAGTGTGTTGCTTCGTTCATACTATCCAATTAAATTTTGTGGATTGTCTGAAAGCTCAGTCAGAAGTGACAGAAATGTTAGCTACAGGGAGGAGGTTTATGACCCATTGCAAACATTCTGGTACTGTACAAGATTAACTGCATGCAGTCCAAAAGGAACTGGATATCCATGAGCATGAATTAGTGGAAGATGTCACTACGTTTTGAAATCCTGCCTATTATATCCTTGCAAGGCTAACATATCAATTCAGTGTACCTCACGGACTGCAGTATTGCCAATTTGACTGTTGTCGAATGGGAACTCTTAGAGTACTTTCTAAATTAATATAACTATTTGAGGAACAAACAAAAATCACAAGCTCGGCATATACATGCATTTCTGAAATTATTCCACAAGTTGTTACTCAAATGTATTAGTGCGATAAAGCTAGCACATCAGAGCTAACACCCAAGTTGAGCCTATTAAGACTTTTGCAACAAGGGTTAAAGAAACGATATAAAGACATAAAAATTATTTGTTGGTAACCACTTCAAAATGAATGTTTTCACTAGGCAAGTGCTAAGAAAAAAAGTAAGGCAGTATAATATGATCGATGACCTACAGACGTACAGTAACGGCAGCGCGAATCCGTCCCCTATTCAGCCCAAGAGGCTGAAGACCGATGATTCATGTAAAAGTCAGAGTACTTACTGATATTTTATAGATTGATTCAAAAATATTATTGTTGTATGACCACTATAGAGATATGAAAAGGAAAAAATGCAGCTGAAATTGAAGTTTATTAAAATATTAAGTAATATCATGTCATGATAATTCATATGCTTTGTGACAAGCATGAAGATATCAGTTTCTGTGTATGACAAAGCTTGCACCACAACACTTGTAAGCGCCATGAAGTATTGTTTATTTGGAGCAGGTTTGCTCTGATCCTGGGAATATCTACAAGAAAAAAAGCGGGAAACTACTGCTTGACAATGGAAAAGAAATAGTTTTTCTGCATCTCAGTCTTCTACTCCCACATTTCAATTATGATGATTCTAGTAAATAGAAATTGAATATTTTTTAGTTTAGTTTTGACATTGTGGAGCTGATTATACTCAATTATTTTGTAATTATAAATAAAATAAATTATCATAAAATTAGTCAATCATTTTATTTTAGACGTTTAATCAACTACCAAAAACGTAAATATTCCGCTGAATAGTACCTACATATTTGGCATCCGGCCGAATTGGATCAAATTTGACGAATAACGAATAGTTGCCGAACATTCGTTGCAAACCTCTTAAATACATCAGAGTCTATACCGGTTAGCAGTTAGTGTGGAAAGTACGAATTATCAAAAAGTTAAGCCAAGCCTACACCAGACCACACAAACTATATCCAATAAAGTCATAACTGAAAACAGATTGCTACTTATAAATTTATAAACAAAACTATCTATGTTTAGTAACGTATTCAGTCAATTATACAGGGAACTAAATCTCACTTTTAAACTTCACTTGGTAAAGCTCTATCATTAGGATTAATGAAACACCTTTCCTTAAAAACAATTATTTAAACTAGGTAAAAGACTGGGAAACTAGATTGAAGAACACATTCACCAAGATAAGTAATGATCGAGGTAGTTCACATGCCAAAAAACCTCGTATTTTTCAAGTCAGTATTCAGTGCGGGTGAGTATGAAATAGTTAAACAATAGAAGAGTGCTATGACCTGGAGAAGTTGCACGCCGATCAGCAAGTCACCAGTAATTTCTACAAGCTGGTAAAATGACTTCACACTGCAGGTTAGCGAGGAGTATTGCCCTCTCCACACAGTGGTAATAGGAAGGGGAAGAATCTATTCAAACCCTGAGGACTCTCTGTCTTCCGCCATAGCCGGGATGCGTCGGACTGGGGCTGCAGGGACGGTGGTCGCAGAAGAGAAGACGACGCCAGCCGTTTGATGCAAAGGTGGGTTCTACTGTTATACGGGAATGTGAACAGTCAGATGGTCAATCATGTGGGCATAGTTTTGAAGTGATATCATCAATATTCAATTTAAGTTTGGGATGAGAGGCGCTCATGCTTACCTTGTCCTTATCTCTAATTACGCAGTTAAACATATGACGATTTTGTTAAAAGAAAGGGTTTTAAATACTGTAAATACTCACATATGTCATCAGGCATTAATCATGAAAATAAATGCGTAAATTTATAATTGCCGTTTACTGTAATTTATCCTAGCCTTCTCAGCCATTCCTATATTAATATCAGAGTGTGCTAAGCCATATAATCCATCACGTGTTGCAGTAGGGTCTTATGACGAAGATTCACGTCAGAATACTGGCCAACTTCTCATGGAGGAAGGAAATATATTGAGGAGAAGTGACGTTAAATCTGTGAAGCAGGCTCTAAACTCTCGCACATGCGCAGTGACGATATTGCGATACCAAACAAATGCGATGTTCAGATTGTTTAGATGCTGTGATTATTTAATTTTGTAATGTGTAAAAGTGTTTTATAATGCCATCTTGTGTTGCAAATGGTTGCACAAATAGGCAAGAGAGGATAGAACCTGGAATATCATTTCATAAGTAAGTTGAATTCTAACTATCGTTGTTGAAGAGGGCGGTAGGAATTGCAAACTTCGGTGCCTGTCTATCAATATTTAATCATAGCTCTCAATGGGATGACTTCGTTCTCAAATTTTTGTTAGTGTAGTGTAGAAAATCAGCATACCTTGCTATTTTGTAAATAATAATCTAGCATTACTTTTTAACGAGTGTTGAAAATGAGATTTAAAGGGGTATGTTTTACATCGCGATTCAGTGAATTTAGTATTGCGCTTTCTTTCGTCACGTTGCAGTTTATACTGACAGTGTATGATGAAATTAAATGTATTAAATTATGCTATGCAATCTAGGAATCTTGATGAAGCAAACGATGTTGTTACCGGAAATACATTTTGCGATTCAAATATGCGTGTGCGGGTATGTCTACATAGTTTGATTCTGTAGCGGCAATTTAATGGAGATTGTGGTTAGGTCTAAATGCAGTCTGTACCAGAATGGTTTTGTTGTTCTATAAGGGACAAGAATTTATCTAATACTGTTAGTAATTTCATGAGAACCAAGTTAGTTACAAAACGTGTATCGCCATGGAAACTACTTCCACTTCCAGGTATTCCCAATTAAGCTTACGTTGTATGGTAACAATATAACTATTTTTATTCTGATCTAGGCCGCATTTCAATCTAACCACAAGTGGTAGTAAAAGAAACTGAAATATCCATTCTGCATGTCCACCATTGTGGCTTTGGCAGAATTAATTTTTGATCCAGGCCGCATATCAACCCAATCTCAGTATATCCCGAAAACTAAGCAACATATCGAAAAATTTTATTCTTTATTTTCCATTTGTCTCGTCGTGTTACATAAGAATCGATCATTAAATTTGACTTTTGCTGAAATTTTTCTTCTACATTTCAAATCAAGACCCCTTACTTTTGATACAGTATATCTCGAGAACTAGGGCGGGATATCGAAAGTTTTTATTCTTTATTTTGTAATTTTCTCTTCTTTTTAAAGTAAGAATCCGTCATCAAATTTGACTTTGACCAATTTTTTCTTCTGAATTTCAACCAAAAACATTTCACAGTTTGAGACAGAATATCTCGAAAACTATGCAGAATATCAACAAATTGTATTCTTCATTTTTTATTTGTCTCATCGAGTTACATAATAATCCATCACCAGATTGCGGCGTTACGTTAATCCTAGAGTCCCCTTCAGGTTTTTGTACATATACCCCGAGTCTGTATGGGTTCGGCCTAGCCCCCCACTCCTCCTCTGCCCGGCTGCACTGCAATGCGTGGTGAAGGTCTCTTGCGTCGTCTCCACATATTTCCTTCCTCCATGCGACTTCTAGGCTCGGCCCTTATCTATGGCTCCCATAGAATCTTACTCTTGTCCACTCTTGTTGAACAGCTGGCAGTGTCACTACAGATATTACTCTATTCAGACAGTGATTCTGAATTACTAAGAAAGTGAGTATCTTTATTCAAGAAAATAGATCACACAAAGTCACTTATCACCCGTTTGTTTTGCTTAATTTTTAGCACAATATGACTATCCTTAGTCATAAAAAGATAAATTCATCCTGAGAAACATTCTTTAATTAAGTTAAACTAATCAAGTTCAAATTGTCTCAACTATTATCATTACAGATATTATTATCATCATTATTATTACAATCAGTCTGTGTGTTCCTTAGTTACAGATCGTGCCATATGACCTAACCCCAATGATGTCAATATTTATGATATATATGTCAAATATATTATCTTGTTAAAGAATAACTGCTGAATAGATCATAAACAAATAAGATCTATACCTATGCAATCCTGTACCTCTTAAACATGATAAAGATCTCTCAAAGTTTTATGAGCTTTGAGGGATACCCTGGGAGGTAAGGGAAGTGGAATTAGGAGGTATATAAAACATTATTACAACAATAACATGCACTGTCTGCTAATAAATAACATTTAATATGAATGCAATAAAAGTGCAACTGAAACACAAAGCTAACAGCTTAACATATACAGAACTACATTTCCAATCAATGAGAGTAATGCATGAAACCATCTGAGACTACTTTTCTAAAATAAGAATGATTTCAATTGGAAATATTTCTATACCTATATTCATTATGATTACTGTGTAGTGTCCTGTCGAAATCAAATATATTTGAAAATATATCATCAGTACACTGGTAATTCTAAAATTTAAAATAAGCATTGAAAATTATTAACAAGAGCTCAAATATCTATATAATATTGAAAAGTTATCAAAACTTTTATAAAAGCAAAAAAAAAAAAAAAATATTATTCAGTGATTATTCTGACATTATAGATTAAGCCAAATACAGTTCACTTCACATCCAACTCATAACTGGCCAAGAGGGTTGTCTTTCATACATCTTATGAACTAAAATAAGTTTAATTACATATAAACTAAATAAAAAATTTAAATATTCCACATTCAAGGTCATCTAATCAAATAATCGCAAAGAATAATTTAATGAAACAATCAATTCACTAATCAATCTTTGAATTAGTATCTATGACATTACTGATTTAATCAGCATTTACAGTGGTTAATTTGAATTGCTTGATGAATTTACATCTAATAATAAAAAAGCGCTATGCAACAAGTATACTTACTATGAAAATAACCATTACCTGATAATGAAAACTTCATAAATCTATCGATTTTAATTTAGCTAAAATGCCAAATAATTGTAAGAATAGTACAAAGAAACAATACGGACTAAGCTAAGTACAGACAAAATTTCAATGTTTATGAAACAAATATGATTTCCTCTAAGACACTGACTATACATTTTTCACACAAACATAAAAGAAGAATTACATTAATCTGAAAAAATTATCTGCTACAATTTCAGTTGCTCAAAATGTAAAAATACTTTCTGGTAAACTTTCTATAGTAGTACAAATTACATGGTGCCAAAAAAATTTCGATTACAGTTGTAACTGAATGAACAAGACGCTTTTATTATGTTGTTCAAAACATTTACCAAAAAAGTGCAATTAAATTCAATATTCCTTCCAATGCAGTTTTAGGTTACTATACTGTTTGATAGTATTTTTCGCAAATATTAAAAGTATTGGACGGTCACCCCAATGCATTCTGATGTGCCTTTTATGATTCCCAAGACCAAAATGAACCATTTCAAATTCCTCATAAGTAACAGATACCATAAACAAATTTTCACAAGCATTACAAAAAATTGGTGTTGTTTTTAATGAACACTCTTATGCTTTTAAAGAGTCCCCTACGTTCTGAACAACTTAGTACAATTTTGGCGTTCACTTACACAAATCGTGTACCATTTAAAATTCCCAAACTTTATGAAAGGTATTCTACAAAATTCAGAAAAAAATAGTGTCTACCTAAGAGAGACCACCTATAACATTAAAGAGGTCCAAACATATTGAACCTTTTTAACAAACCTCAAACAAAACTAGGCATTCATCTTAATTAAAATTGTTACTCCCTAAAAGTGTTCTATACTGCATACACAACTTTCCACAAAATACAGTAAAAAAATGGGCAATTATCCAATTGAATCCTATTGTGCCTTTTAAGATTCCCACAAAATTCGCAAAGAAACAGCAACTCACATAATTGAATTCGCTTGTAAATTTAAAGATTCAGACTCCATAGAAGATTTTCTACAAAATACTCATAAAAATGGTCATTCATCTAAATCAAAGCCTCTTGTGCCTCTCAAAACTAATAACACCTGCAAAAGATTTCCACAAAATTCAGAAGAAACTGGAAATTCAACGAATAGTCCTTTTGTGGCTTTTAAGACGGTACATATTAAATATTTGCCACACATTCTACAAAAAAAATAGTCATTCACCTAGCTGAATTCGTATATGGATTTAAGACTCCCAAATATTTTGTAAGATTTTCTACAAAGTTTACAAAATAATGACCTTTCAGTTAAATGAATCCACCTGCGATTTTTAAGACTCCCAGACTACAAAAGATTTGCAATAGCCTTGACAACAAAATGCCGATTACCTAAATAAATACACTTCTCCCATATTGTGTGAAAGATTTTCCACAACCATCACAAGAAGATTGGAGTTCACCTACATTAAAATGCACGAGGGTTTTAAGACTACCAAATACTGTGAACGATTTTCTACAAATTTCACATAAAATGGCCGTTCACATTAATGAATCCGCCTGTGCACTTTAAGACCATCAGATCGAGTAAAAGATTTTTCACACACATCACAACAAAATGGTCTTTCACCTAAATGAATATGCTTATGCTTTTTAAGACTACCCGACTGTGTAAAAGATTTTCCACACACATCACAAGAATATGGCCGTTCACCTAAATGAATACGCATATGCATTTTAAGACTCCCAGACTGTGAAAAAGATTTTCCACAAATAGCACAAGAAAATGGTCGTTCTCTTAAATGAATACGCTTATGCACATTAAGACTTCCAGACTGTGTAAAAGATTTTCTGCAAATTTCACAAGCAAATGGCCGTTCGCCTAAATGAATTCTCTGGTGGGTTTTAAGAGTCCTAGACTCTGTAAAAGATTTTCCACAATATTCACAAGCAAACGGACGTTCACCCAAATGAATCCGCTTGTGTACTTTAAGATTCCCAGACTGTGTAAAAGATTTTCCACAAACTTAGCACAAGAAAATGGCCGTTCACCTAAATGATTTCTCATGTGGATTTTAAGTTTCCCAGACTCTATAAATGATTTTCCACAAATTTCACAAACAATTGGCCGTTCACCTAAATGTATCTGCCTGTGTATATTAAGACTTCCAGATTGTGTAAAAGATCTACCACAAACTTCGCAAGAAAATGGACGTTCACCCATATGAATACGTATGTGCTCTTTAAGACTACCCTTCACTGTGAATCTTTTTCCACAAACATCACAGGAAAATGGCCGTTCACCTAAGTGAATTCTCTTATGATTTTTAAGATTCCCAGAAGTTGTAAAAGATTTCCCACAAAATTTGCAAGCAAATGGGCGTTCATGTAAATGAATCCCTTGTGGGCTTTGAGATATCCAGATTCTGTAAAACATTTACCACAAATTTCACAAGAAAATGGATGCTCACCTAAATGACTCTGGTCATGTCCTTTTAGATGACAAGGATTTGTAAATGATTTTTTGCAAACATTATGGAATGAAGGATCATTTGAATGTATTTTCTGACGCAAATTTAGAGTGTTCGACAAAGTTAATGATTGTCCACATATTTCTCTTACAGGTAAGTGTCCTACAGACTGTATTATCTCACTGGACTGTTTGTATTTTAATCTCCTATTGTAGCTGTTCGAAGACAATGGTTTCTCGTCGGTGTGGTTTTTTACATGCTTAGTTGCAGGAAGTTGCTTCTCACAAGTGTGATTGTTATGCTGACAGTCATTACAGTTTCTAGAAATAAACAGAGACATCCGCGGTGACAAGTGATGTAAGCATATTACAGAAAAATGTTCAAATACAGTTTTAGAAAAAATAATACTATTGATTTTGCTAACTAGTAGTTATAAATTATTTTTACATATACTTATGTGATACAAGATGTAATAAATCTTTATCTAACATGAACTAGAGCTCACCAGAGGCAGTGTTTAGTTTCATATTCACATGAATTACTGTTCATTTTTTTTATATTTGTAACAATACTTTTATTTAGCATCTTTTTTAGTTAATGGTATATTTTTATAAATTATTTACTAATATTTGAAAATTTAGGTAAATTTTCTTCAACTCCTTACTTCTAGACATCGTTCTTTTACATCGTTTTTTGACACAAACCTAATTATTCCACTTGCTTGACTGTCAAAAGATTTTCAGTGATGCTACAAGGAAAAGAAGTGAAATAAGAAATCCAAAGAGATAAGTTTTATATGACCAAGAAGAAATTGCCAAAACAGTGGGAGAATACCTTTAAGTTTCATATGATTATGAAGAACGTAATCTGTCATCAATGTAAAGGCAAATAGCTGTGGATGAAAACAAATTAGACCATGTTCTGAGGGAAAAATTTCAAAAGCATTAGAACTGATAAAAGAGAGGAAAGTTTCAGGGATAAATGATATTCTAACTTAAATTGTAAAAGCCATTAGGGAGCAAAACAAAGGAATCATTGGACATACTGATTTGTGACATATACGAAATAGGAAATATACCCAAAGATTTAGGATACAATAAAATGGCTTTCGATATTAAGTTGGGTTTCTATTGAATCTAAAATATTACCATCAACTGTCCAAGGAGGCATTGGATAGAGGATTTACCTAGAGCTAAGTGATTCCCAGTTTAGTTTCAGAAAAGGAAGTGGCACAAGAGTGCTCTTAGAATCTATACTTAGATGTTTATAAGGAAAGACAAGGATATCTATAAGGCATGTATATAGCGTTGATAGATTTTATGAAGGCTTATAACGTCTATTGGAACCAAATGGTCTGAAACCTGAAAATTCTGGAATTAAAATACAAAATAAAAAAAAATAGAAAACAATGTGGAAACTAAATGAGAAAGAAGATGCAATAACTGAATTTAGAAAATGCAAAGTGGAATCAAAGGTTAATAACAGAGTAAGGCAGGATTCTATTGCTATCCCTATTTTATTCAAGGCATGTGTGCAAGAAGCATTGGAAGCTGTAATGCAATGGTCTCATTGATTTTTTACTTTTTGATTATAATTTTAAAAAAAAAAAACCTCTGCAAAAGTCTCATTGAATGTTTTTACTTTTTGATTGTAATTAAACTGTGTTATTTATGTCTTTATTACATTTAAATATCTACTGTAACTGTGGGAAACTATTATGTAGCCCCCAGGCTAATTTAAAATGGAAATTGTGGCCCATCTCCAAATTTGGTTAAGCAGCCTTGCTGTAATGGATCATATAAAGGCAGGAATTTCCATTCACAGCCAGAACATTAATATTCTGAGATTTGCAGATGATATTGCGGTTGTTTCAGAGAAATGAAGTTGATTTACATGAAAAACTCGCTAAAATGAAGAGATCCTTACTGAGCATTAAACAACTTTCTTTACATATATATATAAAAGGATGAAGTATCTGCACCAGGGGCTTAAAAAATTAATACTGTTAAAATTAGATGAACAATTAATTGAGAAAGTTAAAGATTTCAGATACCAGGGTAGTGTAGTCATAGAACGTGGGAAAATCAGAAAAGAAATAGTATCCAAAATCATCAATTTAAACATGCTATTAATAAACAAAAAAGCTCTTCACTTCTAACATCAGCATGTCAATGCTTAAGAATGTTCTAAAAATATGTTTGTCACATTGCCCTTTAACAGAACAGAACGAAGGACCATAGAGGAAATGACTGAAGACATTTCAGGTCTGGTGTTGCAGACAAATGCTGAAGATAAGTTGGATGTATTATGTCACCAATGATGAAGTAATCAGAAGAGATTTTCAAGAAATAAGATTCTGGGAGATCTTACAGAAAAGAGGAGACAAAATGATAGCCTATATTTTGTGACACAATGGTTTGCTTGAGATGATTCTTGAAGGAAAAAATAGAAGGAACAAACCACAGAGGAACTATAAGCTATGTGAACAAAATTATGAATGATATATATAGCTATACAGAATCAAAAAGGAAGGCAGATATTATCACACTCCAATCCTCAGATTGATAACTAAAGAAAGAAGAAGAACTGCTGCAAATCGCAACAACTGATCTATAGCACCCACACTGAGTTCGCCATAACCTACTGCTGAAGAAGTATTATAGTAACCAATAATTACAATGCTTTCATGTGTGTTGTTACTGTCTGTTATCTTTGTCTACAATCTTTTAATATAATAAAGTGGCCCTTTTTATATTTACCTTTATTCCATGCTGATTAACCCAGCTAGATGTCATCTGTAGATAACCCCTAAATAATAATGCAACTAAAATCATGACAAAATATGTTTCAGTAATTATCCTGGTTTAAACATAACTCTGAAGGCAGTTGAAAAAAGGTGACTTACTGATTGAGAGGAATTTAGCTCCACTGATATCTTAAACCAGTAATCACTTACATTATACATGACCTATTAACAGAGGACAAACCCATGAAATGTATAATCGTCACTATATACAATTTTGAATCACTTTAAAGATAAGTAAAATCATCACAAACCTATGACCCCAGCAATCAAGATCGATACGTAGAGAAATAATGCAAAGAAGTGACAGGTGTATGAGGGTAAGATAAGGTTTTACAACACACAAATAACTATTCACACCACTTACTGATTTTTTATCACAGACCTTGAAACCTGTAAAAAAAATGCACCTGAATTTGGCAAAACAAATATTTTTTTAATTATACACCCATAATGAAATTTTGCATATCAATTATCTTTACAGACAAGCAAGAAGATGAAGATTTTTTATTTATTTTTTATAAGTTTCCTGTTTATCTTCTCCTCATTATAGACCACACAACTGAAATGTTTGTATACTTCATTAACAAAAAAATATCAATTATAGCTGAAATTATGATTCCACCTATTCATAAACTAAATATTTTTATCACTATTTTTTGCAGTTTTCCTAAGAACTGTATAAAAAATTGAGAATAATTATAGTTAAAATTACCAAACTGTATAATATTCGTTATTAGTCGAAATTTTCCCATAACAGCACTTTATAATTTTCACTGCTGTAAACCACTATTGACAGTAATATTTGCAGTATAGTATAGTATTACAATACTTTTAATAAGACAGCTTAAGCAAATATTTAATGATACACAATACAAAAAGTTTTAAAAATTAGAGACATGATTTTCATAATACCACATAGAACATCCAAATAAGCACATACCGTACAACAGTAAGATTAAATTAATATCCAGTATCAGAAATAGCTAACAGAATTCAACAGTACCTTAGGTTAAAAATAATATTTGTACATAAGAGCCATTAATATAAAAATGCAGTTATCCTTGTCCTACTACACCTACCCTCATAATGCTATATTAAAAAATATTATAAAAATAACTTGCAGGACAAAGTCAAGTGAAGAAACCTGAAGAAAATATGATATAAATCCCACCAAGCACAAATACCTGCATCACAAAAACACACTACAGAAATATTGCAACATTAACATAAATTTTTACTAATTAAAGCACTCATAAAACATGAGATTTTTATACAGGGTATATCCTAAAAGTAATGAGATTGGTTCTCAGTAGTCACCTCAACAAGCCAAGCTTGTACTAACCAGGTGTAATTAATGGTGGGGAGTCTGAGCTAGGCCTAATTTTATTCCACAATCACCTACAAACTCTGGGAGGGTCAGGGTCACACATGAGACAAAGGCTCATCACAATTCAAGATGCATGGAAGTTTGGTGCAACCAATTTTGTGTCACACTTGACTAATCCATTACAGAAACATTCAAAATGTTGACAGATAACTGATACAGATGATAGTCTATCCCATGCTCAAGATTTCGGGTGGCTCAAGTTGGTCGGGAACAAGTGGAAGATGAGGAACTTTCCAGGATGCCATCATATATTAAAAGTGATGAAAACAAGATGAATATGAAGGCTGTTCTGAAATGGGGCATAAGAATGTGATAGTAACTGCTGATGAGGAAAGACCTACAAAAAGTGATGTGTGAAATGAGTTTTCTGAGCCCGTGTGAACATTGCTGATTTACAACAATGTTCCAGCTCACACAGTGCTGTTGATGAGGGATTTCTTGGCACCTAAAATGTGGTAATGCTGCAGCAGCCATCGTACTAGCCCTCCAAGGTCACTACTGTACTTCTTTTTGTTTCCAAAGAGTACCGTATTCTGAAACACTAAAATTTAGAGTTCTTTCCTGAGATTCAAGTAGCTGTGAGAATATTTATGAAAGACATTCAGAGGAGGACATTACAAAATGCTTTTAACAGTGGCATAACCACTGGAAGCAGTGTATCAATGCCCAAGTGGCTCATTTGAAAGACCATTAGTGCATTTGGAAAAAAAATATAGTAAATTGATTTTAATCAGTTTGGTATCTTTACTTTTGGGGCAATCCCTGTACATGCTATAGTTGTCAGCATTTTATTTTCAGCATTTTTATGGTCCATTGATTAACTCATGGAGAAATACTGACTAATATATCACTTACAACTAACCACACAGAAAGCTGTATAAATGTTACCTAGAGGATCAACCACTAAATTCTCATTTGATTAAACCAATAATAATCAAGCAGACTAAGCTGTTTAAGGACAACATTTTTGATCACAAGAAATAATAAAAAGTAAATATAACTACAGTATAAATATAAAACAGTAGGCCTTTTCTTACCTTCTTTGTGAAGTTCTGCTGTCGTATTTACGAAAATACAATTTTGAAATATCTTCAAGTACTTCAGAGGAATTTGTGCAAACAAATAAGGGAGCTGAAATATCTGTAATATGCGTGAACACATGTTTTGTCAGAGAGCCAAAAGACATAAAAGATTCGTCACAAAAGGCACAATCAAGTTGAATTACTGACTCTTTAAACACAGTTTCTTTTCTCTCGTCAAAATGGTGGGCCCACAACTTTGATGAATTTGAGAAGATCTGCCCACAGCATTGGCAAATATGTATTGGCATATTTAGTAATAGATAATGACTAAAAACATGCCTTATTAGCAAGTCCTTTTTGGTGAGATGTTGAAGACACTTGACACATGTATATTGTGATGGCCTGACCACAGGCATGATGCCATAACTGTTCTTATTAGATATACTCATATTGCTCAAAACAGATTAGTTTAAAAATTTAACTTTTTCTACAGGCTAAGATCACACAGGAATATTGTTTTGTTGATTTTAAATTTTTGACCTGTAAACAAGAAATAAATAAAAAAATTCCTTTAATGCAAAGAACAGATAAACAATTACATGGAGAAATGCCATGATAGTATGCTAAATAACAAATTATAAAAGTTATCAAAGAAAGTAGCTAGTTTGGATTGTTTTAGAGGAAAATATGTAATTTAATTTTCATTGTGATGGAGTGCAATGCACTAGTGGCATTTCCTCCTTTCCTGTACCTACCTACTTTTTCCCTCTAAAAATATTAATCTGTGAAGAGTTTGGTTATTAATATGATTAATAACATGCAATGAAAAGCCAAGGCAAGAAAATCCCAGGATTCAGAAGGAAGCAGATAGCCTAGCTCAGTTGGTGGCTGAGCAGTTAGACTAACTGACTACACACTTGGAGAATACATATAGACTATTTTCAATAGCTCACAAGGTGTGTTCACACTACTCACACATGTGTATTGCATATTGTAGGGGAAATTTGTACTCAGGACAAAAATGATAAAAAAATTTAATACTGAACTCTTAATCTGCTATATGTACTACCCATTAACCTGCACAAGGACAAATATTACCTTTGTTAAAAGGGGGTTACGTTGAAACATTTTTCCGTTAATAGTCCTCTCATACTATCTTGTGCAACCCCTTTTTTCACTCCCACCAGTATTTTATAGTCTCTTTAACTGAATGTGATTTACATGCTATAAAATATTACCTTTATTTCATCGCATTTCTTGAATTTGTAACCTTATCTATCAGTCAGTACAATTCTGTTGAGCAATATATATAACTGATTAATTTAATAACCAAAAATACAGACAAAATAACACTAAAAGAAATAACTGGTACAGCACACATTAAAGCAGATTAATTTCAGTGCCTGTTACTCCTAAAAACATAAGAACGGATCTAGAATGTATCACCCTAATAGTACTAATAAATAATAGTAATGAATCGCTGTCTAACGATTTCCACATTCATGCATTATAGTAAAAATTTACAGTTTCAAAAATAAATCAAATTCAACATAGTAAAACTCTACCAAATATATTCGTAAGTACTGCAAAGCAATTTACCCATACCTTTTAAACGATTAGACACGACCAAATTTAACATAAGTCGAACATTTTATGATTCAAATTATACATACCTACTTCACTCGGCATTAGAACTCAAGTTACAATTGTTAATATACAAAATGGGCTGATTTAAAACAGTACAGCGCAACCACATACTGAAAACATTGTTTTCTCACCAAATTTTATTCCTTAGAATTGTAATAAGCAATAAGTGTTCTGCACGTCTCCACAAACACTTGACAGATAGAAACATACCTCCTGTTTACTAAGTATAACATTCATTGCCTGCACATCATTTCTTCTTCGTCTTTGCGCACTTATAATCAATACGACATCCTACACACAACCGCATCACAAATCAGCTGACAATAACAAACCTAATGCAAAGATACAGCATGCTGAAGAAGAAACTTTCCGCTGTTGGTTTATATGAAAAATTACTAAAGATTGATTATGATTATCAGGTAGGGAAAGAATTCCTTGTTGAAGATTTGAAATGTAAATATCTTGGCATGTGCAGACAGCAGGAAAAGGTTTCAAAATCGTTCTCTTAAGTAGAATAATGAGGAAATCCGTATGAGAAGTAATGGAATTGGGTTACAAAACTATGGTTAGACTCAGTGGTGGACAGGGGAGTGCGGGGGGGGGGGGGGGTACAGCTAGGTGGCTCAAGCCCGCTCCCAAAAGTATTTAGGTCTACACCCGTCAGCGCTAATTTTTGAGATTTTGAGACCTTTTTTTTCAGCTCTAGTGATTTTTTAAGGACTGCATGACTATAAAGCCTACCCTTATCCGACTCAAGCTGCCCCCTCCCCAAAACTAAATCCGCTCAAGCCTCCCTATACACCAAAATCCGCTCAACCGCCCCCCCCCCCCAAAAAAAAACTTCCTGGATCCGCCACCGGTAAGACCATTGATTGAATATCCTGGTGTACCACATTAAATGTTTCAAATACGGGAATTGGAGGGGATGCGAAGAAGGGCAGCTAGTTTTGTCTTTGGAAATTACCACATAAGACAGTCAGTAACCGATATTATAAAGGAGCTGGAATGGGATTCACTGGAAGATAGGAGTAGAGTGCAGGGCCGCATTTAGGCTTTGTGTGACCCATAGGCTATACATGTGGTGCAGGCCGCTGTCGGCAGCAGCGGAACAAGTACTGGCCTAGGCGTGGGTCCCTCCGGCTGTAGTGCGGGCCCCTAGGCTAATGCCTAGGTAGCTTATGCTTAAACGAGGTCCTGGTAGGGTGAAGAGATTTCTTCTCTAAAAATGAAAAGTAGAAACTATAGAAGAATAAGTGTTCCCATCATTTCCATAAATAACTCCAGGAGAATGCCGGGATGGTTCTTTCACAAGGCGGTGGCCGAATTCACTCCTGTACTTTGCTCTCTGCCCTTTCCCGTCAATAATGTCCTCGACGTAGGCGAGGTGTAAAGTCGTAAGAATAAAGTCCCTTTAGAACATTAGTCGGCTTTACTTGAAGTGGATGGATTTCACTATGTGCCTACGACATTATATACGCAACTACGGGCTACTAAATATGACGTAATATGCACCGATGACCGACGCCAAGTGTCTATTTTAGGTTTCTAGTGCAGCGCCTTAGTGTTAACTTGTAGATAGCATGGAGATTCTTTTAATTTATGACTGAAAATCAGAGGAATATAAATTCGGCACCGCTGTCGATTCAAGGAACACGCCAGAACTTAGGCACCTATATTCGACACAGAGATATTTTTCTCCTTTCAACTTTCCAAAGTTTTTGAGAAAGAAATGTACAATAGAGTTTATGAATATCTAAAAAATAATAATATTCTAACTAAATCACAATTTGGTTTTCAAAAGGGTCATTCAACAGAAAAAGCTATATTTGCAATAACTGACAATATTTTAGAAGGAATAAATGATAAATTAATTCCTGTGGGAATTTTTTGTGACTTATCTAAAGCATTTGACTGTGTAGATCATAAAATTCTGATACAGAAACTTAAGTATTATGGTATAGACGGCATTGTTAATAAATGGCTTAGTTCTTACCTTCTAAATAGGAAACAGAAAGTGTCAATGGAGAATTTTAAGGCTGCCTTAAGAGGTCCACTGTTTTCTGAGTGGAAATTAATCAGATGTGGAGTACCTCAGGGTTCTATATTGGGGCCACTATTGTTTTTAATATATATAAATGATCTACCCTGTGTTTCATCTAAAAACTCAAAATTTGTCCAATTTGCAGATGACACAAACATAGGAATTAAAAACACTCCAGATCTATCTACAGAATATATTTCAAATTATGTCTTTGAACTGATTAATAAATGGTTTACAGCTAATGGCTTGTCTTTAAACTTTGATAAATCTCAGTATATGCAATTCAGTACATCACACAGATTAACACCTGACATAGACATAAAATTTGCAGGCCAGTCCATTCAAGAGGTAGAGAGTGTGAAATTTCTAGGTTTGTATATTGATCATAATTTAAATTGGAAAGTACATGTTTCTGACTTACTAAAGCGATTGGGAGCAGCCACATTTGCAATTCGTACAATTTCAGCTTTAGGTGATCTCCGTATGAGGCAGCTAGTTTATTTTGCTTATTTTCACTCCTTATTGTCATATGGAATAATATTCTGTGGCAATTCTACCCATAGTGACAAAGTGTTCAGAGCCCAAAAGTGTGTAATAAGAATTAAGTGTGGGGTTAGCAATAGAACTTCATGTACAGAGCTGTTCAAGAAGTTAGGGATTTTAACATTAGCATCTGAGTATATATACACATTAATAGTCCTTTGTAGTCACAAATTATACTTTGTTTGAAACAAATAGTAAAATACACAATTATGACACTAGAAGTAAAAATGATCATTCACAAGACTTACAAGTCATTGTCATTTGTTCAAAAAGGGGTCCGATATTCAGGAATACATATCTTCAATATGCTCCCAACACATATTAAATGTCTAGTTGATGATAAGAATAAATTCAGGAAAAAATTGAAAGAATTTTTAATTGACAACTCCTTCTACTCTGTCGAAGAATTTATTTCTAAGGTATCTAAAAAATAACTGCCAGTATATTGTGTAAATATAGTTCAAATAATTAATTTACCATGTATGCTATGACTGTACATCTTCTGGTGTATGTATTTAGTTTGTTACGTAATTGTTTACAGTACCATATATGTTACGACTGTACATCTTGTGGTGTATGTATTATTTTGTTAATTTTTTTTTTTTTTTTTTAATGTTCCATATATCCTATGACTGTACATCTTCTGGTGTATGTATTATTTTATAATGGAAGTGTGTAATGTACCATGTATACTATGACTGTACATCTAGTGGTGTACCGTACTTATTATTTTGTTATGCAACTGTTTATCTGTAAATTGACAACTTTCCACATCCCACAGAGCCAGTCTCTTATATTGGGATCAATGGAAAATGAATGTATTGTATTGTATTGTAAGAAAGCATATGCTGATTTATTTCTTCGTGGTCACATTTACATATTCACGTTAGTTAGAATATAAAGAAAGCTTATATTAAACTGATAGTTACAGTATTGCCCGACGTTTCTATTCCGCTACATTACACGAGGACTCGCTCAGTAAACCTGACAGTGTTGCCAGCTTTCTGCATCATCGTATTTCCTTCAGTTCGAAATTTCATGTTGAATATAACATGTCCAGGTACTAATACCGACGTTACATTACTTAGCTTCTCTGCGCCAGAGTGAATATTTAACACTTGTTGTACTCATTATTTATTTCATACACTGAATAAAAATAAAGATAATTTTGAGAATAATTAAGCATTCGATAATGTCTGACAGCACAAACGAGCAGCCTCACCTGGGTTAAAATATGTTCTGAAATTAACGGTCGCATAATGGACCTTATACTTGTTTACAAATCTGTTGATATATTTTCAAAGTTGTAATGATGATTATTCTTTATGGTGATATGGTATAATGTAGTACATTAATACAGTATAGATTGCCCGTAAGATTTTCGATGTATTGCTAATCTACTTAATTAGTATAAAAATTGATGCAGAGTAATTAATAAAGAGACCGAGCCACATTGTTGGACAGCATTTTTTCGTGACAGAAATTAATTTCACCCATTCTTCCAGTTTTTGGTGATTTTTTTTTTTTTTTCAGCCAATTTGTGTCACGGGTGATGTCACCTCTTTGGACTCGTGGAAATCACGCAAACTCTTGTCACTCCTCACGTCTGCTTCAGTGACTGACTGGTGATCCCACTCCAGTAGGCGCAGCTACGAGAGTGTTGCCATAAGTGTAAGTTGTGTTCTGTGTGCTAATTATATTTCTTGTTTTTCTGAATGTGTAGTTTACGATGCAAAAGTTGGTGACTGGCCCAGCATTCGCCTAGGTGACTGCGAAAATCCACCTAAAATCCACTATCAGGACGGTCTGCAGTGGGGGGGGGGGGGGGGTGAGGAGAGTACTCACTACAGCCACACTGACGGGCAGTGTCTGTTGTTAATAATACGAGAAGTAACGGACACATCATTACAGCTGCAGCAGCAACAATCAATCTTGTCTCACAGAATTTACTATAAGGAAAACTATTACGGATCGCACTCTACAGCGCTCTAGAAACTTCGGACCATTTTTACGCGAAGATATTCGAGTTCTGCATCTGCAGGCCTAATAAGATAGTCTTGTGTATGGCTGATAGCTTTTAGGTGTTTTTACTGAAAATAATTCACGGGTTAAACAGCGTCCAACGTAACAAGAAATATTGTAGTCACCCTGTAACTGTCTGAATGCAGCAGTTTTCGTAGTGAGTGCAATGTGATCCTCTGAACTAGCCAATATTATTACTGCTGTTACTGTAATTACTTCATAGAGCTACCTGTAAAGAATATAATTGAGTTTATGTTAATTATTACTGCTGATTTACGTAATAATCAGAAATGTTTCTATATTAGTGTTCTCAGGTTTAAAATGATTATAAATAAATTGGTTATGAATAATCACTATCATTAAAAATCAAAATAAAAGCCTGGTGCATTGTTTCACTTGCAAGATTGATGTAATTTATCGAAGGGTTTAGTGGAAAAATTTGAAACCGGTAGTTCCCAGCGCAGTGACGCACTTGCAGGCGGCCATTGTGTGGTTTGTCGTAGTGTGTTGCAGCTGTTTCGTCTGACGAGAATCGGTAAGTCAACAAAATCAGGGAGAAAGGGCCGCTTACTTTGGTTTTTAACAGTATTTTCGTTGACCTGTAGGTTTCGTGGCGTCAACAAACTTTCCTTTCTGTCCCGATTTTGTACACTACATTCAGCAATAATAGTGTTTTAACTTTAAATAATGAAGCAGTTTGTGTGGCGCATTCTGAGACAGGTTAAAACACCTAACTGAACTGTCACAATAAAAAATAAAGACAATAGAAAATATTCCAAGACGGTAATGTTTTTAAATCACGCTGGCTTCGTGTTTGAGGAATTTTCTTCCAGTCGCCATTCACGATTCATGCCATGCGAAGCATTGTCACCGAATTTTGTTTTTAATCTGACGCGATTATGTCCACCATTGTTGCTGTTGGAAGATTTAGTTTTTAATCCTTTCGTGTGTAACACTTTTTGCTAAAGTTTTCGCTGTAATTGTGTTTATTCTCGCTGTAATAATTACTTCTCGTAGGAATTGCGGTACTTTTATGAAAGTATTTCTCTCACTGCTACGCCCTTGTTACGTTGTGTAGAGATTTATGGCTGTAATTTCCTCGTACATAATTTCATATTGCGGGATGAATTTTTCTTTTTCGAAAAGCAGTTATTGAATAAATAATACGTTTTCTTTTTAATTATACCCTAGGGAGCATCAGTACATCACGTAGCTTTATATTCGCCTACTGTGAACCCCTCCCCCCACCCCCCACGTAGCCCCGTCCCTGCCTCGCGTTGCACGTAGCTTTTTCCATAATTTAATTTAATTTAATTGCAATGGAGCACAGGCTCCGGTGGCAATTTCCCTACACCCCCATCTTCCCCCTATCCTGCACCCACGTACATTTGCCCTCTACAAATTTTAACTTTAAATTCTTTTAACGTTTTCGGAAAGTTATTCATCATTTCCCTTGGTAAATGATTCCAATCCCTGACACCCTTACCTAGAAAAAAGAATCTTCCCACACCTTTGTGCCTGAAATCGAGTGCCAGCTTGTGGTCATGGTCATCTTTTCCCTTCCATGCACTATTTTTCATACCTACTCGAATATCTTTCCATGCCTCATCGCCAGTATACGCCCTGTACACTCCCATGACCCTCCTCATCCTCCTCCTGTCTTGCAATGAATCCCATTCCAGATCCTTTATCACATCTGTCACTGATTGCATTCTGCTTATTGATCCCAAAAGACATTTTGTACTGTTATCTCTTGTCAGACTATCGTAAACTACATACGGAGATAGTTAAATGACTGAAATAAATATCCACGTGCTGTTGTGTGTTCTGTAACTCATTTTAACTGTGACAGATGATATGAATGAAAAGCTACCTGGCCTGGCTCGGAACCCCGACTCCCCCCAACGTTGCCAGCGTAGCTTTCCAACCAACCCCCTCCCCTCCCCTAGCCTGAGCCACGTAGTTTATGGAAACCCCGACATTATTTTTATAATAGACAAATTTCTTGTAACGAATCGCAGATGATTAACGGTTTCTGATGTCGAAATCCGTTTTGGATCTTTTTGACTACATTGGATACAACACCTTCCTCACAAATTTTTTGTACTTACGGCAACTGAGAAGTAAATAATAGTTCAGTTAGTTATTTGTGGCCATTTTCGATTTTCTTCTTTTGGTTTTATGTCGCATGTGCTCATAATTGTTACAAGCCTTCAGAAATATGTTCATTAACGAAATGTTCCTCCAGCACCAGCTAAAGACCTCATGAAAAATTCAAAGGAGCGCCGCTATCTCTGATAGCGACTGAGTATGCATAGAGTGTCTAAAGGGGCCTCCAATAATGACGTGAGGTGAAATAGAGAGGGGGTCCTGCGAAATCTCACGAAACCTCACCAAGGGGGAGGGGGGTCAACGAAAATCTCATCTCAGTTTTTAAAATTCTTGTAGGATGGTAGAACTAAAAAAAAGTCTACAAATGACGCTAAAGTCGATTTTAGGGTGAGGGGGGAGAGGGATTTGATCAAAAAACCGGCCTTAGCGGGGGTACAACCGTCTTTGGAAGCATGAGACCTTAAAGAAAACAAAATACGTCTAAAATATTACGAAGTCGATTAGTAGGATGGGGGTGCGTCAAAATCTCACGTCATTTTAGACGGGGAGGGGGGGGAGGGGGTCCTACCAGATCTCACGAAGTCTCACTAGAGAGGGGGGGGGGGTCCGGAATTCCGGAAAAACACCTCACACCATTAATGGACGATCCCTAAGGCGCCTTCTCCTACTACCGAGCGTGGTGGGTGACTGGTTAACGCTCTGGCCTCGCATTCGAGGTTCGAATCCCCGTCCGGGCATCCAGATGTAGGGTTTCCATGGTTTCCCAAATCACTCCAGGCGTATGCCGGGATGCTTCCTTCAAAAACGCGATGGCCGAATTCCTTCCCGTTCCTTGTCCCCAGTCCCATCCCGCCTCTAAACACATCGACGTTGACGACGCGTAAAGCCATAAGTTAAAAAAAAACCTTCTCCTATCGGATGTTGACTGTCCACGTGACATTGAAACACGGATAGCCTCTTCTGATGTGCAGTTGTACCAACTGCAAAAGATCTTTTCCCCTGTGTCTTCCCTTCAATGATGAGCTGCAGTAGCTGCTACCTCTCGCCTCTCATAATGTGTCCTAGGTATTGAGTTTTCCTTTGCCATATAGTGAGCATCAATTCTTTTTGTTTCCCCATCCGATGTTGCACTTCTTCGTTTGAGATTTTCAGCACCTAAGGTATGCGTAAGAGACGACGATACAATTACATTTCTAAAGCATCGATTCTTTTCTCTAGATTTTGGTCTAAGGACCAACTTTCACAACCACAGAGAGAAAAGGAGAACACATAGCAGCGAATCATTCGCATTCTAAATTAAAAACTAAGATCCGACGTTCTGTTCATACAGGGCGTTCGCCGGAAAACGCTACCCTCCCAGTCTGTTGCCGTCGGCAACTTGCTGGGTCAGTGGAGCCAGCAACTCCCGCCACACGGCACCGTGAATCACCGCACTGTTTAACACCTCCGCGCCCCAACAGTGCAGTGACGCAGTACAATGGGACCCTTACATTGTTAAGAACGGTTTCTTTGCATTGTAGCTAGTTTGTGACTTCAGTCTCTTATTAATCAGTGTTGTGAATAAACGTTTCTTTGCGGTTTGGCTGGTTTGGGGCTTCATACTCTTACTAATCTGTACCGTGTTTGAGTGTGAGTAAAATTATGGTACGTTACAGTTTGCAACAAAGAATATTTCTCTACGATACATATGTGAAGAAGAAGTCGTTTAAAAAGTGTCGCAGTAAATTTCGTCGCGAATTTCCTGGCGCTTTACTGCCAGCTAAATCAACAATTCTGCGTCTGGTTAAAAAAGTAAGAGAAACGTATTCATTTTTTAACAAAAAGAGACTGTCGGTCAACCGTATTCTCACATAGGAGAAAATTGACGATATCGCTTTTCGACTAGAACAGTCACCCAAAAAATCATTAAGTCAGTTAGGGCAGCGTGTGTCTCGAAATATGTTCAGAAGATGTGAAATGTGCATTACACAAGAGTGTCAACACTTCCAGCATCTTTTATAAGGTAAGCTAATGAATTACGTCACATTTAAATGCTTAGCACATACAAGTTTATGAAGTTTATGAAGCGTAATTATTATGAAATAGCACGCGGCCGACGGTCGAACAATGCCGGGAGCTGACCGCTCGCTCGCCGGGAGCAGTTTCTTCCTTGTAGCGCTAACAGTGGGTTGCGTTTCCCGGCGAACGCCCTGTACTATGAAAGTAATAATGATGTCATATATTAGAAATACCACATTTTTTGCAAGTCGCTGAAATATTCTTTACTTTTAGAACTTTTGGCTTGTAACTCATACCCGCTTATAGCCTCATACATCAGAAGCATATTATCCATTTTATACGAACAATTTTTCTAATTTGTTTTGTTTTTATATTTTTAGTAGCTTTACAAAGCAAATATCCATCAATCGCCACCATAACTACATGCTTTTAGGAAATCATTTTCGGATTTCTTAAAAATGGCTTTTTTGATTTATGGTACCTTTGTGACATTTTGGGACGCTTAAGTGAGTTGTTGTATAAGCCAAATTTATTGTGGGCTTGAAATAAATGCATGAGTAGGCCTACCTGTGGGGTTATAAATTAAAATTGTTAACAAAATAATTCAGTTTTCTTTTGTATGAGAAAAAATTCTTACAACTACAAAAAAATAAATCACAAACTTTCACATTAAATATGTATTTTTTTGGGTTACATGTAATTAAGTTGTGATCAATTATTGCATACTATTCTAAAATTAATTTCAATAGTTTCGAAACAAAAGCAATTTAAACTCTAGCTCTTATAGATTATGAGTTTTCAATTAAGCTCATTAACTGTTGCATCATTTTTAAAATGTGTGAGTTTTTAGAAAAATTTCGAAGAGCCATAACTCAACACACAATAATTGAGTCCTACCATTATGCAGCTCGACCGTCCCTTGTTTTATGAAACTGTTGTGCTTACTAAATGCTCAGAAATTGTATTTATATTAGGGATGGCGATTCTCTCCGAAAAAGATCGATTCTTGAATCGATTCGAATCGAAGTTAGATAAATCGATTCACAAAATAATCCGATTTTTTCCGTGTTCATACTTTTAATACAATACCAATCATGGAAAACAAAAAGGACACTATAATAATCGATCTTTTATCATTTTTAAACTAATTAAAAATTTGTTTTGCAACTAAATGAAAGTATCAGGTATACAAAGAGACATTTATGTCACATATTTGTTGGTTACATAAAACAGTTTTGAAATGATACAGTTTACAGTTCCCAGTGCTTAATATCCTAGCTTTTTAGGAACAACAGTCTGTCCAGTCTAATAGGATCCATGCAGTTCCGCTCATCACTTGCGAAGTTGCCGAAAAAAAAAAAAAAGAAGGTGCTCGCAAGGTGCTGATGATCCCACTGTACAGATATACGTCTTGGCTGTTGAGTAAAAGTGAAGATATTTTTTCTTTTTGTTCTTGCCAGTAAAGCATATGATCATATTTCAGGTACACAACTGCTTGCAATAAATAGTGTTTAAATTGTTTGTTTAAACGCTGACTTTCATGTGCAAGTGCATTACAAGGAGAAAGTAGTTTTTTCACATTCGATTTTCACGGGTGAAATATCGATTCACTGGATCGATTCAATACTATAAATCGATTTAAAAAATCGATTTTTTGGGTCCAAAAGATCGATTCTTCGATTAATCGATCTCAGATCGCCATCCCTAATTTATATCCGCACTGGAATGTTCGTGTAGTATAAATATGTTAGGAGCTCGGTTTTTCTTCCCACTGAACAAAATATTATTTACTAGTGTACCAGAATAATCGGTATATCTTTGAGCATTCTGAAGTCTAGGGTAAATTACTTATTATATCGTGTAAAACCGTATTCTTTTTATTTGCAGTTCGTTAAGACTGATCGTAAACAACACACTGTTGCGCCGCCCTCTGCCGAACAGCTTAGTTTCTTGTTTCCCAAAGGCTCGAAATTAATTCGTCAGAATATTCTGAAGTAAGTATACATTATGGAGTAGTCAGGTTTATAGAGGTAAACATCTTATATTTGTCAGGTAATTATTTTTGGGTGACGCTGTACTTACAGTGCGGCCACATTGTTACCGTCTCAACAATGCGGCGCTCTTCACTGAGACAGTACAGTAATTTTCGATTTGTTCTGATAACATTTATTTATTTATTCTGCTGTGATAGTCGTTGTACGGTTCGTTGATGTCGGCGTTATTATTGCTGAGTGTTGCGACAGAAGATAGAGAAATCTCGTGATGTTTTATGAATCGCGGATACAGTAAATTTTGCTAGTTGTTCAGACCCATCAGGCAATTATTATAACGACAGCGCAACTGGTTTCTGTTTACCGAGCGTGGTGCGTGAGCTTCGTATTCGGGAGGACACGGGCTCGAATCCCCGTCCGGCAACAGATCTCGGTTTTCCCCAAATTTCCCCATGAGAATGTTGGATTGGTTCCTTTAAAAGGCCATAGCCAAATTACTCCCTGTTCCTTCTTTCCGACCTCAAATGAACTAGACGTCGACGACGCATAAATGGATAAAAATAATGTCTAGTTTGTTCTTTATACCAAATTCTTTACATTTGCTGAAGCGTTCAGTACGGCTTATCTCCAAGCGTTTTTGATATGACAGTGTATCATATATAATGTGTAGTATTCCGGCCTGATTCCTTTTTCAGTTCCCGGCCTTAATTTCAAATATCGAGTAGGGAGCCGTATGCAGACGACTATTATGCACTACACTCACTCCCTCACAGTATGACACGGGTTAGTGGGCCTGGAAAGAAATAGCAAAGTCTTCCAGGATCACGATTTTTTTTAATCGCATACTATCAGAAATTCATTTCAGTCCAGAATTGGTTTTGCGAGAAGTGCTAATTGATTCTAAATGCAATCCATCATTATCAAGACCCTAGATTCGTTCGGTTCTATTTTAAAGTTCCGTAACCAAAACGATAAAAATAAAATTATTATGATTTATCAATTATAGGTTCTCAGTTTGCTACATGTAAGTTATGATTTACATACTTCGCTAAACGTAAGTTATGGTTTACATAGTTCGTAGTGGCTAGGAAGAGGGTTAAGTGATTTCTCTCCCGAGGAATGTACAAAATTTAATATTGTCTATGCCTGGTATTTATTTTGTGATACAAAATTTTGCCTGTTTTATTAATAATGTGTGTTCTTATTGATTCAGCCCCCCCCCCCACACAAACACATACACACACCGTTTAAATGTGACTTGGTGAGATTTTTCTGGACCCCCCCCCCCTCTTCTTTCACCCTATTCCGAACTCACGTGCTTGATGGTTGCTCCCTTATAGTGTGGTCACAGCCATGTGTATGTCTGTTTTAGCTCGAATCTAGACTCTCCCTTTACCAAATGCTCTCTAAACTGGGAGTGGTGATACTCCAGCAATGTTGTACTGCCCTGTCCCACTGAAAAAGTTTGGATTTTATATTTACACTATGGTGTGCACTAGTTTTTTGCGAAAAACTATTAAAATTCAATTTAGTACCTCCATTCCAGGAATTGCTTATCTGAATATTCTTTCATAATTTGCAATGACTAGCAGTCGTCTGAATGAAAATTATAGCAATGTTTATAGAGTTTAAGATAGAAAAAAAATATGAGAAATTTGTTTATTAAATAGCAAATTATTCAATAAAAAATCTTATATAACACTTGGTAGATAATGTTATGAATCCAATAATAAATTTATCGTGAAAAAATTAATATTTTTAAAATTAATAGTTTTTATATTAATTTCCTTGGTGCACAGTGAGGACACGGATCTCAGAGCGCACGACAGTTACCTGACTTTGCTTATATTTTATATTTTAACAGTTTTCGAGTGGGAACTTCTGCTGTCAGCTGTTGATTCTGTTGTTTATACAACTGACGAATGCAATATATCAGACATGCGACTCAAACGGGTGGACTGGGAAGTCCAAAACGCACTGCCACAACGCTGACGCGTTAACGCTTGGCGGTATTAGGTTATCTGTAGTCTGTACTGCGAACTGTTTTCCCGCCTTGCCTCAAAGCCTCACCGCCCGTTTCTGTTGGCTTCGAGAATCTGTCGTGTCTGACAGCTGCAGCAGCAGGAAACTCATTTCTGTGTCGCCAATAATTCAAAGTAAATATATTTTCTATCCTTACACATGCAGGCAAGCTTAGATTCCGATTTGGTGTGCCAATGCTTTATATATGAACCCTAAATCAGTGGCGTAGCTACTATGGGGCTAGGCGGTGCAGTGCACCGGGGCCCCTAAGCTCAGGGGGCCCCCAAGCATACCTCTAGGGGCCCCAAAGCGCACCTCTGGGAGCCCACGAGCCTTCATGGCAAACTGGGAACCTTTTATTTTAGCTCTACTAAGGGGGCCCCCTGAGACACAGGAAGCCCCTCACTAAGGGCCCTCTCACTGCTCAGGGGGCCCCTAAGCACAACTCAAGGGCCCCATCCTCAGCTCAGGGGGCCCTTACCAGCAACACAAAGCAAAAAAAGGTCGCCCATCTGGCCTGAGGGCCCAAAATAATTTTTTTGCACCGGGGCCCTTGTTGACCTAGCTACGCCACTGCCCTAAATTCCTTTATTTGTCATTCATATTTGCAGTAGACATATTGTGAAATAGTTCGAATGTTGGTACAACTGTAAGTACAAAGACATGTACAGATCGAAGGTGATTATGTTAATGCCGCTTTACGCCTCGCCGAAGTAGAGGTCATAGAGGCGGGAAAGGAATGGGGGCAAGGATCGGGAAGGAATTCGGCCGTGGCGTTTTTATAGGAACCATCCCGACATTCGCCTGGAGTGATTTGGAGAAACCATGGAAAACCGAAACCTGGATGTCCGGATGGGGATTCGAACTCGCGTCCTCCCGAATGCGAGGCCAGAACGTTAGCTGTACCTGGGAACAGCACGGACTGATAAGCGAACTAATTCTGTGTTGATGCAGGAATCACAGAGATTCATAGACTCCAGCGGGAGAACTGAAGCCTTATTTAACGCTCTGCCATTTATTAAAATCCGAACATTAACATGTCTGCATAAATCCAACAACTGTAATAAAACTTGAATGTTTAGATACATCATCGGTTTTCCAGTGTTACCATTTCAGGTATGTCTAGACAATTTAAAACGGACATTATATTATTACAACTTATCATTCCAAACATAACAAATTCTTAGCTGTTAGATACAGACTGTCACCCTGAATCGACTATTACTTGAGGGAAGTCAATTGAACTTATTATTATTTTCCTGTTTTACTAGGAATTATCTGTCAGTCTGAGTCCTTAAATGATGCAGACTTCACTCAGAGAGCTACGATTATTTTGAGTGATTTGCCTTTCTGCAGTACGTCCTAATGTTACGCATATTGTAGAGCGATGTAGGAACTCAGGGGTCAAGCCGCTTGCCTTTAATAATCATGCTCTAGGGTTTGGACAGGATTTATTATGAGTGTTGCTGCAGCTTCGTGGTTCGGATACCACGTGAATCTCCAGGTCCATCCAGAAGCGGAATGCGCGGCGAATTGAAAGTCTGTCACGGAGGGACTGCCGGCTGTGTACACTATACGCGTTTACCTTTCTAATATTGTTTTTATTAATTTTCGAAGAGAATTTCCATTGTTTGTTCGCACTGTTACTTTATGTGATCAAGAGGCACGTTCTTAAAATTAGTTTCCTGTTTTAAATCTTGCAATGAATAATCGCTATAAGCACAGAGCAGATTAATTCCAATTTCTTATTGCATTAGTTTCTTTGCATTACACAGTGCTGCCAATTCTACGGATTTATCCGTAGATCTACGGAGTTTTACAAAAAATTAGGATTTTCGGGTTTTGTTAAAATATCTACTGATTTTTGATAGCCCCCCCCCCACCTCTGGTGAGACTTAGTGAGATCTGGTCCGAGAGATCACCCCCCCCCCCTAGAAATCGCCCTCGCAACCTTTTAAGAAATTTTTTTAGGTCTCACCATTCTAAAGCCGATTACACCCCCACTTTTCGACGAAATACCCCCCTAAAATCGACTTTCGCTTCATTTGCAGACCTTCTTTTTTTTAGCTCTACACTCGAACAAAAATATCCAAAACCTCAGGTGAGATTTCCGTTGATCCCACCCCTCTCCCTTGGTGAGATTTCGCCTGACCCCCCCCCCCCATCATCCCCCTATTTCACCTTAAGTAATTTATGGGCGCCCCCATACTTTTTTTTTGTTGATTTTTTCCTTGTAATGGGGTTTTGTTAATCTTTGAGCGCATAGTGTTAATGCGTTACAGAATTGTCAATAATTGTGATCGTTTCCTTGCAACCGCTCGTGTGAACCTACGATTGAAATAAAGCTCAAATTTTGTTTGTTATTATGGATTTTATAGATATTAAAGACCGTAATATCGAACTATCAGCGCACTCTTTATGCACGGTGACACGCTCAGTCGTTGGCACGGCTTACAAAGCAGTGCCTTCGGAGAATATCCGAGAATCAAAGGTGTAGCAGTTTTTAACATTTCATATTATAGAAGATATGCTAAATTTAATGTCAAAAAAGAAAATGTATGGTCCCTTGAAAGTGTGTAGTTACAGCAACAGTGATGAAAGTGATGCTGTACGAAGCATGTTGAGAGATATTTCTTACTTTCAGTGTAGAATATTATTATGTATTTCAACTTGAAAGAACCGCAAATAACAAAGTATTCTTAATTTTGACTCTATCTTCAATTATTATTGTTTGTCTTTCAATTAGCGAATCTCCGGATTTTTGTATCCAATCTACGGAAATTTTAGCGGCCATCTACGGATATTCAAAACCCAGTGGCTGTCAGCACTGCCAGGGAAGTTTGAAATTGCATTAGTTCCGCCGGCTGCTACCAGAGCGCTTTAGTGTTGTCTTGTTTCGTTGTAGTCCGCCATTGTGTGGTTTGTTTCTAGTGCAGAGCTGTTGTCTTGTCCGAGAAGAATTGGTAAGTTGAGATAATCAGAGTTTTAACAATAGCCCATGTTTGTTTTCATTTGGTGTGTGAACAACCTTTTATTTTACGATATTCGGGGTAGATTTTCATAGATATGACAGTTTATTCGTACTCCACGTTCAACAATAATATTGTTTCAGTTGCACATTGTGTGGCAGGACCATAGATAGTGTGAAGGTCATTGTTATTAACAGACACAACAAAATAACTAAAAAAAAGAGATGGTTCCAGTGGTTCAAAACCATGTTGGAATATTTTCCTGCTTATGGTTTTAGAGAATTATTCGTTACTGGAGCAGAGTTTTGTTTACTTTAATTTCTGGTGGTAACTTAGTAGTAAGTTAGTAATTTCCTGCTAGCCGGTTGTACTTTCAGTTTGGTGTTTTTGAGTGTGATTTGGGCGTATGAAGAGATTTCCATTCTTAAAGCCTTCTAATATATTTTCTTTTCGTTTGACTAATGTTTTGTTTTTCCTAATGCTGTTTTTATATCGAATAAATTATTCATATAGCACTGATGCTTACCATTTAAAACGTGTAACTGATATAATTAAACACCTGAGTTTTGATTAGGCTTGCCAAATTTTCAGATTCCCGTGACCGGACAAATGTCGAATTTCCACGACCGGACAAGCGGGCATTTTCCCGGGGGGGGGGGGGGTTATGTTACAATGAGTAAATTTTATAGGGCAGTTCTTTTTCATTTTTTCAAATAATTGTTATGACAGTAACAAATACGCCTGGGGAAGAAACCGTATTTCACTGCCTTTATGATTTCAAATTTCACAGTAAATGTAATTTTACAATATGTGGAGCAATCGTTTTCCTTACGCAACCAAGTTTTAAACGCTTCATTTTACAACTACTTGTAACTGGAGCAACAATAAAGTTTAGGTATTTTCTTTGGTAACACACTCATTGTAATGTACAAATTATTAACACAATCCATTCTGTAACTCTTCGCGATCAAAACGAGTACGACGTTCCGTAGTTAATTGGAACGATAATTCAATTGCTTCACGTTAATTGGATTTGCGACTAAACAATTGAACACAGAGTGAAAAAGTTGATTTACGTTAAGCGATGGGTGACCTTGTTTTACTTCCTACACATTTGAGAAACCATCAATCGTTAATTTTTTAAATTTTTTAATAACCGGACATTTGGAGTCACTAAAAATAGGAAGCGAGCAAGGAGAGCGCGGGAGTGTACAAGGTAACTTTTTTTCCCCACGGAACACTAATGATCATACAATTTTCGCGAATCCCCATTTTTATAACCGTAAGCTGCAAAAACCACCCTCGAATCGGTAAGTCGTCACAAACGGCAGCAGAACCATGACAGCCTTCTCACGGCGCGATTATAGCTATGTCCACACTTGTGCCTCTTCCCTTTCAACTTGCCTTTTCCTCTTGCAATATATTCATCTTGAGGCATGCCCTAGAGGCACGCCTCAGGAGGCATGCCTTTAAGTTTCCTCATTCACGCCTCATGAGCAGTGCTCGAAATTGACCGGGCGTTAGGCGTAATTACGCCTGAATATTTTCGTTTTACGACTGCAATCTGCGTCAAAGGCGTAGAAAATACGCCTAAGCTTCAAAACTTAAAAAATTACATTTCGGAACTTGTTTTCAGCTTTGCGTGTTCAAGGTTTAATTCTAATAATTAATTCCAATTCTTGTCATTTTGATTTATTTATTTTTCAAAGTTTGCAATAATACGTTTCTGAAGTTCGGAAGTGGCAACAGTGTAGAGAGAAGTACCGCGAAGTCAAAAAAAGAATTCTAGCGCGTGCGTTATTCTTCTCTGTTATACGCTTAGCAAAGGATGTAAAGATGTAGCCTAAAATCACTGACCTTATACCATTTGTAAAGACAAGTATTGGTAATAGAAGTGTTACAAGTACCGATAAAGGAGGAATGCCAGAAAATGAAGAAACATCAGCTGCTGACAAATCATCAGGCCCTTCAGTTACTACCAGTAGGCCTGCTCCAACTTCACGCAATCCAGGAGATCAACAAGCAAGTAAACGATCAAAAACTGTTCAAAATTTATCAGCTACTATGCCTGCTGTTACCACCAGTACATCGACAAGTAATGCCATGGGTAAACACACATTAAGTAAGTGGCAAAAAAGTTTTCCTTGGTTATCAATGGAACAAGACAGCGAAAATAGGCGTCGTTTGTAGGCAGTTTGCGAATTCATCTTTAACGAGTTTCGTAAATGCAAAGGTTATATCTAGATTAGAAACAGTTAAAAAAACATGAAAAAAATGAAGTCCATCAGAATTCGTGTGCGGCAGATTTGGCGAAAAAAATTCATTGCAGACACCGTTAGCTCTTACGTTAAGTGCCATGAGTGACAAAGTAGATCAAAAATTAATCTGTGTTTTATTTAATACAAAAGGCAACTTTGCGTTCACTGATTACCCACGTTTGTTAGAGTTACAAGAAAAAACTGTGTCGAAATTGATTTCAACATACAGAAATGACGAGTCGTGTACTCTTTTCATTACTAATATAGCAGAAAATTCACGTATCCAATTACAAGACATCATTCAAAGTAGTGACTATATATAATTTATGTGTGATTGATCAACTGATTAGGGTGGAATTGGATGTGAAATCATCTACGTAGCATCTGTTAAAGAAGGGCAGGAACGAGTAGATTTCTTAAAATAAAGCCAGTGATGGATCAGCTAAAAGCATATTCGAATGTATTTTGGACACTTTAAATGAAACATTCGATGGCGATTCTTGGTAAGAGAAACTTGTAGGTGTCTGTCTAGATGCAGGGCCGGATTAAGATAGCGCGGGGCCCATAGCAAATGTGAAGAAAAGGTCCTTGATTTTTACCTTCCAGGGAAAAATTGTTGTAGAGCTAAAAAAAAGTCGCGCATCTAGCCTAGACACGGGGGCCCCCCTATGAGTCGCGAGGCCCCCCAGAAGGCGCGAGGCCCGTAGCATTTGCTACCTCCTGCTGCGTGGTTAATCCGGTACTGTCTAGATGGGGCAAGTGTTAATATGGGTGTTAGCAATGGTGTGGTTGCAAAATTGCGCAATGTGTGTGGGAATATTATATCAGTGCATTGTATTCATCATTTTTTTTTTTTTTGTAACTGCTTTACGTCTTTTTTTTAACATCGAGGTCTTTTAGAGACGGTAAAGGATGGGGGGCAAGGAATGGGAAGGAATTCGGCCATGGCCTTTTGAAGGAAGCATCCTGGCATTTGCCTGGAGTGATTTGGGGAAATCATGGAAAACCCAAATCTGGATGCCCGGACGGGGATTCGAACCGCCGTCCTCCCGAATGCGAGGCCAGAACGCTAACCGTTACACCGCCCCGCTCGGTTTCCTCATCGGATAGAACTATGTGTTTCTGGTAGCCTCAGTTACATAAACTACGCTCAAACATGTGAAAAAGTAATTAAGGTATATTCAATTTGTTTTCTAAAAGTCCAAAGCATAAGAAACAATTTAAAGATTTGGCTGAAGCATTGGATGAATCAGTCGTTAACCACCTGTCAATCATTCTTTAAAAAAAAAACAAAAAAAAACAAAAAAAAAAAAAAAAAAACAGAGCTCTAAAAGCATTGCTCAGGAATTACACAGTCACTGTTTCGTATTTTGAAGACTTTTGTGCTGACATAAACTATAACAAAATATTTCAAGCAAAAGTGACGAACTACTTAAAAACTTTAAAATCGGTGCGGTTCATAATATTTTTGTGCTTTCCGATTGATGTAACTGATGTTTTGTCAACATTTTCCAAAAATATTCAATATGACAAGGCGAACATTGAGAAAGTTATCTCTGAACTTAAAATCTGCGAAATGATATAGAAAAATTTTATTGCTGCCAATGGAGAAACTCTGTCTCAATTTGATAAGGACTGTAACTTGGGTACTGGTACTTGTGAATATAAAAGCATAAAATTGAGTAAAGAGGGTCTGCAGATTTTTTTACGTGATCGCGAAGATATAATCAGAAATTTCTTGACAGGATTAACAAAACGCTTCAAAGATCTTCGAACTAATTGCATGTTTAAAAATAGAAATTTTTGATGCAATTAACATTCCAAATGAGGATATAATAATTTAAGGAGTAAAGCAGTTTGAAGAGGTCCCCAAGGATTTATCTGCAGCAGTGACCATAAGCAAACAACAAGCTTCTGATGAATTTCTGCGCTGGAAAATGTGGAGTAAGGACAAGAAATCTCTATCAATTCGTCAGCTTTGGAACAGAGTATATAGCGAAAATAGTGAAGACAACCAATATCCAAATTTATTAAAAATCATTTCATGTTACCATGTGCTTCCATTCACCACTGCAATATGTGAGCGAGGTTTCAGTGAGCAAAACTGATAAACGATATTGTTTGGATACCCTAAATGTAGATGACTTATTACTAATGAAAATGAATGGACCTTCACTGCATGATTTTGGTCCCAACGGGTGGAAAAACACACAGAACCCTCGAAGACCAGAATTGCTAGATAAGAAGTGACACAGCACTTCAGGTAAGGCTGTAAGGCATTTTTCCTGATATTTAAAGTGGGGAATCATTGCAATTACTATTCAGCTACGATATTTTCAATAAACTGAATGGTTTTGTTTCTGCGATCTTGCCGATAAATTGTACATAGAAACTGAAATCAAATTATTCTTAAAATTTGTAGCTACATGAATGAAAATATTTTACAATTTTTACTATACTTATTGACTTATTTGTATTTGAAAGAAATAATCCTCTGGCGATGAATCGGGAAATTTGGGAAATAAACCTCTGAAGATGAAGATCATTGTGTAAAATTCAAAAGTTACTGTCAAAGTACAATGAAATCAATAATCATATTAAATTATTTCACAATTTTGGTATATGATGTATTGCACATGCAAACCATATTAATTTTTTCTGGGCCTATTTACAGCTTTAAATTGTGTTGGAGTAGGTTGTAAGCTATAATATATGTATTTTCATAATTACAATATAATTACGCCTAACATTTTCATTTTACGCCTGAGTCTGAAAGTTAGGCGTAACAAATACGCCTGGATTTACAAACGAATTTCTAGCACTGCTCATGAGGCATGTCCTTCAGTGTTCTGGTGTAGCCGCAGCAAGATGGACGATACGATTTGTCTAACTGGGGTTGCGGCTACCAATATTATACTAGCGAAATACCGGTGGTTACCGAGGATGCCTTTCGTTTGACAACTCAACTAAACCATATAAAGTTGATTTGGATCAAGGGTCGCCCAAAAGGATTTTCAGTTATAGGCCGTCAAGAGCAAGTCTCGCGGTTAAGAATGACTTTGGCCTGTTTGCTTCCGTTTTCCAAATTTTCCGGAGGCCAATTGTTACCAAAGTTAAAAATACAATTGTGGACATAGTCTTATGTTGTGTATATTTGCATAATTTCATTCGTATGCAGCCGGATTGTACAAGATTTTACTGTCCAGTGGGATCTTTCGATAGTGAAGATGCCAGCACAGGAACGGAACTTGGCGCGAAATTACCGCAAACGACACTAGCTCCGCCCGTCTTCGGAGACATTCTTTGAATGTTTCCGGGATGCAAGATGAATTCGTGGGGTATTTTATGTCACCGACAGGCGTTATACCATGGCAAGATAACTACTTGCTAATGATATAACATCAACATTTTCAGTTCGAAATGTATCTGGAAAATGTAGCTTTCAATAAATTTAGTTTCTGGCAGAAAGAAACCTGCACATTACCTGCCCGTCTATATCTAATATATTAAAACGTATTGCTCCTGATCTGAGAAAATCATGCATAGCAATAAGATTTAAGATGTTAACAAGGTGTTGATTGAGTTTATTACTTGTTCATTGTTACACCACGTACAACAAATTTGAATCTATGTATATTTGACATCATAAAAAATGCAGTTTTCACAGCTGTCATGATGTAACCATAGACCCTACAATTGACATCGATTAAAATAGAAAGCATTCCATTCCAATGAATAGTCTGAACTTCCTGAAATTTTTAAATAGATTACAGGCTTCTACTGTACAAACGACTTATGTTTATTCAGAATGTTCGTTATACTTTCACATACACTCGTCAATGCATCTGACTGCTTATTACAACAAATGTTGTTTAGTGTTTCTGAATAATATAATACTTAGTGCTTTTTAAATTAATCTATTAATATACTAACTACATGATGAAACTTCAACCTTTCCCCCCAAACGTTAAAGGAGATATTGCGTACGTGAATGTACTGTATACTGCACACAGAATATTATGAAGTCTGCTCCAAACGTTTGTACAAGAATATCAGCAAAACAAACTATGCTACTTTGTCAAAATTCTTCACAACAATCAATCAATGCAAAATATTAATTAAAATGAGCTTGAATTGATTTTGAATGATTCGAAATGTTACTAAATACTGATTATAAGTACGGTCACTTAAATGAATTACCAAAAAAACCAATGAAATAACGCCACAAAAGTGCCACGAACTGCGCAAGCTTACAGGAAATTGTAAAATGACTCAAAATAGACGATGAATTTAATTGGTTAAGGTAGGCCGAAAATAATGACAGGAGGAAGCATTATTGAATCGCTAGGTACTGACTTCTGCATTTCGACGTTTCCGCGATTGAAGTTCCGTTTCCAGCAACCTCTTCTATTTCTTACATATCCCTCTGCGTAATTGTATCGGATACGAACGGGATACTATTATACGCGAACCATGATGAACTGTGAAATCCATCACCGCTCGTCTTGGAAAGGACTTTCTGCTTCTCTTTAGAAAAGTATAATCTCAGATTCTTGATTTCCTTTTGAACAGCAACTACATCCATTGTTTCCGAGGACCTTAGGGCAACTGTCCCCTTGATTTTTTTTGTTTTTTGATATAGTCTTTATTTTTGCCGTCCCATAACAATGGGAACTAACGTTAATATTCTAAAAATGAAAGTGTTTACTCGTTGGAAAGCGACATACTGCAAGAGGAGACGCACGAGTATCCACTTCAGGTGGAAACGCTTGCAATACGCAGTGCCTCCTGGTTTGTTGAATGAACTGAGGATCTCGGGCATGCCCCTGACGCATGCATTCCGAGCCTCTCCCCCGTGCAATATGACGCATGGCTCTGACGACTGAAAGTTGAACAAGTGTGGACATAGCTTATGACTCTTTTAACGAACATTTTATTTAATTTTCGGACGGAACCCTTGCGACCATTCCTCGGAACCCCAGGGTTCCGCGGACTACCATTTAGGAACCACTGGTATAAAGGTCTAACTTGGGAACCATCAGACTTGTTAATAACGGATTTCGATCTCCTTCATATATGTTGAAGGGTACACAGCATATATGTCTGTGGTGTAGTCATTTCTCAAAATGCGCCCTAGTTTTTTAAATATTCGCATGCATAGAAACAAAAAATTCTAAATGTCTGGTATGTAGCGAATTATTGTCCCAGTTTAACAATTGACTGCGGTAGCGTGTTAGCTTCGTAATTTTCTGACCAGAGTTAAAATCCCCGCAGAATCTAACATTTTTATTTATTTTTATCTTCAGAAATTGTCGAGCTTGACTTATATATTTTTTTAAAACTTCATTTGCACGCTTTTATTGAGTTAAATAATATTTCCGTCCGGGGCCATCCTGTGAGCCATCCAAAATTCGACTTTCCCGAAACTACTTCAGGCGATGCTGGAATGGTTCCTTTAAATGGACAATAGCCGAATTCCTTACTGTACGTTATTTTGAATCCATTCTTGCTTATAAGGAGACATCCATTAATTACGTGAGGGGAAATAGGGGGGGGGTCCGGCGAAATCTCACCAGGGGGGAGGGGGGGTCTACGGAAATCTCACGTGAGATTTTGCGAAAAATTTGGGACAGTAGAGCCAAAAAAAAGGGCTACAACTTGCGCCAAAGTCGATTTTAGGAGGGTATTTCGTCAAAAAAGTTAGGGTGTGACCTAAAAAAAAAAGGGCCTACAAAAATTTCCAGGGCGATTTCTAGGGGGGTTCTCACGGACCAGATCTCACCAGAGAGGGGGGGGGGGGTTCCAGAAATCCGGAAAAACACCTCACGTAATTTGTGGATGCCCCCTAATGACCTCGACATCGACGAGGTATAATAATTAAATTATTGGTTGCCTGACACTGTGTACCGACAATACGGTAACCGACAGATTTTTTACACCGCTGATTTATTTTGCCCAAGTTAGGCGATAACGCTGCAACTACTTCTTTCGGCGATGTTTTACTTAATTACAGATGGCAGACTGTCTCGTAGATCAATGTAGACTAGAAATTTGCCGTTGACGTTATCGCTACTAAATTCTGCATTAAGCTTCTGTCCGCCTCGCTTCTCTTAAGGTGTCCCTGTGACGCCATTTTCCCATTATTTAGAAGAGTGGCGATTGCCGTTGAGCATGATTTCCAATACTGTTTTTGTTTGTCGTTTTACGTCCTGCTCTCTATGGTGGGGCCTTATCACAATAGCTCTTCAAATTGAGATACAGTTAGTCTTTAATGATGTAAATCTACATTTTCATTTGCAACTTTATTATTTATAAAAGGCGCTGATGCATTTAAAGCATTTCTTTTTCATATCCAATATTGTAACCATTGTCTACGATTTATTTTGTTATTCTTCATATCATTCAACATTATAATCAACAAATCAGCTACAATGTTAATTCCTTCGTGTAATATTGACATACTATTTTCAACTAGATCACAATGTAGGAGTAGAGAACTGTCGTAACAGTGGGCAGTGGACTGTCTTCACATTATTACAAGCATGCTAGTCCTCCACCACCGACGGTCCGCCCAACTGTCGTTCCAGTCAACTCGCATCGTGTAAACGCGGCCTTATGTAACCAAAAATGCACAACTAGCTTTAAAATATATGTGAGGTCACCATATACAGCACAAAGAACTAAAACTTTGTAAACTTATTGTCATAATTGAAATTTGTAGAGAGCAGATGTAGGTGAGTGCAGAAAAGAGAGAAAATGGGTAGGGAAATTGCCACCTAATTAAAATTAAAATTAAATGAGTTAACTCCTTTCTATGACGTAGTACACTGACCCTATGTGAGAAAACGGAACTTGTACAGTCACTTACAATATTTTTTGACCTCTCCCAATAGAGATAACTCTTGCAGCAAAATTATAAGAGATATTGTTTTTATTCTTTTTCACGATTAAGTATATAAATATCTCTAACTATGTGAAGAATGGAGAAAATTTAATTTTAATTCTGGAAGCACTAAACTGTTGTAATAATTTCAATATAAATGTCCATGAAACCTCTAAATGAATGAATGGATGCACAATTCTTCATAAGTATTTTTCCCTGCTCTCTATCAGTCCTCCCTGAAAAATTTCACCTCTGTACTCGTTATAGAAGTTGCAAAAATTGTTCCAGCTTACTAAAAAAACATAAACCTGAGAAAATAGCACTCAAAGGTTAAGAAGTTTTTTCCCCTTGCATTTGTTGATTTTGGTAGCGACAGATGAAACATTATTATAAAAATATATCCAACTGTGTTAAAAGCCTAATACTTTCACACCACAAATAATCATATAATTGAACAACATATTTTTCAAAAAAAAAAATTTTTTTTAGCTCTGATCGGTTACATTCCCCCTTAAACGCTCTGCAGTTGCGGACCTTTCCTGATGTACAGATAGCGTGGCTACGTATTCTACTATCTGGACATGAAAATAATACAGAATTAAATTGTGTTTGCTATTTCTGTGTGTGGCTACTTTTTTTCCGACCGTAAAACTTATAGGCCTATTTGAGAATTCTGAACCAAGAAAATAAGAAAAATCATTTATACCAGACTAGGGAGAAGCATATTATTTTACATGAAAGTATGTGTTGACCGCACATAATTCACGCGTTTAGTCATCGAAAATATAGTAGACCCATTAACGTGTTTTATGATGGCTGCTTTTGTTTAGCATTTCACTGTACACTTCCTAATTAGTGTTAGTCGTATTCCCTTACTGAAATTAATGAACTGCAATGCTGTTCGAAACGTGATGATCTACTTGAACTAGGTGTCTATATTTGTTATTGCGCACTCGCAGATGGTTGTAGTGTTCAGCGGACGTGTTGTATGTGAAGACGAATTACGGGAAAGTGCGAAAACGGTGGCGGCAAACAGCAAGTAGGCCGACAGCCTAACGTCGCCACTGGACGGACAAACCACCTCCACACACAGACACCCCAGTGCGGTTAGGGGGCGTCCATTAGTTACGTGAGGTGTTTCCCGGAATTCTGGAAGCCCCCTCCCGTGGTGAGACACTCTCTCCCCTGTGATGACGTGAGTTCCCCCCTCCTACTGACTGACCTCAAAGTTTTTTTGAGACCTTTTTTTATTAGCTCTCCTGCTTCCAAGGGCGGTAATACCTAAGGTGCCCAGACGTCCCGCTTTTGGCGGCACAGTCCCGATTATTAACAATTTGTCCCGCGTCCCGCGGTGTTTTATAAAAGTCCCGATTTTTTCAAAGAATTCATGACAACCTAGGGAACGACGGGAGAACGGGAAGGGAATATACGGCTTTCGGCGGCCATGTCGCTATTTCGTCAGGATATGAGTTTTATATTATTTTTGCTAATTTTATAATGTTAAACGTTAATAAAAACAAATAATTCTTGATTACTGATTATCAAGAACTGCTTATCAAAGGTCACATTGTTTATCAGTTGTTAACATTCGACCACCATTGATTAGACTTAATGAACAATGGCATTTTTGACGCTGGCAACGACGAAAGCCAGAGATAACAGAGAAAACATTTTGTGACTGCCTCTCAGACACATCGTGCTGCGTCCTAGTGCTAGTCAAACAAGTGATGTCAACAAATCAGCTATTCAGATAATTTACGTGATTAATTTATTTCATAAATACATAAATGTTCTTGAATTTAGCAAACGGTACTCATATTATTTATACTGTATTTTATAGAGGCGTCAAAAAGTCTAGCGCCGGCCTTGAAAGTGACACTTACGACTTACATCACGGCAAATTCAGAACTTAATTGGAATGATGTGCAAAAATCATTCGATCATATTACTCAAAATTTTCTGTGTAGTAATATTTCCAAAAATGATATTTTTAATGAAGTATCATAGTGAAAAAAATTTATTGACAAGGGAAAGGTTAAATTTTGGTCTTCAGCAAAGGTCACAATAGAGAACAAATAGTTAGAAATATTTCTTTATTTTGAAACAAACCATGTTCCATACAATAATGCACTTAAACTTGTATAATACGCGCTGTTCTTACCAGGAAATAATGCTGCGACTGAACGCGTTTTTTCTACGGTAAATAAAGTGTGGACGTCAGAAAAGTCACAATTAAGTGCTGAGACTTTGGTCATATAATGTGTGATATATTTTAACAAAGTATTGCAAAAAATTTCACAAACTTTCAAACAATGACAGCAATCTACTGAAAAATATTCACTCAAATGAGAAATATGCCAAAAAATAAAATACTATGTATATTTTTTTAATGTAATAAATTTGAAAAAATGCACTTATGTTGAAATTTAAAAAAATTATAGACCAACTTTTTAATCAAGAACACCCGTCCCCCCCCCCCCTTCAATGGTGTCCCGCTTTACCAATGTTAAAATCTGGTCACACTAAAACCCCCTTTGAATGCGGTTTCGCCGTCGTTTGTAGAGACATAATATTTTTTTTATAGCTCTACTGTTCTTCAAGAAATTAAATCCGCCAAACTCATTCGACTTCTTTCACCAACCAAATAATTTTGTTTTATTCACCTGACTAACGATTTTTTGTGAATAAAACAGATCTGCAATTATCTGCCTGGCCATCCCTGTTTTATCACGCTGCGAAGCATATTTTAAACAAATCACGTGTCGCATTTACATCCACATTGGGAAAATCGTTCGGTAAAGATCCAAATATCTTTTAACATAGTGAAGGTCAAAGAAGTCTATTTATGTAGCGTCTAAAAGTGTATACTTAATTTTTAATGACATTAGTTTCACGCGGCTGTTGGTAAATCTGATCGTAAACAACATACTGTCGCGCCGCGATCTTCCAGACAGATTAATTTATTATTTTTTAACTTCTCGAAATTATTGCATCACAGTATTCTAAAATGTGTATATATTATTGTTTATATCCTTGAGCTTCCTTCGGGGTAATTATTTGTGGTTGATTCTGTAGTTAGCAGCGCGGCATCATTGTGGCTGTCTCAAACAATGCCGCGCTGTTCTCTGAAATAATGGAATGCGTTTCACTATTATTCTGTAAGTTTTTTTGCTGTACCAGGCGCTTTATGGGTAATTGATGTTGAAATCATTAAAGATTTGTTTACCAATCATTTGAACAAACCAAAAACGTTATTGGGTTCCATGAATCACTGAGACAGTAAATTAAACTCATTGGTCCGGCCCCTTTAATTACCTACCAGACATGCAATTATGAACACAGTTACTGAAACTTCAGTGACGTTAAATTCTGGTTCGAGTATTCTGTGTTGCCATTTCCTTACGTTTTCTGATTCATTTACAACGGTTTATATGTTTTGCTATCAATACAATGACGCTGTTCAGTATTTTCCTGTTCCCGGCTTTAATGTTAAACAGCAAGCGAAGTAGGGAGGAGTGTGCTGTGCGAGGGAAACTAACCTGCACTACACTCACTCCCACGGTCTCAGTCTATGAGAACAAAATGACAGATACAACCAAAGTAGATAAACACTTTAAAAAAAATCAAACTAAAAAGTAAATAACCGCTCTACGAGTTGATTTAGCCAGAGGTATAATCTAATTTAATGCAATTGCGATGGAGCGCACGCTCTGATGGCATTTTTCTTTTTACACCCATTTTCCCCCTGTCGTGTACCAGCCTATTTCTGCCCTCTACAAATTTCAACTTTAAATTGTTTCAGCGTTTTTGATAAAATATTCATCATTTCTCTTGGTAACTTATTCCAATCGCCGACCCCCTTACCTACGAAAGAAAATCTTCCCACACACTTTTGCCTGAAATCGAGTGCCAGCTTGTGGTCACGGTAACCTTTTCGCTTAGTTTCACTAGGGTAGACTGTCTACAGTCAGGGTTGCCAACTCAAAAATTTTTATACCCCTATAACTTACGTAAAAATCCCTAAAATCACCAAAATTAAGTGGAAGAACCCCTAAAAAATAAAAACTATATTTTGATTAGTAATATTTTTATTTATAAATTATTCAATATTTCTAACAGCATTTCGTCTTGTCTGATTGTACAGAGTTTTTGAGATCATACATTTAGACTTAACATTTTAGTAGAAGGATTAAATATCATAAAAGATCTTTTTTATTTATAAATTATTCAGTGTTTCGAACACCATGTCGTTTTGTTCTGATAATACGGAGTTTTTGAAATTATACATTTTTACATTAAACAAACTTAACATTTTAATAGGAGGATTAAATGTTATTCAAGATCCACCGTTTCGTTGCAATGTGAGTCGGACCATCATCACACTTTGTAGAATTTCAATAGATAACCTATTACGCAACTAATTATTAACAATATTATAGATTGAAAAGGCTCGTTCAACACTTGCATTCGAAATAGGAACTGTAATTAATGGTAGGGCAAATTTCGAGACGTTTTCAAAACGTTTACAGGCAGCTGCATCACAATCATCGTAGACTTCTGCATAAAATTCAGCTGAAGTGGAAGTATTAGACCATGTTTACTACTCAATTAGTACCACTCGAACTCAATGTCATTTTTGTTGCCATAAATATCCCTTTGACTGCTGCTGACGGGTATAGCCGCCGCCGTCGTATTTCCCCTGAGTGCTGATGACGAGATAAGCCGCACCAGGCTGCCGCTACCTGAGTGCTGATGACGAATATAGACGCGCCGCTACCTGAGTCGTAAAGCGGACTTCTCGCCACATTTCTCAATAGCCTTTTGCAGTTTTGGTCGCTAGCTTATCGTACGAATGTTTGTGTGCTGGGAGCCTAGGCTTCGCTCTACAATTATCATTTTAAGGTCTCTTTCTATATTCGTGAATAGCGCGAGGAAAAATCGGATGGCTTTAACTCTCTGTATGAGTTCGAATATCTCTAATTTTACAGTGGTGGTCTGAACGCGATATGTAAGTGTGGAATACAATATTTCTAGCATTTTTTTCGAATCAACAATAACACTCTAATACAGTAAGGGACCTACAGAAACTGCCAAGAAAAAACTGTAAACTATTGACGTAAATTTAAGAATCACCCCGCTTTCGACAAAAGCTGCAAAACTCGAGAGAAAAATGCAAGCAAGAAATAATTATTAGTTATGAAAAATAGGGTTAATGATTCAGTTTTATTCTGTAGTAATTTATTTGCAGGGAAACTATGTAGTGAGAGCATTTATTCTGTATCAGTCGTGAGAGGTCACAGTGCTTCGCCAGAAACATTCAGCACAGGGCGGTTGGAGCCGCTCGGACGGCTCCGTCCCCAGGGATAATCACTTAGCGCAGGTAGCAGGCCACAGCGCGGCAGGTACACGATCCGCCGGCAGCAGTCAAAGGGATATGAGTCCCCGAATGTAATTTATTATTGGTTTTATATCAAGTTTGACTTCAGATGTAGCAACCTTTGGGCGCAAATAGGTAACCATTTTCAATATTGCTAAATTGTCTGGAAGCCGTTTTTGCATCTGTTCTACTAGACAACATAAAAAGTTTTTACATCTTTCTCTGACATCTAATAAGTCATTTGCTTCAAGTTCTTGTGATATGTTTTGAAAATCATAGCCGAAATACATTGATGTTGTATGCATTATATATGTTCCTGGAAATTGAATTCCACGAGTTCACAATCCAACAATTTCTCCAATTGTGAAGGTAGAACAAGACCTTTTAGAAAGTTTTTGTAGAATAAAAATAAATCTTCAAATAATTTGGTGGGTTCAACAGTGTCACTTTGAAAAAGTATATACAGTTGTGTCACACATTACAATTCTTTCTTCAGAAAAGTAAAAAAATGCTTTGAATGGTAGTCTTCTCATGATATCGTGAATCTGTTCTGCCATGTAACATTTGTCTTCAGTCTTAGCAATTGAAAAGAGCAGCTTTAGTTCGTCCCACTGCTCTAATTGCTTGAAAGCGGGCGAGCCATTCGGTTCCGCTGAGTCCTTGAATTTTTTGAGGATCTCTGTTAGCATTCATGGTCTCAATGATGATTATCAAATTGTTTGTCGACACACTACAGCATATACACAACAGCACAGTTCCGACCAGAAATAACTAAACAATAACGGATACATTGTTGCACGTTGGTTGTTGCCGCAACAACCAAAGTATTTCCATAGGGAACCGAAATAATTGTGTCCCTGGTAAACATTAAATACTGAGTCTATGCTTTGTTTCAAAACAAATATGTATCAGAAACAAATATGTATCAGAAACAAATATTTTTTTCTGTGATCAGAAAGATCTATTGTCATAGAGAAGTCCTAACGAGGATCTGTACGATGGTTTGATGCCGCTATTTAAATATTCAACAAATAAATACAAGAAATCATAAAGTTTCTAAAAACAATACCCCAAATCTGATAAACTTATAAAGCCCCTGAAAAATCCCATCACGCGTATATACCCCCTAAATTTAGGGGGAAAACCCCTAAGTTGGTACCCATGGGTACGGTTGTGCCAGGATGCGGTTGTGACAGCCGTCATATTAGCCAAACTATAAAGAATACCGCGATTGGGAGGGGGAAGAGAGAAGCGGCGTGCCTGTTTGAACGTGTTTAATGGTTTCGCGTTAGTCATCGCGTGACATTAACAATCGTAGAGGCCGCTACAGCCTAGTTGCTGCTCCGTTGAGCAGAATGTGGTGGAGAGTTTGTCGCTAAACATTTACTCCTCGTGCATTTTGATTGGTTGTTGCTTCACTGTCAGTATGTCTTCGCGTTAGGCTGTCAGTGTGTACTTCTCTAGATAGTTGCCGCCGCGGCCTTCTTGCTTCTTCAGAAGTAGTACGCCGCGTTTTATGTGATGATGTTAAGGCTGCCTCAAGGATGCAGACATGTCTTCTTTTGCAGTCAGGTGATTTATCAACTTCATAAGAAGGGCGATGAGTTCGTCTAATCTTCTTTCTCGTTGATCGGCAGCATGTCTGGTGCAGGAGTGGTCGCATGTTTCTCTTCTTCCTCCACTGGCTTCCCCTCTGATTATCTTCGGCCTTTCTTGTTGTTTAATGGCCACTGTCTGGTAGTAGCAGCACGATGCTCAGTTGATTCCGCTGCCGTAGCTTTGCTCCCTTGTTGTCTTGGCTGCGAGTAGATGTGAGTCCTTCGGCGCTGCTCAGGCTGTGTGGTCACTGGAGGGCAGGACCCGCTCTCTTGTCGACTTGTTGCGGGCTGCGTATGTGACCCACTACGTTGGCTTCGTTTCTTCTTGCTACGTTGCTGCTTCCAAGCTCGGCAGCCACAGTAAGAAGCAGCATGTGTCGAGCCGCAGTTACAAAAAACGACGTCCTCGCGACGTTGGTCGCATTCTGCAACATAATGTCCTCCTCCGCAGCGGACACATGTAGCTGCTTTTGTGCAATCGCTTGCTAGATGTTGGAAATTCTGACATCTGTAGCACTGAACCAGCTCTCGTGACGGTGGTTTTTCTGCTGTACTCAGCGCATTGTTGCCTGTCATCTTAATCCTGTGGCCGGGAAGCATGATGTCAAAGGACATGGAGGCTTCCCGCAGCATCTGAGTGACTGCCTCGAAGTCTGTGGGGCAGATGGTCTGGCCAGCTAAACATGGGGAGCTTCATGGCGCTCCGCAGCTGAACCAGTAATTCCTAGTAGTTCCCAGCGCAGCTAACTTAGATCGGTGGTACAGGACACTGTTTGGGGCCCGGGAAGACTGCCGGTGCTGGAGAATCAGGCGACGGTGATTCAGGTTGATCGCTTTGCGAAGGTGATGGAGTTGATGTTAAGGGTGATGTAGTTCTTATTGGTGTCTTCTTATAGTTTCGGCAGGTCGCAGGGTCGTAGCAGGAGGTCTTGAACCCCCTGGGGTGTGGTCGGTTGTGACATTTTTAATTTTTTCCTGTTTTGTTGCTATGTCTTAACCATTGTAGTTAGTGACAAAACTTTAGTATTTATACGTAGGAAAATGTACATTTTACTATAAAAATCACCTTTCTTTCAGGTAACTGGCATACTAAGAAAATTATGAGCGATCAAATGAAAACTGTCACAACTGTACCGAGTCTAACCTACTCCTTATTCTTACACCGATATCTTTCCACGCCTCATCACCAATATACATCTTTTACACTCCAATGACTCTCTTCACCCTCGTCCTCTCTTCCAGTGAATCTCGTTTCAGTTCCTTTATCATATCGGTTTCTGATTGTGATCTACGGTAATATCCACAAACAAATCTAGCAGCCCTTTTTTACAACTCGTATATTTGATACCTGAAATATGGGTCCTATACTACACCATTTTCAAGCAATGGTCCGACCAAAGTTTTGTAACCCAACTCCCCTGCTTCTCTAGTACATCCCATCACTCTCCAACAAGGATTTTGAAACCTTTTCCTACTATCTATCCAATGGATCCTGCCCAGATGATTTTGTTATCAAATATTATCCAAAGGTATTTACATTTTAAGTCTTCAATAAGCAGTTTTATACCACACTACAGCAACTTAATCCAAACGCTGTCTGGACCACAAATGTATAACTTGGATATGAAAGAATCAACACAAAGCGAGCAATCGAAAAATATTTTCAATGAGTCAAAGGACAGCTTCCACTAAAACCGTTTTGATTAAAATATGATTTCTACAAATTTGTGTTTCCTGCCTTAAGTTTTTTCAATTGCTGACAGACGAATTCTATCCATCTGTGAGCGAGACAGTTATTTGACTTAAGGGTCTGATTCTTTAGTAATATGGTGTTTGGGACTGCTGCAGTTATCCCACCTTTTCACTGCTGACGACGTTCCCGGGAGGACGGTGGTTCGAATCCCCGTCAGGCCACCCATTTGGGTTTTCCACGGTTTCCTCAAATCACTCCAGGCGAATGGCGGGATGTTTTCTTTAACAGGCCATGGCCAAATTCCATCCCGTTCCTTGCTTGACCTTGACGAGGCGTAAAACAATAAGCAAAAGAAGGTAATATCTATTTACGTTTTTTAATCTATTCAACCAATTTTTGGTATCGAGTATTTAATTATTTTCTTTATTTTATTGTTTTTAGTTTCAGTGATCATAGATGTTTTATTTAGAGGTATTTCGTACTTATGTTTTATCAACAGATTTTTCAGATTTTTAGTTCCATTAAACAATTAGGGCCATGTCGCTTCTTATTTTTTATTATTGATCTTTTTTATTTGGGCAATGGGTCCCAGTACCATTGAAACATATTCACCCTTAACTTCTGGAGGCATTATTTACAAGATTCGGTCTTTGAAGCCCTCAAATAGGTCTTTTCCTTCATTTGGGAAAGTGAAATTATACAAGGGAAACTTAACAACAATTTGGGTAGTAGGTGTTTTTGGTTAAAAGAAGATTGTAAATTCACCACTCAGTTGGATTCTTCTAGAAGAAAGTCACATACTTCCTTCATAAAATTAGTTAATGGTGATGAGGTCTTTTGCTAGCGGCAGTTGGTTACATTGCAGCATGGAGTGGATATTTAAATAATTATTATATTGTACGCTCTGAATTTTTATGGTAACATTCAGCTTCCGTTATGAATCGTCTCTTAATTGCACCTAGTAAAAAAAAAAAAAAAAAAAGATAATGTTTGATAAAACTTTTAATGGCTAATAATCAGGATTGTAATGATTTGAATGTAAAATTTCGTCATGAATGTTAACCAGGTCATTAGTGTAACTAACAGTTAAGAGGATATTAAAGCTGGTCTTCTACCATCCTGTTGGGTTTCCAACACTTTAGTTTAACTGTTCTCATTGGAGTGTGAACAAACTGTAACTCACCATCCACGAGACGAGAACTCCAAACAATGAACTCTGCTTGATAAATACAGTAGAGTTCCCAGTGAATGTTAATTTAGTGTGTAATCTGGAAAGTGGCTGGATTCTCCAGTAGCAGCCATACAGAGGCAGCGTGTCAGAGGAGAGACAGCCAACCCGGACCTATAGTTTAGTGCAGGGCCGGCGCTAGGAATTTCGGGCCCGGGGTAAAATGGGCGACCTTTTTTTTCTTTTTCTTTTTTAGCTCTACAAACTGGCGGTTCGACAATGTGCGGATTCTTGGCTTCCGCCCTGGGGGTCCCTACAACCGGTGATCGGAGCCCCCTTAGCCGGCGGGGCCCGGGTACATTTGACCCGCAGAGATTCGGGAACAACAGTTTTGGTAGCAAGAGGTGCTAATAACGGATCAGATGAGTCACGTGAATTGTATCCGCTGATATTCAAACTCGTGCGACTGACAAAGTAATACAACCACCAGGCATTGTTCTTCAGCATTCTGAGCAGCTCTCTCAACTCCTGACCCCAGCACAGCAAACATACCACAGCTGGCAGGTTGAGATTCAACTGTGAGAAATTTCCCGATCGACTGCGGTGCTGATTTGCATCTTTTTGATGATGACTCAACAGAGTGTAAATCTATGACCGGAGTTGAGTCGGCAGTCAGTGGTATTCAGGTTTCTCCTGTAACGTGAGAGTTTGGTAGATCCGCTGATATCGAACATAGCTCGGTCTGTAATATAAAATTGGAGTACTTTTTAAGAACCTCAACTTCAAAATCAAAGGTTATATTATGCATTATCTTGAGTGTCATAACAACAATTCTACAGCTAAATTTCTGTTACATAGAAAACACAAAGTTTTGTACTGTTGCATTTTTACAGTTACGAAATTTTAGTACCGCAAGAATTACTGTGTTATTTACAGAGCTCAAATTCCAGTAAACCAATGTCACAAAGGTCGCATTGAGTATCACTGGTCGTGACATTTCGCCAGTGGTTTAATTTAAATAAAAATGGATAGGCAGATAAGATTCGTGCAACTTCAGTGTCTACAATTGGCTTCAGTCATCAGTAGTAGGCAGAAGGCATGATATTACCATGAACATTAACTGGCACTTGATTAAAGCATAATTGAGAAGCATTTTTGTGTAGGTAATGCACACCGTGAATGGAGTGTTGAACAAATAATTTCAAACCTTAAGTTCATGATGATTATCGCTAGAATCTTTCAACATCCTGTTCGTTCGTTATATAATCTTAGAGGATTTGCTCATTTTCACAGCCAGTTACCAACGTTGCTAGGCCTAGCGTAGTTTTGAACGGGTGTGGGAGGGGGGATTTGCGGATGTGTTGCCATCTGTCTCTTAAGGTGCGTTTCCACTGAGGCAACTTCTGGGCAACATGTGGCATGCGGCACTGACGCATGCGACAAGGAGTATTTCAAGCGACGCAACACGCTGCGACATGTAGCAAGCAACAATGACGCATGCTACAGGTTGGGCCGTGTCGCCGGTCGTATGGGCCACTGTGCGACAAAAACATAGCGTGTCGCACGATGTCGCCAGTATCCAAGCGGTGGTGGATGAGTGCGACAGAAAACGGGCGACATGGAGTGGAATGTGCAGAAAACAACCTTATTATTGAAGATTATCATACTTCACCGGAGTTGTGGAATAACAAAGTGCAACATGTAAAGACAGGAAAGCGAAAAGTGACAAATTAATACTACTTGCTAACAAGTACGAATGTTCATTAGATGAAATAAAAAAGAAAATCAAGAATTTGAGCTCTGCTTTTCATCGTGAGCATAAAAGAATTACTAAACCAAAGAGCGGCTCCTCTCCTAAAGAAGAGAAATGGTTTGCTTATAAACTCCTGACATTTTTTTTTATAGATGTTGACATTCCAAGACAAACTTTTGAACAGCAGAAAATTATGAGGTACATTAATTAATATATGTAACAAATTATTTTTGACAGAATAGTTTACCAATGACAGATCCAGAGACGGAATAGGGGATTTACAATCTTTTTAGTTATACAAGTAAATAAAAGTAGTTTTATGGTGGGTTAAAATATATATATTAAAAAATTGTCTTAATTAAAACTTTACAAAGGGACTTACATATAATTAAGACAGGCTGTGTTTACAGCGTATGTAGAAAAGTGTTTCCAAATTTAGATTGTGGTAAATAATAGTAAAAATCTTTTCTTGAATCGACTTTTCACTCATACAGTTGTGTATGATAGGGATAAATTGTCATATAATGGTAACGTAGCTAAATACATTATTTTACGTACGAATACATAGTTTATGTTTTTGTCTTAGTATTTGTCTTGCCAAGATACTTTTCCTTCTTTTGACACAAAGTACTTTGCGATTCGCACTACTTTTAACAAATAAATCTCTGATCCACCACCTAGGTTTTTTTCCGTTTTCTTCTTTTATTGCCATTTGCGAGGATCAAATAAGCAGCAGCTGCCACTGCTTCTGATGCCATGACGCACACTACTGGCCGCATAACGTGAAATGCTTTTGCCGCATGCTACAAGCAACGGCTACAAGTAGCAAGCGACAACTGGCAACAGATTCTTGGGCGACATTTGACTTTCGACAAAGTATGATGACGCACGCTGACATGTAGCAACAAAATAACTCATGTAGCATGCTACAAGTTGCTTGTTGTTGCCTCAGTGGAAACGCGCCTTTAAGGAGGTAACTTGTGATATGTGTGATATGTATATTTCCGTTTTTCGATTCTGTAGTTTATCAGGCGGAGATTGGGAACCGTCTCATCACTTGTCTAGGAGATTGTGGGAAACTATAATCGGGACGGTCGGCACGCGGGGACCATGATTGAGATCATTTAAATGAAACATTCTTGTAAAGCAAAAGTAATTGTGAATAGAAACCGCCAGTGGGTGATACGCTCAGTTACAGATAATAGTAATACTGATTCTGTTTCGTGTAGCGAGTAGTTCTTTAGCCTAAATGACAGGAAATCGCGCAGGAAGCTGTAACCACATTGGAGGCTGCCATGTATTAAATTTATAGTAATACTTGGTTTCGAAATGTTTGATGCAGACATTCACGGAAATATATTGTCAAAGCTTGTAATCAGTCTATTCAGAAAAGTTTATTTTGATTTAGGAATTTTGACGTGTCCTACAGCCTTAGAAAAACACGCAGAGAAAATGGCTGATTAATAATGACCCCAGGGCTTTGATGGTTCTCTATTCGAGAGGTTTTGCTTCTTGTGTAACCAATTGGTTCCTTGTTATAATTTCAAATTTATGACATTAAAGCAATGAAAAATATTGATCTTCAAATAGAGTTGCCGTGTAATAGTGTTCAACCAGAAACTAAAGTAATGCATTTGTGTAAAACCGAATTTCAGGAGGCGGAACATGATTGTAACGTGATAGGCCCTCTGGAAGAGTATTTCATGTGCCATTTGGATACAGAATCTATGACTGTTGCTTCTCTCTGACTCATCACTTTAAAATATGTAGGAAATAGTTTGATTATCAACTTTGTTATCATTTGCGGCTGAAGGCCACAGGAAACAATGAACAGTCCCATCTGCCATGTACTTATGATGTCATTATACTTGCTGAAACCAATCTTTCTCCAGATATTTCTAATGCTGAACTTGGATTCACAAATCACTCTGTGTACAGGAGTGATAGGTCCTCTCAAACTAGTTCTAAAGAGAGTGGTGGTGAGGTACGAGGGCAGTGAACAACAGAATGCCTTCTAGATGTATTGGAACAATGTCCCCACTATCAGTGGAGTCTATATTTTTATCAATTGATCTGTTGCATGATACACACATTTTGCTGAGCTGTGTAAATATCCCGCCCAGTAAGCCTCTCGATGTATATGCCAACTACTGCCAGGTGGTGGAAGAAGTGATAGCCGACCAAGCAGGTAGAACCATCACATGTGATTCTGGTTGGTGATTTTAACATCCCACACGTTGACTGGATAAAAAAAGAACATTTCCCCTCTGCCTCTCCTCGAATGCTTTGTGAGCTAGCTTGTTTATTGGATGTTGAACAGTGTAACCATGTCCTGAACTCTAGGGGTGTGTTATTGGACTTAGTATTTGCCTCTTCCAATGTCACTGTCAAGGAAGACACCTGCCCTTTGTTGCCTATTGATATCCAGTATCCAGCATTGAATATTATTCACCCTGTAGAATCTACCTTGCCTTATCACCAGTGCACTTTTGTTCCTGATTTTGCAATGTGTAATCTTGGAGAAGTTTTTGATGAACTTCTTTCTATGGACCTATCCAATTTTGAATCCCTTGACTTACCCACCGATACTGACACTCTGTTCATAGAATTCACTGACATATTGAAGACAATTGTGTTCAAGTATACACCACTGAAAAAAAACTGGAATGTCAAAATTCCCATGTTGGTTCTCTACAGAGCTTATACAATTGGTCATAGAAAAGAAAAGACTCCACAAAGCTTATAAGCAGACCTTTGAATATGAGTACTATGTCCTGTTCTCAAAATTGAGAGACCAATCTCGTCTCTTATCTAAAAAATGCTTCAATGACTATGTTGAACATGTGCAATGTACTATACCTAACAATCCCAAATTATTCTGGAATTTCATCCGTAACATTAGCGAAGCGGAAGGAGCACCAAACACGTTAACATTTAATAATCACTTCACTTCCCACCCACAACAAATGTGTGATCTGTTTGCACAATACTTCTCTTCAGTATTTACACCTCCCAATATCCATTTCAGTACTAGTAATAGTCTGAGTACACTTGCAGTCACTGATGAAGATGTTTATAAAGCATTGGGCAAGCTAGACTGTTCGAAGAGTTGTGGCCCTGACCAAATACCACCTAATGTTTTTAAATACTGTAGAGTCTTGCTTTGCCATCCTGTAAAATACTTGTTTAACAGGTCTCTAAAGACAGGAATTTTTCCAGATGTATTTAAGCTTGGTCATGTTGTTCCTGTGCATAAATGCGGATCGAAGGAAGATGTTAAGAATTATAGACCTATTGTTATACAATCGGTGTTAGCAAAAATCTTCGAGAAGTTGGTGCTAAACAAAATCTATCCCATGTTTCGTAACATAATTACTCCAAAGCAACATGGTTTCTCTCCTGGAAAATCAACAGCAACTAACCTTGTGATTCTTCAAAATGAAATAATTAGAGCATTTAGTGAGCGAAAACAACTCGATGTCATATATCTTGACTTTTCAAAGGCATCTGATAAAGTTAGCCATCCCCATCTTCTTACTAATTTGAAGGAATATGGCATAATTGGTAAATTATTGGAGTGGTTTTGTAGCTACCTCGGCAACAGAAGGTTGATTGTAAAGGCTTTTGGCTCATTGTCATCTGCTTTCGCAGCACCTTCTGGAGTACCTCAGGGTTCACACCTAGGACCATTGTTGTTCAATATATTCATAAATGATTTAGTTAGTATTTTTGCCAGTTTCCTTTGCTTTGCAGATGACATTAAGATTTTCAAGAAAATCATGACTCGAGACGACTGCTTAGATCTTCAGAATTGCTTAAAAGCTATTGTGAAATGGTGTCAACAAAACAGTATGAAACTTAATGTTAATAAATGTTCCTGCATTACTTTTCACCGCACTAAATCTGCATTACATTTTGAATATGAAATGGAAAATCAGCTACTGAATCGCTGCACAACTGTAAGACACCTAGGAGTTCTTCTGACGTACAATCTCAGTTCAGAAGTAACATGTCCACAACATATGTGCCAAGGCCTCCAAATGCCTGGGCTTACTGGCACGCACTTCCAGATTTATTAATATTATCCAGACACTCCGGCTCTTGTACTGTGCCCATGTCAGACCCATACTTGAGTATTGCAGCGTTGTATGGTCGCCTCATCAGATTACACTAATTAAACACATTCAGAATCTTCAAAATAAGTTCTTAAGGCTTATAGGTTGTCGCATGGGCTTTCATTACAAAGACGTTCCACTGGTTGCTGTTGGAACCTACCTTGGCCTCCATCCTTTGGAGTCGAGACGGAATGTTCATGGTGTCATTTTTCTGCATAAAGTAATCTCAGGTGTTATAGACTGCCCTGAAATTCTCAGACATGTATATTTTCGTTGTCCATCTGGTACACGGTTGGGAGAACTATTTGGTCGTAGACATCTGCGCACAAACTATGAGGCTAGCAGTGCCATAGAACGATACAGAGACTAGGTAGCAGAATACCTCCTGAACTTGATGTTTTCATTGACAGTGTTGCTGTTTTCAAGCAGACTACTCATACGTGAGTGGAGTCAGCAATGATGGGCTTAGTCACGGTCTATTATTCCCTGTAATAATTTTTTATTTTTGTTTGTAGTTTTATGTTGAGTCTTATTATTAGCTTTTAGAATAATTAATAATTTTCTTCTGTTTAATTGTTTTTCTAGTTTTAGTAATATCAAACTATACTTGCTATTTCTTGTTATCTTCTTGTTTTAACTGTAAACTAATTTGTTCACAAATAGTGGTAATTGTGTTTACTAAGTAGTAATATCAAACTATACTTGCTATTTCTTGTTATCTTCTTGTTTTAACTGTAAACTAATTTGTTCACAAATAGTGGTAATTGTGTTTACTAAGTAGCTGTCATAAGATATATTAATGTAAAATGGTATTTCCGTTGGAATAATTAAATAAATAAATCTGTTGACAGATCCGCACGAGTAACTTCTGCTGTGAGAGCGCCTTTTACTTTACTTGTGGTCCACCGAACCTCAAAATATTACAATTTTTTCGGTTACGAAAGGTTTATATATAGTTTGTGCGGCTTGTTACTACACACACGTCTTGGTTCACATATTTAATCACGGTTGCTTGCGTTAAAAATATGCTTTTTAATATTTTTGACTGTAGTTATTGACGCCAAGATGTGCTTTCTGTATTTAGGACTGTGATGGATGAGACCACGATCCAGCTGCTGAGCGCTTTCACTAAGAAAGGCGAGTGGTCCTGGCCAGGCTTTTGGCTTGCAGAAGCGATGGGTGACTACTCGGAACTGGAGAAACTCTTGGAGGCTAGGGCTGTCACTTCCAGTCAGCTGCAGATGACGAAATCCCGGTTGGACGATCCAGACGAGGCTCATTCAATAATGCACACGCTTTTACATAATGGACACCTGTTTCTTCTGCGGATGGCGCTGCAGCACCTGCCGGAACTGGCCAACGAGGCAATCGACGATGCGTCGTCAACGCCTCTGCACGTGGCCTCGAGGCACGGCCAACCCGCCGCCGTGCGAATATTGCTTGACGCGGGGGCGGTCCTGGAGGCGGCGAGACCGTGTGACGGGTGGACTGCGCTGCACGAGGCGGCGGCGTGTGGAGGCGGCGGCGGGACCGTCGTGGCGGGAGTGCTGCTGAGGGCCGGAGCCCAGGTGGACCACAAGGACAAGGCCGGCAGGACGCCGCTACAGCTGGCGGCGACGGCGGGACACGTCGCCTCAGCGCAGCTACTGTGCTCGGCGGGGGCAGACACCACTGCGGGTGAACAGCACTGGGGCAAGAGGCCGCTGCTGCTGGCGGCGGACACAGGCAGCGTGCGTGTCGTGAGGGCCCTATTGCGGGCGGGTGCCGGGGGTGGCACCGATCAGCAGGGGCGGACTGCGCTACTGTGGGCGGCGGAGAAAGGTAGGAGCAGAGCCGTCACCACGCTGGCAGCTGCGGGGGCGGACGTGAACGCCAAAGATAAAGACGAGTGGACGCCGCTGCACTGGGCCGCAAAGCGCGGCGACGAGAAGGTGGTGAGAGCCCTGCTAGTGGCCGGCGCTGAGAGGCACTCGATAAACAAATACAGGAAACTCCGCTACACCGGGCTGCGGAGGGAGGCAACGCCAGAGTGGTGCGGCTGCTGCTAGACGGCGCAGAGGTTGACGCGAGGAATGAGGATGGAAGGACGCCGCTCCACTATCGCGACCCTCTATGCAGACAGCGTGGAGACGGCGAGAGAGCTGCTGGCTGCCGGGGCGGACGCCACTGCTAGGGACAACGCCTGGGGGAACACTCCGCTGCACTGGGCGGCACACTGTGGCCGTGTCGACATGGCGCGGCTGCTGGTGTGGACGACAGACATCAACGTGACTGATAATGATGGTTGGACGCCGCTGCACTGTGCAGCCCACTGCGGCCACTCCGCCGTAGTCAGAGTGCTGTTGGAGGCCGGAGCAGACAAGGAGGCAACAGACAAAGACGGCAAAACGGCGCTCGACCAGTGCCCGAGATGGGCAGAGGTGAGGGAACTGTTGCAGTAGTTACTGGGAAACTTCCAATAAATTCCTACTCTAAAATTTCTATTAAACATCAAACCAAAATTTATGGGTGTTTTATTAAAAATCTATTGTAAAATATTTGTTACTTATTACTATGAAATCAGTGATTAAACTAATTTCTTTCAATTTCTGACCAATTACTTATATTCCTAACCCATTTCATAATTATATGGAATCTTCTTTGGAACAAAATGTTTGGTACTCCAATAGAAAACAGATATTTGTTTGAAGTATATTTATCGCTGTCAAATATTTTATTCACTAAACAACAGCTTTTTAGCTTTTTATTGTATTTCAATACTGACCCAAGCCACCACAGTACTGTATTTCATTTGCAAATATTTGTTTTAGAATTGTGGCTATTAGGTAGATGTATAAAAAAATCACCATTATTGGGGATTTCTTTTGATTTGAGGATGAAACCCGCATTTGTGTACCATATCACCCCATTTCTGGATCACAGGAAGTATTGTGGAATTCTTATGACTGAGTTCTGAATTTAACTAATTTCAAATGAATAGAGGAATGAAGCAAACTTTAAGACATCAGTCAAACGTAATAAGCTCCATTTATAATGCAAATGTACAAATTCATCTTTCTACGATTACGGGAAGTACTTTAAAGTTATTGATGATAATCTGTGAGAGTAACAAAATCGGTGCAATTTGATTATGAAAAAATCTCAAAGTAAGAATAGCAGTTAAAGAAAATTTAGTTTCTTGGTTCTGCTGGTAGAGCCGCTTCGAGTTATTAATACTTAACTTTTCAGCCATCGTGCTGTCGCTTTAATAAGTGGTCTGGCAACGAGCGGGCAGACGCCGGTTTGAATCCCTGTCCGGGCATCCAGATTTGGGTTTTTCTATGGTTTCCCCAAATCACTCCAGGCGAATGCCGGGATGCTTCCTTGAAAAGGCCATTACTGAAATCCTTCCTGTTCCTTGCCCCCAGTCCTTTCCCGTCTCTAATGACCTTGACGTCAACGAGGCGTAAAGCCATAAGAAAATAAATAAGAAAGAGAAGTTTGCCGTGCTCGTTGCACCTTTAGGTAGAAGAGGGAGCGTGGTTACTAACCTTCCGCGATGACGTCACGTAGACCGTCGGTTGGGTTCCTTCGTCTTGTGTCATTCTCAGCAAATATGACCAAAAATGGCGTAGTTGTTGGCCACTATCAGCATTCATGTTGTTAGTTCTGTTTTGTATTTCTAGTGCCACTCGCCTGAGCTACCATCTGCTCTCTACGGCCACTACATTGGTCTTCTCAAATGAAATAGAATGTCCACTGTCTACTGAATGTTGAGCTACAGCCGATTTGCTGACGTCATTGCTTTTAAAATGCCTCTTGTAATTCATTTAGTTTGAAGGTGCATCTTGTTTCACCGATATTTACATGGCTACATCTGCAGGATATTTGGTATACATCCAATGTCTATAATTTCTCCCTCTGGACTTTTAGTTTTACAAGTACATTTGAAATCTTCCTTGATGCCATGTATACAGGACGGATATTTGCTTTTTTAGAAGGCAACCAATCTTATCCGTCACCCCTTGGATGCGTATGGTAATACTGCTACTGGCCCGTCAGTTGGTCTACCGATCTCTTCTGTTGGTGTTGAGGTAGAAGGTAATATTTTATCGGCAAGTGCTGCAATGAATGTGCTGGTAATACCAGGACAGTTGCCGTTGGCAAGAAACGTGTCCCTTAAAATAAGTTTTTCAGCAGCTTTGATTAATTCGTCAGTAACTAACAGATACACGAATGGGTAAATTTTTTAAAATAACCCGTTTCAGTGCCGGATGGTCAGTGCGAGTTAGCAAGCAGATAGTGGTTTTTGTGTGTGTGGGCTTCCGATATACCCCATGGCGCAAGGAACCATCCTCCTTCCTTTCTACAATATCATCCATAAACTAAAGGTTACAAGTTAAGAGTTGCTGACGACCTCAGCGACAAATGCCTTCATAAAGATATCGGCCACAATGGGACCCATCGCTGCTCCCTCAGTCTGTTGGTAAAAGTTGTTCTTGTATTTGAAGAACATAGTATTGAGGCAAAATACGTCAAGTGACGTCAATTCTTGCGGAAGGCTGTGATTTTCTAAATGTTACTTAATTATGTTAATTGCTTCGTCGACCGGCATGCGTGATTATGGACGTGACGTCAAAGCTTACTAGCAAGTCGTTACTTTCTTAGTGTCCGTTTTTGACAATTTTTATAAAATCTTTAGAATTTATGATAATTGAAGACTATGTCCTCAAATTATTTAGCTTATCCACAAGATATTTGGCAAGTAGTTGCGTTGGAGACTGAACCGCGCTGACGATAGGTCGGAATGGCACGCTGTCTTTATGAATTTTTGGCAGACAATATAGTCGTGGAGTCAGATGATTAGACGACGTCATTTCTCTTGGCCTCTGGGTCAATCGAATTCGCTTCACGTATTTTTCTACCACGCTGCGTCGTATCTTCTGGAAAGTAACTGCGTCTCTACCTCTTGGCGGCATTTGTTGTCATACATCACAACTGAAGCGTTGCTTTTTCAACACGTAAAACAGCTGTAGCTTCCCACTACTTTCATCGACGCAGGGCGTTATATTCTTCTATTGTGTCGGTGGCTTTGCATATGATAAAATATTCGCCGTGGCGCTTCAAATTTCATGCCTAACAACTAACAGAAAAGATCAGCAGATTAAGTGACGGGCCAGTGGTAGTATTACCAAACATTCAAGGGGTGACGGATGAGATTTGTCGCCTGATAAAAAATAAAAATATCCGTCCTATAGGACAATTTCTGATGTACTGGTAAAAATAAAAGACAAGAGGGAGACATCACAGACAGACATCGGATGTATACCAAATACCCTGCAGCTGTAGCCATGTATATTTCGCCGAGACAAAGATGCACCGTTAAGAAAAGATTAAAGAACACATAAAGTATTTTTAAAATAATGATGTCAGCAAATCGGCTGTAGCTCAACATTCAGTCTGCAGTGGACATTCAATTTTATATAACCAGATCAGCTCAGTGGCCGTGGAGAGCTCATGGTGACTAAGGATGGGTGAGAAAAGCACTTTAAACTCAAAAGAGACCTTAATAACACGAATGCTCATAGTGCCCTACAACTTAACCATATACGAACGAAGTCTTTCTCGGCGTTGAGAATGGATGTAGTCTTCTCGGGAGACTAGCCGAGTAAACAAGGTGTTTACCACATGATATTTCGGCGATCTCAGGCTCCGTCGCCATCTTGAGATCGCCGAAATATCGTGTGGAAACACCTTGTTTACTCGGCTAGTCTCCCGAGAAGACTACATCCAACTTGACCATATTTGGTCATACCTGCTTAGAAGAAGGCAAGAGGAACGACCCATCGAAACGTCTAAGCAAGACGCGGTAACGCCTGTGACGCCATCGCGGACAGGTTAGCGTGGGTGCGCTATAAGAAGGTGCTACGGAAATCGACACGGCAGTCGTCTAATGAAAGCCAAAGTGCGATGGCTGAAATGTTAAGTTTAATAATCGACGTGTCTCCACCCAGAGAACCAAGATAATACGAACAAAGACGATGAAAGTTTACACAATCAATGTTTGCCAAGATTAGTGATAGGTATGTATTATAAGAATATGAGGCATGTATCGTCACTAAGGATGACGAAATTGAGGTACAAAAATGGCCCTAATCGCTTCGAGAACAGTGTTGGCAGTTGAGTCGACTTGAAGGACGCACCACCGTGCGCCCAGATGCAACCAAGACTGTGCAGTAATTAATTTTCTAATATTTGTTTAAATAATGTCTCTATTAACTTTCTACTTACACCGTGAACGACAGAAAACAAACAGAACACTAATTAAACCACCTGCTCCGTAGGCCGGACTCGATGCGGCAACCATAGAAGCACGAGGCCAGAGTGCTAGCGACTGCGCTGCCGGAGTGGTTGTTCCCGCTTCTTGTTACAGCCTGTTGTGTTCTTACTGATTGCCTGTGTGGCTGTCTCATTCCCTCATTTTGTTGTGTAAACAAGTCAGTGTGTTTCCATCACAATCCACTAATTACGTACAGAGCAGAACATTTTAAGGAAAAGTTAAGAACAAGTTTTGCAAATCATCTCAATTACTTAAGTCAGGCTGAAAACATTTTAAGCTGAACAATGACTAGTTTCTAAAATAACTGATAGACAAACATTATATTCAAATTCAGTTTCCCGGCCAACCTGTTAAGGAAAAAAATGACTGTTCGCATTCCATTATCTCAGTAGATCATTATTTATATACTAAAACTGAAATTTCCATAGTAATTTCTGAATTTTAGGCTCTGTCTGTTTAGAGTTCCATATGACAAGGGAACAGGAGTTCCGACGCTCTGTTAATTAAAATGGTTACATTTTATGTTTTTACTTTTCCTAAAAAGTAATTAAAATTTTGCAAATTTAAATTCTGAGATGTTTTCATAGAAATAAGTTAAAACCAAAATTTATATGTATTGAAATCTATATTAACTATATAGACATTTAGATCCCGTTGTATAGAGCGACACTTTTTTAAAAACATTTAATTTCTAAATAAAAACGTCAATGTCGTCGATCTTATAGCATTAATTTTAACTGGTCTATATCGAAAATTATACTTCCTACTAACTTGAAATTTGGCCCCAATAATTTCCACATCGTGTATTTAAACGCCAGTTGCTAAAAATACTTGATATAAGAATGTTTCTACAATTGGAGCAAATAAAAAAAAAGTTTTTCTTTCGAGGTTATTGTTCTGTATATTTACACTATTTTATTAAAAATAGTTCTTAATTGAGAATTCATTGCATATTAATAAACCCATAAAATATTGATTCGAACCAAAAGATTGCCGTGATATGAAGATCGCACTTTCATGAAAGTAGCGACGATGTTGTGGAGCCGTCATTATCAATGCACGATTCTGTACAAATCCAGAAACACATAAAAAGAAACAAACCTACCTCTTCTTTGATATAGAATGCACTTATTGGCTGTATATCACGTCCTAACATCTTTAGAGAGGAATACACAATATTACTAACAAGTTATAGCAAACACGCAACGTACGGCATTTAAACAGCTGGAAGGTAACGATTCCGGTACAGAAATACTGAAAGTTCCAGTGGGTTTAATCCATTTTCAGTTGCTGTCAGTCTTAACGTAACCCCCTTTTTTTTGCCTGGATAAAGTTGCTGGCGAAACTGCACTGCAAAACTCAGTTTGCTGATTTTTTTTTCATCGCATATTTATTTTCTCACATTAAAAAATGAAAATTAAAGTACATAAAGAATTTATTTATTTATTTTCAATTAGCCCATGGCTAATATAGATACATTACAATTCATATATCACATTAACAAAAGAGAAAAAAAAGATGTTAATTTCATTACAGTAAAATACAAATCATTCATTTTCCATGGATCCCAGTATAAGGAGTAGCTCTCTGCCATGTGGAAAATTGTCAATTTACATTTAAAAATCTTCACAACAAAATAAAACATACATCAGATGATATACAGTCATAGCATACAATGGTACATTAATAATGTCAACTTACATTTACACAACTACTGGTAGTTATTTTGTAGATATCCTTAGAAATAAATTCTTTCGACATAGTAGGAGTTTCCAATTAAAAATTCTTTCAATTTTTTTTCTGCTAGACATTTAATATGTGTTGGAATCTTATATAAGATATGTATCCCTGAAGTGCTAAGGGGTTAAAAATTGTGTGTTAATGATCTATACCTACAGAGAAAATCATAAATTTTCAGAGTCGTTGTAGTTGTGTGCATTAAGGTGGTGTATTCTTGTGATCTTGGTCACATGGCCGATCCCATAAATGCCAACCCTTTTTTGAATTTTCTCCTCATTCATATTCGCTTTTGCAACATTACAATTTTTTTTCTAAATAAAATCACATTTTTTTTATTTTCCTTTGGGAATATGAAAATATCTGGAATGAAATAAATCATACAAACACTCGAATCTCAAATTACGTGCATACCAGGAACATTCCATAAAAGGATAGCCATCTACAGCTACATATTTTTATTATTATTATTGTTGATGTAGGAAAGCATGTTTCCTTTATATTTGTGAATTCCAGTCTTTCCATAGCTAATTTTGAACCATACCAAGCCAATTTTATCATGTCATCAAAAAAGGAGCTGGCAAAATGTGGTGATTAATTGAATGTATCTTCACGAGAAGATAAATCATGATAATGTTGCAATAGTTCCGGTGCACATTGCCGCCTTTTCATTAGTGTTTTTACCTGGCGATAGAAATACGCAATACACGACTGACATAAATACATACATTTGGGCGGTACCATTTTTACTGTATAAGCAACCTTTCCGTATTCATTTGAAAAGATTTGATCATAAACTGTCGGCATCAACACGGCCAAGTCACGAAATGACCATTAACAAAAAAAAAAAAAAAAAATCATTTTTGACTTAGAGTTTAGTGGCTAACTCAAAAAAGAAAAATGTTGACAGTATTTTAGTCAGTTTTATCGATTTGGAACATTTGCATATTCCTCAATGATAAGTAAAGAAATCGTTAAATTTGTCTGTAAACAAATTTTAATGCTGCGAATGCAAAAATGAATGAGGGGGAAAAAATTTGAAAAAATATTAGCACTTGGTGGGACCGACCCATGGATTAACTACACTGATGATTATTAGGCTTCTCTATAGTTACAAATACTTTACATGTAATTTGAACCCCTAATTTCTCTTAAACGGAGGCCCGCCACGCAGAACTGCTTTCGGGCGAGAAACCTGAGTTGGCGTACTATTTATCAGACTTGTTCGTTCTACGTTTGAGACTTCCACACCGAAAACCTCTCCTAGTAAGTAAGGCTGCCTGTTGTTACCAGCGGCACCGCGGCCCCTTGTGACCTACATTAAGGTTCACATTGAGCTTGGTTCATATTTACCAGCGCGTAGCGTGGCATACTTATCACATAAAATTTATTAATGATATTACTTATCTGGTTTCTGTTCTGCTTTTGTTATCAGGAGCCATTTATTAAATTACATGATTTTATGTATCATGTGCCTACCCAGTTTGCTCTTGATTTGATTATCTTTAAAATATTTCTCTCTTACTTCAGAAAAAATAATATTAGTATAGATGTCGCTTTAAGCACGGAGTTGGAACAATACGACGGGGAAGCCATTACCTGAACCTATCACATAAGGAGAACCAGTCTGCAACATGTTTATAAAATAGCAACAAGCTAAAAGGGGAGGAGGGAGACTGCCTACCACATTTCCGCCAGCAGATTTTTAAAATTATGTCACTTTTCGGAAACATTTTACGTCAAAGCCGTTTGGTACACAACGTTTTTGAACATCTTTTCTACAACTTGTACCTCAGTTGAGATCATACACAAAATGACTATTATAGAACCAAATTCTCATCGATCGATATCGCATAAGAAATTAAAAACATATGGTATTGTTGGATCCCAAAGAATTGTTCGGCTACTGAGGCCGCATGTACACGAAGCTAGTTGGCTGGAGCGAGTGCACTGTATGGATGCGCGCGCAGCGCTTGATAGTGACTCTCCTCGTGTCAAGACAGTCAGTTGGCTAAGGATAGTCTCTGAATCTTTTCTGGACACTTCAAACATATAACTTGCCCTTACTTTAAAATTAATAGTAAGTATGAGTTCCACCTATGACTACTGCTGCAAACGCAATTCCAAATTATTTGAAACGCTCTTCCTAACACCTCTAAACAAATACTCCAACTGCTTAACTGTCACTGCATTTTGCAGGTTGCATCAGCCTCCAAAACTTGGGTTTTCGAGTAATAATACATATCATCCAAAAAATAAACATTTTATAAAAGAAATAAGTTATCACATAGAAAACATCACCAAAGAGTTAATCATTACATTATTGCAAACACCATTTACAGTATAATGACTTCCAGTACCTTCAATATTCCGAAAAATTCAACAAATGTCCACTTCTCTAGCCACAGTTACAGTTTCAATAATTCTACGATCTTTGATGTAGTATATTATATAATGCTGAAGAGAACAGTTGAGCCCAAATCCTGAAGAGGGACAGTAAAAGCAACATCATTAATGACCAAAATGACTGGATTACTATTAGCCAAAATCAGATCTGACAAATACTCTATCCATTGGAGGGTAGATTAAATGTAAACTGCTCTGTCTGATTTAAAACTACTACCAAGCTGAGACATTTAGCGCGCAAACACATTTCGCCTGAAGTGGATATCGCAGAGTCCTTGGAGAGTGGGTCGTGTGAATCTTACAGTGCCCAGCTTTAATCCAGACTGACATATGGGTAAAATGCGGCACTTGCCACAGTGGAGTTTAAATGAAAATCATTCCACTTCCTACACACCAGTATTACATCAACAAATTGCTCCTAATACAATGTAAGTAAAGTCTAAAATGACAGCATGCAAAATGCAAGGGAAATGTGAAATATTAATCAGGCAAAATTAATTATTGTGTGCCATGTAGTAATAAAAAGAAATATACGATCAAGTCTTACTCAAATATAAACGCAAGTTGACTAGCAACCGATTTTCTTATTCCTTCTTAATTCAATAAATAATCATCTATGAGCAATATTGTATAATCCTAAAACATAGCTATACTTATAAAAAAACAATAACAAATATTCCAATTAAATTAAAGCTACGCTGAAAAAGTAATACTCTCAGAATGACAGCATAAATTTTTAATAATTTTAAATACAGAACATGTAGTTAAGTATAAAAACATTCTAAGTAGAAAGATAAAACATAGGTGTTTTAAATACAGCAAAAAGAAAACGTATACTACATATTTTCTATGTTCCAGTAAAACATGCCACATATGGTGTAGGAGCGAAGCAAAATTCACACTCATGACAAGTAGTAATAAAAAGAAAAACTTATTCCTAAACACACATTACTCTACTAATCTTTGAACAGATTAGTTGTGTAAAAGAACTGAGTATTTTTTCACATATATATAGATAGACTACTTTGCAAATATTGTTTACAAATGAACTCCATTATCAATAAGAAATAAAATTGTAAGGTAATGGCCAGTGAACTAAAAAAAAATTCCTCTTGCTATTAACGAATTTCATTAAATAATCTTATTTTCAAAAAAGTGGTTCGATTGTTCTGAGCATTATATCAGCAAGTAGCTTCAATATTGAAACAGAAATTTATGAAACAAATGGAAATTTAACTCGTCATACTGTTTTCTGAGTCTCAAGGTCAGTAGGAAAATAATGTTCTACCACCCCCAAATCAAAATCCTAATGTCCATTTTAGGGATAAAGCACTAGGGATAAATTACCATTTAAAAACCTCTATCACAAACAGAAACTAAACTTCTTCCACAAGTCTTCAATAAATATGAAGCATACAGTAGATATGAAAATTTGTATTACAAAATTCATGTGAATTAGTTGTTATATAGATTATTAGGTCATTAGACCGCAAAACAGGTTAAAAAATCTTAACTAAATCACCATTGAATGGAACAGTTCATCAGCTATCAAAATAAGCTATCACATAAAATTTTAAACATTCTTCTAAAAGAAAATGTCTTGAGACTGTATGAACTTAAAAATGTTTTTGAAGAGTACCGGCCATCGTAAACAATGTTCCACAGAATCGACAAATAAATGGTTCCCGTCCCATGGAAATCGACATTAGCAGAAGGACTGAAAGCAACTTTTCAATAACCATTTACTTCAGAAAATTCCTCTATGGTTAGCAATGTCGCTAATCTTAGGAAATGATTTTCCAAAAACTTCACAACAAACAGCCGCTCAGCAAAATGGGTGACAATATGGTATGAAAGGCCATTAATCTAATTAAATGTTTTGTTCCATATTCCACACGCATATGGCCTTACACCAGCATGAATTATCCGTTGTAACGGCACTAGACTGAGCAAACGATTTTCCACATACTTTACCAGAAAATTCCTTTCACATCAATGAATTAGTATATGTTTTGAAGGTCATTGTTTGAGTACATGATTTTTCACAAACATCACAGGAAAATGGCCACTCACCAGAATGCGTATTTCTATGGTAAAAAAGGCCATTAGCCTCAGTAAACAATTCCCGCATACTTCAGAAGCTTACAACCGTTCATCAGAATGAATTCTTTTATGTTTTGTAAGGGAACTAGACCATGAAAAAATTAATTTCCACATACTTCAAAAGTATATGGTTGTTCACCAGAATGAATTCTTCTATGAGTTGTAAGGGCACCAGATTGAGAAAATGATTTTCCACACAGATGTCAAGCATATGGCTGCTCACCAGAACGAATTCGTCTATGAGTTGTAAGGACACCAGAGTAAACAAACGATTTTCCACATACTTCAGAATCATATGGCCGTTCAGCTGAATGAATTCGTGTATATCTTATAAGATCAGAAGACTGAACGAACGTTTTTCCACAATCTTAACAGTAAAACGATCATTTTCCAGAATGTGTACTTCTAGGGTTTATAAGATTACTTGCCCTAGTAAACGTTTTCCCGCATATAACACAAGCATATGGCCGTTCACCAGAATGAATTCTTTTATGAGTTGTAAGGGCAACAGACTGAGAAAATAATTTCCCACACAGTTCACAAGAATATGGCCATTCACCTGAATGGATTCGTATATGTTTCATCAGATCACAAGACCAAACAAACGATTTTCCACACTCTTCACAGGAAAACGATCGCTTACCAGAATGCGTGCTTCTATGGTTTAAAAGGTTACTCACCCCAGAAAAAGTTTTCCCGTGTATATCCCATGTACACGGCCGTTCACTAGAATGAATTTTTCTATGAGTAGTAAGAGCACTAGACTGAACAAACAATTTTGCACACAGTTCACAAGCAAACGGGCATTCACCTAGATGAATTATTCAATGGACGGTAAGGTTACGAGACGAAGGAAATAATTATTCACATACTTCACAAACAAATTTCTGCTCTCCCTCATGAATTCTTTCATTTGTCTGATGATAACAAGGCGCAAATGATTTCCCACAAAATTTGCAAATGAATGACTGTTTACTTGCAATTATTTTATTCTGCTTGATTTATTTATTATACCACAAAATTGATTTTCTCAATGTTTTTTGGGCAGAGAATTTCTGATTTTTTGAATATTGCAAGAGTAGCCTGAGATATTTGTATCCACTTCGCTGTTGCTGAGAACTTGAGCTGAAAGAAATCGTTGCTCACATGTTTAGTTACTTTTTCGAATCATATCAGTACACCTATAAGAAACAATACATTTTTAAGAATAGTAATGTCTTAATATAATTATTGTCATGCGCAATGATATATCAATGTTGACGATTCCGACTTCAACTTATAAGGCATCTTGTAAGTTGAAATTATACATCAGTAGATGTAATTAATGTGGCAGAATCAGTAATATATAAATGGAGTATTCATTCTGAAGAAGTATATATGTATAAACATATACAGATTAAATAACTGCTCCAAATATTTTCCAGAAAAATGTTTGCAATCTGTCTAGGAAAGCTTCAAATATTAAAATTATGCTTTCTTATCCATTTTTGTTTTGTATGGTACCAAAGTTTGACAATTTCACCAATGTAGTTTGAATGTCTATTGGAGGAAACAATAACTAGCTTGATTTTCTAAATAAAAACTATAAATTTGAGATAATGATCATTATCACACAACAGTGGTATCTCATTTAAATAAACAGCCAAAACAAATCACAAATACTTTATTATATAACAAGAACAGTATAGCAAAAATATCAATTATCTTAATATATAAAAACAATTAAGTTCAATATATTTGCTTACCTAGAGATTCTAATCATAATGATTATTTACCCTTGTATACTTCTGTCTAGATGTTCTATGTTTTTTTTTTTTTTTTTTAAACCCAATATAACGTGTTTTATCGAACTTTAATTTTAAGGAGTTGGCCTAAAACCAGATTTCTACTTCACTAAGCATTAAGTTTTAGATTGTTGTTTTTTCATTTGCAGTAAGGTTTGTGTTGTCTGCAAACAAAACGCTCTTAGCCTTGACAGAGAAGAGCCTAAGCTGACATCAATGTACGAGGGTGTTCCAGACACTCATGCATCACATTTTTTTCTTCAACAATTATTTATTGAACACAATAAAACAGATACACAATAAAGAATGATGTTTCTTCTACACTCCATATTTTTCCACGTAATCTCCTCCTTTTTTTATGACCTTCCTCCAGCGAGACACAGGAGCGTATATGCCCTGGCAGTACCACTCCTTGTTCTGTTCAGGAAGCCATTTCTTCCCTTTGCGAATCACCTCTTCGTCAACCTTAAAATGCCCCCCACAAATTGCATTCTTCAATGGCTCAAACAAGTGAAATCATGAGAGAGATAGGTCAGGGCAGGGTGGCTGGGGTAACAGTGTCCAATCCTGTTTGATGATGTGTTCCGACATCCTCAAACTTGTGGGAGGGCGTGTGGTATCACGTTGAAGCTAACAATCACCTTTGTTGTTATCGCATCCGAGTCGCTGGAAGCGATTCTTGAGTTTGGTTAGTGTGTTCACATATGCCTCAGAATTAATGCCGGTGCCTCTCTGCATCTCACCACAGTCCAAAAACACAGTGATCATGACCTTACCAGTGGAAGCAGTTGCTTTGAATTTTTTTCTTCCTGTGGGAAGTGAGGATGGTACAATTCCATCGATTGATGTTTTGTTTTTGGCTCAAAATGATGAACCCAAGTTTCATCAACTGTCACAATCCGGGACAAGACGGCTTCTCCCTCAGCTTCAAAACGTTGCAGCAACTCAGAAGAAATGTTTTTTTTTTCTGAATGTGTTACTCTGTAAGACAGTGTGGAACCCATTTTGAACACTTTTTTGTGTAATCAAGAGCACTGGCGATTATAACCAATTTCCTTAACTGATTGACAGCTCCCGTGCCAACTTTCGAGTCGTTATGCGTCGGTCCTCGCGAATGTTCACATCAGCACGCTGCATCTTGTCAAGGTGTTACAGCCATGGGTGGCTTTCCCGACCTCTGGAAATCTTGGATGTCTGCAGAATCACTTTCAGATGGCCTCACCCTCTGTGCCCAGCGACTAACCGTACTTCTGTCGACTGCTCAAGCTCCATAAACAGCACATATACTTTTGTGAATGTTTCCAACTATTTATTGCTGCGCAGTGAGAAATTCAAAGACGACACGCTGCTTATGACGTACAGCACTCAAAGATGTCATATTGAGCCATTGCTGCCAAGTACGCTATATGTCGGAAGAAACGGAAACTTTGCGCAAGCTCTCTAAAAACTTCAAAGAATTCATATCTAAAGTTTGCATTCGTTACCATTGTTGGGAGATGAGAAAAAAAATGTGGTGCATTAGTTTCTGTGCCACCATTCTTTAATAAAAACTGAATGGAGTCCTAGGGGACACAGCCTTTTGGATGGCCATGTACTTTCTTCCAGTCTGGGAAAGCACCTTTCTTGATTATTGAATCAATAAGGAAGACTTTTGCATTTATCTTTCCATATATGAATTAAACAATTTACAAGTGGTTCCATGAATGCCGTAGTATTGCCATAGCCAAATGTTTTTACAGGATCAGGAAAAAAGTTCCTATATGGAACATTTTATTATTTAATTCCTCAACTGTATTATTTTAAAGTGACTGTATAGCCTAACCATTTCTGAGGAAGACGTATTTTTGGAACCAAAAGTGTGAAGTAGTGGCAATATTATCATGTGTAACATGTTTCATTATTCTGCAATATTTGTTGTTATAATCAACACTTTATCCCTATTATTCTAAAATGTCTTTCACCACCCAACGTATAGAAATTAGATTTGAAACTTATGCTAATGAGTAAATATCTTCCTAAATTACTTGAATGAAACATAACAAAAAACACTACAGACACTAAAATATTAATGGAGGCCACCAAGAATTCCTGAAACATTGACTGTTAAACTATAGTTAGCCGTAGCATAGTACAAACTGAAGAAAAGTAGTGATGGTGATTAGTGGAAGGGTTAAGTAATTCATTTTTTTTTTTAATTTGCCTACATGTGGTCAATTACTTAACCCTTTGACTGCTGTTGACGAGTTTACTCGTCATGCTGCCCCGGAGTGCTAATCACGAGTTTAGTCGCAGCCACCGGTTTTCCCCTGAGCGCTGTTGACGAGTTAAGTCACCCCCGCCTACCGCTACCTGTGTGCTGATGACGAATATAGACGCGCCGCTACCTGAGTCGTACAGCGCACTTCACGCTTCATTTCTCAATAGCCTTTCGCAGTTCTGGTCGCTAGCTTATCGTCCGAATGTTTGTCTTTTGGGAGCCTAGGCTTCGCTCTATACTTCACTGTTCAACGGAAATTACATCAGTGTTCTTTGCGTCCTGCATTTTTATAAAGAAAATGGCAAGACGACGTGGGTGTATTGAGGAAGAAATGATGGAGATTCTTACGATGAGCGACACTGAGGATGAACTACACTTGATTTTGATGGAAGTGATAGCTTTTCCACAGAATCGGAAAGCTGTAGTCATAAACCATACTCGTCAGCAGGGATGACAATGCAGTCTCATGTTTCAACAGGAGAATGTTAGTTATTCTGAATATGGAATAATCAGAAAATGGATAGTGAAACGCTTACGAAGAAATTACTTCTTAGTGGATAAATCTGACTGGAAAGAAAATGATTTTCGTCCAGTTAGTCACGCATTTGATGATACACTATCGGGACATGTGTGTCAAACAGGGAATGTGCCAAGTACTTCTGTCAGTTTTCATGTAATTTTTTACAGAAGAACTGATGAAATATATAGCTGATGAAAAGAATTGGTTTTATATAACCATTATGGATAATACTCAAGAATCAGGGCGTTCTCGAATAGTCAAAGTGGAAAGATACTGAATATGATGAAATGTATTGTGTCATAGCTATTCGTCTTCTGATGCGTCGCGTGAAAAAAAAAAAAAAAAAAATTGAAAATTAGCTAATATTGGACCAGAGATGTTCTTCTAAATACCGCAATTCTTAGTGAACTTATGTCCAGATACCGCTTATTGTTACTCTGGTGAGGTTTTGTGAGATTTCGCCGGAACACCCCCCCCCCATTTCAACTGGCGTAATTAATGGACAGACAATGCACAGCTTTGAAAATGTTGAAAAATATGTTGAGTACTTACATGAAGACAATTTCATCAAAGAAACCAAATTACGAATAATCGGGTAATTACAAAGCACAGCAAACATTCAGTCAACATCGAGATATTTTGGGAATCTACATCTACAAAAATATTCCGGCAAGCCAAATTTCGGTGTTTAGGGGAGGCTGCTTGTGAAAATTATCGTTTTCAGGTGTCTTTTTATATTCGTGAATAGCGCGAGGAAAAATAGGATGCCTTTAACTCTCTGTATGAGTTCGAATATCTCTAATTTAACAGTCGTGGTCTGAACACGGTATGTAAGTGTGGAATTAAAATATTTCTAGCATCTTCTTCGATTCTACGCACTTTAAATTTCAACAATAACACTCTGATATAGTAAGGAACATATAGAAAATTGCAGTTGTTATAAACGGATATACAGGAAAGAACGGTAAAATATTGAGGTAAATTTAAGAATCACGGCGCTTTCGACATAAGCTGCGAAAATCTAGTAAAAACTACAAGCAAGATGTAATTATTAGTGACGAAAAATAGGGTTAATGATTGTTTGAGTCTGCAGTAATTTATTTGCAGAGAAACTATGTAGTGTGAGTATTTATTGTGTATCATCCATGAGAGGTTACGCCAGGAATATTCAGCACTGGGCGGGTGGGACAGCGCGGGCCGCTCCGTTCCCAGGAATAATCACTTAGCACAGGTAGCAGGCCTCAGCGCGGCAGGTAGCGATCCGCCACCAGCATTCAAAGGGTTAAATATCAGTAATTAAACAACTTTGTTTTAAATAACAAATTAATTTGGTTTTTCTAGGTAGCAGAAAGCTATGTAAATAATTAATCTCTATTTTAATTGTAAATACCGCCTGATTCGGATACTAGATGTTAGCCAACACAAAGTTATAAATAAAAAAAAGTCTGAAAATTTATGCCAGTTTGTCTTTTGTGGCTGTTACAGGAACCACTGAGTAGGCTTTTCAAAAAAAGATGAGACGAGTATTAGTATAACATGACAGTAGTGAACGTCAAATAGCGATCACGATTTATTTACCAAAGAGATTATAACAATATTGAATTTTGACCAATATTAATATACATAGAAGTCAATAAATTACCTCTTATAGTAACTATAAAAAAATAATACCATCTTCATTTACTACAGTACACTTATTCCTGAAATTTAAAAAAAAAAAAAAACAGATTGGTACACCAAGCAATAGTAAGTACAAAAAGCCAAATATAACAGCTATATAGATATTTTGTTAAATTATCTTATAATGTTAGTGATCCTACAAGAGAATAACTTAGAAGTAATGCATGGTTAGCTATCAGATTTAGTCATTTTTTCAATATTTTATAAAGTGAAGACATGAAAGCCACAGTCTGGATCATGAGATTGAAATGATTGGCCTATGGAATGAAAAGAATTAAGTTATTGACTTTTAAAACTGCAATATCAGGTATCACTGGTAGCGATTTTGGGAAACAATCAATAATTTAAATCTCAATGTTCTTATTGAGTCCTGCATATACGCCATCAAAAATTCTTGCTTGCACTCAGTAACATGGTTTCTGTATTATTTATGCCATGAATTTCTATAGAGCAATGTCACATAATTGCAAATCAACTGTCACAGCTATATACAATATTACATATTGGAAAATTTACATTGATACCTTCTGACAAGTAACAAAATGTTTCGTTTGGATGTGAATCATTGCATCACACATGTAATTTTATCAATGATTGATAACTTTTTTGCTTATTAATCTCCCATACAACAGTTTATCGTTTTGATTTACTTTAAACTGAAGTCCCTATTCCAGATTATTTAGTGTCAAACATTATTTCTGCAATTTGTAAGTAGAACATCTAATAGGGTTTTTTAGTGAACATGTTAATCATGTAGGAGAAGTAGGATTTTCAAATAAAACTCAGTCACAGAACTATTGAAAGTGATAATCGACTTTTCAATGGAATGGATGTTGATTGGCAGTTACTTTGGTTGAAATTTCACTAACTTCAATAGGCCTTTTCTTATTGTACATGATGTATTGGAATGTATTCGGTTACCTATCTGAAACTGCACTTTGACTTTTGCCATGTCACAATCTTTAATTATTGGACATTAATATGGAGTGGATGCGGCATTTGCCTGCAATATAGCTTTACATCTGCTGTCAAGACTTTCAGTGAGGTGTCTGAATATGAGGACTGGCAGCCCACTTTTCCTCGATAGCTGAAACGGCATCCATAAAGTATTTTATTATGTTCAGATTAGAACTTTGGCCTAGGCTAATCCATTTCAGGATTGCTATTGTCCACCAAATATTGCCTCTCATGTCAGAATGCATTGTCAAATTGAAACAAACAATCATCACCTCCAAATTAATCCTCTACCATACATCATCAGTGTTCTGCTGTCAGGCAGGTTTTCACATGTCTGCTCTGCATGCTCTTCTGCCCTTCTCCTACTGTCCATATAGTTGCCATTTGCTGTGATGTTGTCTGTAATCTTGCACTCTCACTCTCTTCTCACCAACTAATCCTTCCAAGGTGTCCTTTAGCATACCCTACATAGTATTTAATAAATGTTTATATCATAAGGCATACAAATTTTTGCCGAGCGCAAAAAGGGACCTGCACAGTAACCATGAAAATACCCTTACACTAATTCCTTTGTATTTCCCTTTTGGCATATATAGTATGGCTGGTAACGTTCTCCAGCATTTGGCGAACTCAAGCTCGACCATGGGACTGCTGCAGGGTATAGTGTGATTCATCACTTCAAAGTACTTGTTTCCTGTCATCTAGTGTCCATTGGCATTGATATTTACACCATATCAATTGTCACTAAGCACAGGCTACAGAAATATTTGGGTTAGGAGCAACATCTAGATTTTTATAACCCATCCTTTTTAAATCACCATAAACTATTATTGTGCTGCCTGGACTGGTAGTAGCACTTTTCAAATCATGAATGATTCCTTTCATTGATTTTTTTTTGCGATTTTTACCAACAACTGTATACAGTGTTCGACAGTCATTAAATGAGGTTTGCCTGGTATTATTTAGTTATAGCTGTTCCTTCGCATTTCCACATCACAATTATATCACTAACAGTTGACTTGGGCAATTTTAGAAGCATTAAAGTATCCCAAATATATTTGTTACTCAGGTGACATCCATTGACTAGTCAATGATTGAAATCACTGAGTTCTTCTGACTGAACCTCTGCTTCCCTACTGATAATACAATGCTACTCGTCTTCTTTTATACTGATAGGTCCACCTGTTGTGACATCTAGCATTCATTGCTCACTGCACTTTTGATCAGAAGTGCAACTGTACTGACATGATTGGTGCAAGCTTAATTTCAATGATCAATGTATTCTGTCTGTCCTATTCTATATGGTTCCTATTCTTTTCTAGTCTAGTTGCTGGTAATACAGGCTTATACATTACTGCAGTGACATGTCCAAGTGACGAAGAATAATGATTTGTAAATGAATGTAATCTTTCTCGGCGTTGTTATTAATAACAACATCACTCGGTTTGTTTCCCGAGAAACGTTTATAAATAATGATTTGTAATAGTTATTAATGGATTAATCTATACAAGTTATAATTAAAACAGTACTATCAGATTCACATATATAAAAACTCCTTGATTACATAATAGAATATTTTATAGATTTTATACTTATCACTAAGCTCCGGATTTTTAGGATCTAAAAAATCAAATTTAGGTTTATTCAATTCACATTTTAGGCTTTTATAGGTTTCAAAAGTCCTTATTTAGGAATTTACACATTTTTAAGGGAAACAAAACTTAAAACACGCAATGTATACAGCCATAGTGTTAAAAATGTTGTGACTTTATTGTCAAGTACTCTTTAAAAATTCTAACATGACATAGCTAGTTCACATTAAAATATGCGACATAAACCACTTATTTAAAACTTCTAATATGACACTGAACACTAAAATATTTTGACAGATTTTTAGAAGTAAACCCTCTTCTCTCTTCTGTTAAAATTCTCTTAAAAGCGGAAAAACTACGCTCCACGTCACATGTGGTAAGAGGTTCGAATTTTTATCAGCGATTTTCTTATGCTTCCAAGGCAGTACTTCATGTCCCTTTAGTCCAGACAGAAACACGGCCTATTTGTTCCATCCTCTTGGAATCTGAAATGCAGGCTAAAACAGCTTCCAGCTTCTTAGCTACAGACACCCAAACTGGTCTAGGAGCCACTTTGTCCCTCATTTCTTGGATGATTTGAATTGCTTCCGTTAATGGTGGAGTACTTCCTTCCAACTTCTTGATTGAAATTTTTAGGTTGTAAAAATTTGCCTCTATATTTGTCAACTCCTATACAGTTGGTACTGAGTGCAACGCCTTCTTTGCATTAACTACAGCAATAGCTTCACTTTTATCTAATGCATCGATGACCTCCGTGATGCTCTCATAGTTTTCTGCATAATTTATTGCGGCTGAGATCCAGGTCCCCCATGGTGTCACTACTGGCTCGGGAAGGAGGGTTATTGATGGAAGCTTTTCCCTGTTAGTAACTATGCAACTTGGGGCTTTCAGGAATATTTTCTTCACTGAAGAAATTATCTTGTTAAGTACAGGGTGCTGTTTCAGAATTTTTTTCAGCTACCCGGTGATGCCCTTGAGCTAGGCAGGTGATACGCGCCATTCGAAGATGGAATGCCTTCAAACACTCCCCTACTTTTAACATATAAGCTACACTGTCTGTCACCAACAACCACATCTTAGCCTCGTGTTCTGGATCTGGACACAAAAGCTTTAATGCATCCCTTCCAGTAATTGTCACTGTTGAGTGGTTTGTCATTAGAAGTTCTCTGCACATAATGACATGGGGTATACTAGGTTCCTCACGTGCGAGCTTAATAACAACAACGCTGGCTATGCCGCAGGCATCCGTCATCTCATCTACACTTAACCAGATGAAGTGGTCAGCTATGTCCACCCGTATTTCTTCAATGGTTTTTTCATACAGCTGAGGCAAGTAATTCTTCTGAAAGTGGATTCATCTGGTATTTTTCTGTTACAAAATTCTTCCAAAAAGGATTTCAGGACAGGATACTGGAGGGTTGCAACTGGTATATTAGCGGCAGTGAGAGCTTCACATAAATGCATGTTAAAAGAATCTTTTGTAGGTACCCAGCTTTGAACTTGTAATGAAACTCTGCTTCTGTGTGGAAGCATTTCTCTTGGTAACATTTGCCAAATGAGTTGCTGAATTCTGATGATGCTGCAGTACGTGGGACAGGCACCTATATAGAAGGCAAAAATAAAAATAGTCCACCTGAATAAAACACCCCGGTTAATACCCATTTCATGTTCTGAAATTTCATCCAGCAGTCTAGACTCTACTGCTTTATGTTACTTTAGAAATGAAAACAAATAAAAAATTTAAATTTTTTTAAAAATTGTAACAGATATACGTGTATAAAACAAATTAAATCTACTGGTTTTACACATACTTGGCAATATATAATTTTCCCATCCGTTCCAATCCACTCTCGCAGGTGACTACTTGAGGATTTCTGTTTAGGCATAATGGCTTTTAATGAAGGAATTAAAAGTATGTATGCCTGCACAATGTTTTAATTTTCGTGTTACCACTGAATAAAGATGGTAATTTCTCAAAAAGGATTTGTGTTCCTGAGATTGTGAACATTTAACATGCTATGTATAAAACTTGCTCTGTCGATTTGTTTCTACTGAAAGCAAGCCTTTGTAATAATGTGAAGTTGCCACATCGCATTGTTACAACTTTTCCCAATTTTACAATCATCAATGAGGATAAAACAATCATTTAATATTGTGGTGAACAGTTTATTCCAATTTTAAAATAAATCCATTTGTTTTACACGTAAACGTAGTCCGTTTACCCTCCAAGTTCGGCTTCACCCTCTGACTCTGCGAGGGATCATTCCTATAGCGCTTACATTTGCAGTGTCTTGGAGCTTAGGATTCACGTAGTAATAGATAAAGCTAGGGATGATGACTGGCCGGATCACCCAGGTGACATTAACTTGGATCGATGTAGAAGAAGGAAACGAAATTTTTTAGAAAGAAAGAAGAAAAGAAACAACCGTAGCCTGTCAATAAGACACTGTTCCGGCGTTTGCCTGGAGGTGAAAAGGAAAACCACGGAATACCATTTCAGAACAGCCGATGGTGGGGTTCGAATCCAAGGCGTTTCCTGTGTCCTAATTACTCTTCCACGTCCCGTACCACTGAGCTAATCCAGTCGGTCATATGTTTTATTTAAGAACCAAAATTAGAGTCGGACTGGATCAGTACATCGAATTAGGTCCTTTTAGGTTCTGAAAACCGAATTAGGTAATTTTAGGTCATAAAATAAAAATTAGGTCATTTTAGGTCCTATTAAATTTATGAATATTATTAGTTTATACAAGAGACGAAAAAGAAAATTAAAATTTCGTGAATATTAGGTTGGGAACAAAATAGGTTCGAACCTAAGAATCTGGGGCTTACTTATCACAGAATGAAAAAGTAAAACAATGCAATAATATATCTCACCTAGGATGAGTACAAACATCTACTGGACTGGTCACTGTTGAGATGTGACTGAAGACATGCTTTGTCAGATGGCACCAAGACGAAAATATCCATGCACAGAATGCACATGAAAGTTCATATAGCAATGGCTTTTCATATCTAGTTTCCTTGCTGTGTTTAAAATCATGGGTATATAATACAGAAGGATTGCTCACACATGTTTAATGGTGATTTTACAATTAAGTCATGACTAAAAGTGTGTCTTATAAGCAGTTCGAATGTGGAGAAATATTGAAAACACATGGAATATGTGTACTTTGATTGACTCGTCACTGGCATAATGCTTCCAGTGCTCTTATTAGATTCACCAACATTGCTGACATTTGATCCAACTTGAAGTGTACTTGTTATTTTCTGACTAAAGCTGTGTTGAAAATTATGAGCATACAGTCTTGATGGATTAAAAAAACCTGGTCACATTGAAGGCAAGGATGTAATGGTGATTATACAACTAAATTATGAGGTGTTAGTAGAAATTCCCGTGTGGAGAAATGTCGAAAACACATGTAACATGTATGCTGTAACTGACTGGCCACTGGCATAATGTTACTAGTGCTCTCATTAGATATACCGATATTGTTTATGCTTGACCCAACTAGAAGTGTGCTTGTAACTGTTTGACCAATTAGGGGATTTTCCATCACAACTTTACTTTGTTCATTGGATAAAACAACAAGTTTTTATTGAAATTCAAGTTCTGACCTCGAAAGAGAAATATTCAGCAGAACTTCAGTACATAGCTTAAAAAAAGTTATAGTAGTGATACATTATTGTAGTGTGTTCATTATACTGGAAATTATAAGAACAGTAAAAACTGTAAGATCAGCATGAATGTTAACCATCTTATTTTCTTCACCACACTTACCTGACGCTCATATTGATGTTTCTGTTATAATATAAAGGATCAGGTATACCAGAAACAAATGCCAGGTGGAATAATAGTAAAGCAAAATAATATATTATTATGCTTGAGAATATGACATGAATATTAACAAGGCTGATACAATTTCTAATAAAGAATTAATAACTTTTCTCCAAAACATAAACATTGTTAGAGAGTAATGGATAATGTTAATAAACAATTAAAATATACTTTTGCATTACCTGATTATAACAATTATATACCTAATGCCAACAGTACTGCACTTAAACAGTACTTTACAAAATGACTATACAAAAGCATAAAACAAGTAGCCGATCCTATATATTGATGAATTTTTTATTTTTCTTGTTGGTTATTAATATGTGAAAATTTTGTGTTATCTACATAAAGTATTCTAACTTCCACAATATTGGTAAGCAATTAAATAGGACTATTTTCATAGTGCCAATGCAGCTAAGCAGCAATATTCTGTCAGGATACTGTATTTCCAGTAAATTAAACCTTTCAAGTTTTTTGGTTCACCAGCCATATTCTGAGCAACAGTTCAATTAGTGCAGCTCAGTATTGAGTATGGAAGTGACCAGGCCTATTGAATCCTGAGGGGAATTGACCAATGGTGCACTCAGCCCCACATCCCATATCAGTCACTTGCTTGTCCGAACATTTTCAACTTGACAAGAAATATTTTAAAATTATAGCTTATAAAGTCTATAGCTAAGTAAAACGGAAATATCATACAAAGTTTGTAAGTTAACATGTGTCAAAAAATTTAAATCGGGCTTCATGATACCTAGTTTTGAGTGTATATAATATGATAAACAAACAGTATATTTTTTATTTTCCAGTAAATGCGTGAGTTAAAAAAACTTTTATCCTTGTCTTTCATAGTAACAGACACTGTACTGTTAATATATATCGTTACTTTTTAAGCACAAAGTAGGAACTGCGTGAGTGATCAATACGCCAAAACTCAGAAATTAATACAAACATGTTGTTCTCCTCTGTGACTAGTATTGCATCAATTGAACACAATCTGAAAAAAGTGACATGCTATATATAGTCAAGAACTACTGCAAGAATATAAAAATGCTTCTATATAGTGCTGGTAATTGAATGCTGGTAAGTGATTTACTGAAGTAATTCTCTGTAGTGAAAACCTTATCTAAGATAATTAATATATTTCTTATTAATATGAGCATTTTGTTATTGTTAAGACAGGTGTATGATTCACTTTTAGATACTAATTCTTAACTATCTATAAATTACACCTTAAAAGCAATCCTATATACCAATAGTCAGAATTAACTGTGTTACAATAAAATATGAGTCTACAATGTAAATTATAATTGTAAATAAGACTATGTTTAATATAAAGAATATTTCTCCCTGGCAAATAATACACAACATTATAGATAGTGTAAGAAAAATGAAAACAAAACATACTACTACTTCAAAAGAAAAATATGTGCAAGTTGTACAAAATACTGAGTTTGGTAAGACCGCAAAAACAATGTACAAACAAGTGTGTTTGCAGCTTGAAGTGGGTAAACAAGTAATACTGTAAACAATATGAAACCAAAATCACCATCACTGGGCACAAATTATTTACGGGTCTAAACAGAAGAACTAGAGGGAAAATAATCATAGCACTACATATATTATCAATTAAAAAAAATTAATTAGGAATAAAAGATGTGAGCTCAGAGTTATATGAATTAAAAAAATTCTTGGCAGTTTTGTTGAAGTCAAACACTTAAGTGTATATTTATTGTATATCTATAAAAAAGAGAACAATGTATTCAACAACTGTCACTGAAAATGTGTTTCTAGTATTAACATTCATTAGAAATAAGTAAATTGTTCACTACAGCACAAAAAATATGATAAATCAGGGCTATCCAGCATATACTGTCTGACTTATAAAGAAATCCACTGTCCATATAACCTACTAACCATTTAATAAAAAAACAATAACTTACCTGTCAGGAATAGTTAGCAATACTGAATCTTCTGATTTGATATCCTCTGATAGATTAAGAAAATTGAAGAGATACATTTTACTTGTAAACTAGAAAGAATGATTTAAAACTACTGAAGATAATTTAATCCTAGGTAAACAACAAAATATTTCACCTACTTTGCCACAAAATAAATAAATTCAAGATTTCTATATTAATTACAACAACAAGATGAAGCATGAAGACTGTTTGACCATTCTGGAAGAGTATACTAAGCCATTTTATCAGAGGTAAGACAGCTATGTTCTTACAACTGGGATCTAAAATTTAATGTGTAATCTGTATCATGAATCGTTCAAGCATATGATAAAACAACTCTTATAAATTCCTGCTCCCACTGAGATCTGAACCTGGGATTGGACCATGATTTTTTTAATTTTTTTTTTTATTTTTATTTTTTTTAAAAAAGGTGCCTTAACCACTAAGCTACCAAACCGATCAATGCAAATTATAATCTATTCCAAAATCATTAATTAAAAACTATAAAAAAAGTAAAATGATGATTATAATTGTTCACATTTAGATGTTTCTTTTACTGTAATATTTGTTTGTAGTACACAATATTAGCACATAAGATTGCAAAAAAAAACAACTCAGAATTGTTTCGAATTTGATTGGTTTTTCTTGTGGCTTTGCAGATCGTCTGTGTCATTAGAGGTAGGAGATAAATGGACAACAGAACAGGAATGACTTCATCAACAGTATTTTAAAAGTGCTATTCAGTAATTCTCATGGAGTGAATTTAAAGATGAAAATACCATGGAAAACTGAACTGTTGATTGCCAGATGTTTCAACTGACACTCTAATGAATTTCTTGACTGGCTTTTAGCAATCAACCAGCAGCCAAAATATTACACATCAAATCGTTCCAAGTATGAAAATTTTGACAGTAATTCAAGCAACAAAAAAGATGGAATTATTTGTGTAATACTAACTAAATACATTATACAGCATCACTGCGTACTTTCGAGCCTCAAAAATATTATTCAGTATTGATGGAAACAAATCTCAATTAAAATCTTAGTTTCCACCTCTTAATAATTGTTATGAATACTGATATTTGGAAATTAAGAGAGCCCTCCATAAGAAGGCAGGTTGAGGAACGTGTCAATAATGAACTGAAAAACATGTCTTGTAACTTAAAAACAGAAGAAAAAAATGAAAAACTGAATTCAATAGTATTATCTGTTAAAGATGAACACCTGAAATCAGATTTGGCCAAAAGGAAGACATGGATGACAGATGAGATTTTGTACATGATGGAGAGTAGAACGATTGTAAAAAGTAATCCTGATGAGTATAAAAACATCAATAAGATGATAAGAAATAAAATAAGAGCAGCTAAACAAAATGAAATACAGATGAAATGCGCTGAAATAGAGGCTCTACAGTTAAAATATGACAATTTCAATATTCACAGAAAAGTTAGAGAGGTAACAGGCAGATGTAGACCTAATACATCGAAAAAACTAGTGGACAAGGAGGGAAATGTCATTGTTGATACTCAAGATATCAGAGATGCATGGAAGAACACATAGAACAACAGTTCTCATATAACCGTCCGGAACGTCCACAGTTTGAACGTGAAACAGGTGCAAGCACTTTACTGACTGAAGTACAAGCTGCAATAAAAGGAATGAAAGATGATAAAACTCCAGGCCCTGACAAGATAAATACAGAATTTTTAAACTGCTTGATGAAGATAGTACAAAGTGGTTGACCTTGGTGTTCAATGACGTCTACAACTCTGATCTGAGCCAATCTTGAGGAATTCTGCCAGAGTTTATTACATTACCAAAAAAACCAGGAGCTAAATCATGTGGTGACTACAGAACGATCAGCCTTATGAGCCACACATTAAAACTTTCTGAAGGTTATTTATCGAAGGATATATAAGCTCTGTGAAGAATATGTATCACCTACACAGTTTGGATTCAGAAATGCAGTTGGAACACGAGAAGCTCTGTTTACCATCCAAGTACTATTTCAATGCTGCAGAGATATAAATTGTGATGTCTATGCTTGTTTTATAGATTATCTGAAGGCCTTTGATAGGGTAAAGCATCAGAACATGATAGAAATTTTAAAAAGTATTGGCTTGGATGATAAAGACCTCAGAATTATTGTTAACCTGTACTGCAACCAGTCTGCTCATGCGAGACTGAAGAGAGAAAATACGGATGAAGTAAAAATTCTTCGTGGTGTAAGACAAGGTTGTATCCTGTCTCCCTTATTACTTAATATCTACTCAGAGTATATCTTTAGGGAGGCGTTGAGTGATGTGGAAATGGGAGTGCTGTAGAATGGAAACTGGATAAACAACATTCGCTATGCAGATGACACAGTCATTTTTGCAGACAGTCAGGAAAGCTTACAATATCTTATTGATAGAGTATCACAATGCAGTCACGAATACGGACTTGACATGAATATAAATAAGACAAAAGTAATGGTCATTGGCAAAAACAACAACTCTCAATGCCATATTATGATTAACTAGAAGATCATTGAATGTGTATCAAGATATACGTATCTTGGCACCACAGTAAACAGTGAATGGGATCCATCTGATGAAATAAAGTCACGTATTGGTAAAGCCAGAACTACTTTCAATAAAATGAATACCTTTTTAAAAGTCGTAATTTATCAATTATGACGAAGATGAGACTCCTGCGCTGCTATGTGTTCTCTGTCCTCCTGTATGGCATTGAAACGTGGACATTAACAGAAACTACCAGTAAAAGGCTAGAAGATTTTGAAATGTGGCTATATCGAAGAATGTTGAGAATACCATGGACAGACCACACCACAAATGCTGAAGTGCTCCGCAAAATGAAAAAAGACATGGAAATACTGACCACCATAAAAACACGGAAGCTTCAGTACCTTGGCCACATCATGAGGTTTAATAGCCGTTATGAACTCCTGCAGTCTGTTCTCCAGGGAAAAATACCAGGAAAGAGAAGTGCTGGTAGAAGAAGAACTTCCTGGTTAAAAAATATAAGAATATGGACCTCCAAGACAACTACGGAGTTAGTACGAGCATCAGCCAGCAGAGACAAGACAGCCAAGATGATTGCTGACATCCGGAATAGATAGCGACCAGAAGAGGAAGAAGAATAATTGTAATATAACTCATAATAGTCAGACTTACTTTTTCCAATTTAGGAACAATCTCTCTCGTGAATGGTTCTCCTTTAACTTCAATTTCGATGGAGTCAGTGTCCTGAAATCAAGAAACATTTTTAAATAATAAAAATAAGTCGATCCAAAAAGAAATATTGCTAAAAGAAATGTAACTCTGAGAAATAAAATAATTAAAAAATAAAATAAAAAAGTACATTAAACTAAATTTCTACAGAAAGCTACCAAAATAACAATTAAAAACAAATAATACAAAACCATTATCTTGAAGCCCTACAAATGAAACTTTTTTCACAAGTTGTTAAGTACAACAAAAAGCAAAATTGTACTATTAATTCTGATTATTTTTAGAAAGCCAATTATTAAACATCTTTCCTTAATATATAAAAAAAAATCTTCAATTGATTCCTGACTGGATAACTACAGTTCTGTACTACTGTCAGCATTGTATTGATAAGAATACCATCCAATAAGCAGTGTGAACACTCTCAGCATCTTGTTCAAATTCAGGACATAAGTTCTGTGAACTCTTGATGTAAGAAATGAAAATTGGCCTTTCCCAGAATTCCCAAATATCTTTCTCTCTTTTGGGTAGATACTGGACATGAGAATTCAGTTTTACAGCCTACAGGTTATGGATGTTCAGCTGAATGTATTGTGCCATGCATGAGTTTTCAACAGCTGCCTTCACTGCCTCTATCAGATGAAGTAGCGAGTCGATGTGGTAATTGTGATAAGTCGAAATGTTAAGCATGGCAGAACTTATCTGGCAAATCATTCAAGAGAATTTATTAGTTACTGGTTGTTTATTACCACTGCATTTACTTTAAAGCCTTTTACTGGATGAACTCTGATACATCCACGTTTAAGAAGTAATCCAAAAATTTATCAGCCAATTCTTAGAAACCTGAACAAGAACCAAATATAATTCATTTTTATTGTGATCAATAGTCAATTCTTTGAGCACGAATTTACCAACTAGCAAGTTGTATCTTCAACAACACTTGTTAAAATGTATTTATATGATCCCATTCATTAGGTTGTTTATTAAAATCCTATAACATGATTTTTTTTTCTTCTGAATTCACTTATGTGAGTAAATGGAGCATGGTGGGTGATGGGTCCTTGCATTCGGAAGGATGTGGGTTCAAATCCTAGTCTGGGGATTCAGACTGGGGTTTACCATGGTTTGCCTAAAACACTCCAGGCAAATGCAGGGT
>JARYHS010006964.1:12511795-12542800 GCA_031002005.1 Vandiemenella viatica | reverse complement strand
TATCTTGCTTAGTTTTCGGGATATACTGGGAACATCGCAATCGTTTGGAAGCGCAATATCGCCGCTGCCGCCACTGCGCATGCGCGAGCCTGCTTCACCAATTTAACGTCACTTCTCCTCCATATATTTCCTTCCTCCATGGACCAAATCGCCCGTAAGCGTGAGACCACCTTGGTTAAAATTGATCATACTACAAAGATACTGCATGTCACAGATGTAACAACCCACTAGCATTCCTGTGGTTACCAAAATATCTAATACAAACATATCACCCAATAAATTATGCATTTCAAACTTAGCCTTCCTTCAATTCGCTATTATAATGTTTTTTTTACATACATACACTTTCCTTTCACACAATGTCAAATGGAATGAGGCTATTGATGAGCCTCCTGCTATTATTATTTCACGTAAACATTTCAAGCTATTTGGCAAAGATCCCCTATTAAAAATCTAGGTGGAAAATGGTTTTGTTTTTATTTTATTTTATTGCAATGGTGCGCACGCTCCGTTGGTAATTTTCCTACACACCCATTTTCCCCCTTTCCTTTACCCACGTTCTTTTGCCCACCACAAATTTCAACTTAAAATTGCTTCAACGCTTTAGGCAAATTATTCATCGATCCTCGTGGTAAGTTATTCTAACCCCTGACACTGTTACCTACGAAAGGTAACCATCCCACCCACTGTGCCTTATTTCGGGTGCCAGGTTGTGGTCATGTTCATCATTTCCCTTCCATGCATTACTTTTAATTCTTACATAAATTTCTTCCCACGCCTCATCACCAGTATATCCCTTATACACTCCTACAACACTCTTCACCCTTGCTGTATAGTGGCCACTATTTTCCAAAATCAATTAAGTACAGGCTATCATGTCTTAAGTGGGTTTAAAATTATAAGAGGATCAAAACGGTAGAACACTGTAAACAGCTATAAGGTGATCTAGACAGGATATACGATGAAGACAAACACAAAAATGAGTCAGCTTATTTGGTATACAAGTAAAAGACTAACAGTTGTTGATAGTTATATAATGAGGGGAAAGAACTGCTTCTTGAAAACTTAAAATGTAAAACACTGGCATGTATTTAATAACCAACTCAAATGGGCAGGACACATTGGTCAGGTAGTTGGAAAAGTTTCCAAAATACTTCACTTGTTGGGGAGAGCGATGAGAGGATGTACTAGAGATGAAAGAAAACTGGGTTGTAAAACTTTGTTCAGACCATTGCTTGAATATGGTTGTGTAGTGTGGGTCCGACATTTTAGATATTATTGAAGTATGTGCAAAGAATATCTGCTATATTTGTTTCTGGAAACTATTATAAAACACAATCAGGACAACTCAAAGAAGAGGACGCTGTAGACCAGGAAAAGCGGAGGAAACTCTTGAAGGCACCTGACCCGTAATTCGTTAAGTTGGGAAAAGCTGGAGGAGAAAATGAAGGAGAAAACAATCAGTAACTGATATGATAAAGTTGGAATTCATTGAAAGACTGGAGGGTGGTCGAGAGGGTTATGGGAGTGTATGAGGCGTATATTTGTGGAAGAATTAAGAGAGTTTTTTGTAAGTGAAAAAATGACCATGCCTACATGACTTCATGCATATGGGTGTGGGAAGATTTTCATTCGTAGGTAAGAGGTTCAGGGATTTAAAAAAACTACAATTTACCAAAAAAGCTGAAAGCATTTAAAGTTTAAATTTGTAAAGGGTAAAAGTAGTCATGAACAAGGAATAGGAAAATTAAGTGTGTATAAAATACACTCGCTCGGTCGCAGTTGACAGTTTAACAGCAGTTAAATTAAATACAGCCACTGTTACGTTTGCTCGACAATTTCAACTAACAGCTGTGATCTAGCACATTCAATACAAATTACGTTGAGACATTAAATTTCATTGTTAAGAATTATCAAAAGAGAAGAAGAGACTAAGGCATCGTTCTTCGCCGTAATAAACATTGAAAGTTATGATGGACATTTCTGGAGTGTTTGTATGTGCCTTCAGCGTAGGTTCTTTTTCGTCTGAGGATTGCATTTGAACCTAATGATACTGAGCACCGTGGGACCAGGGAGGAGCATTGTGACCTAGCGTTAATCTCGTCAAGGTGTTTATACCAGAGTGGAAGATTGTTGCACTACACACGCAAAGCAAGTGGTGGTGACTGCATCTCAGACTCCACTCCCCAAATGCTATTCGTGGTGATTAAGCAGAATTTCTTTTGATATGAAGGGCTTCTTTTGGAATTAAGAGAAAGCACCAATAAAAGATTTTAATTTAATTTAATTGCAATGGAGCACAGGCTCCGGTGGCAATTTCCCTACACACCCATCTTCCCCCTATCATGCACCCACCTACATTTGCCCTCTACAAATTTTAGCTTTAAATTCTTTCAAAGTTTTCGGTAAATTATTCATCATTTCTCTTGGTAACTCATTCCAATCCTTGATACCCTTACCTAAAAAAGACAATCTTCCCACACCCTTGTGCTTGAAATCGAGTGCCAGCTTGTGGCCATGGTCATCTTTTCCCATCCATGCACTACTTTTCATACCTATTGCAATATCTTTCCATGCCTCATCGCCAGTATATGCCCTGTACACTCCCATGACACTCCTCATCCTCCTCCTGAATCCATTTCAGCTCCTTTATCATATCCGTCACTGATTGCATTCTGCGATTATTTCCAGAAACAAATCTAGTAGCCCTTCTTTGCACCCTCTCCAACTCCTGTATTTGATATGGAAAATGAGGGTCCCATACTACACTACCATATTCGAGCAATGGTCTCACCAAAGTTTTGTAACCCAATTCCTTTACTTCTCTCGGACATCCCCTCATCACTCTCTCCAACAAGTGCAGAACTTTGAAACCTTTTCCTACCACTTGTCCAATGTGTCCAGCCCAGTTAAGCTTGTTTTCAAAAGTAATGCCAAGATATTTACATTTCAAGTCTTCAGCAAGCAATTCTTTCCCCACCTTATATTCATAATTAACCTTTTGTTTTTTATTTGTGTATCTAATAAGCTGACTCTTCTTTGCTTTTTTCTTCATCTCATGTTTACCAACCCAACTAGATATTATGTCCACATCACCCTGCAACTGTTTGCAATCCTCTATCGTTTTAATTGTTTTATACAGCATTATGTAATCTGCAAACAATCTAATTTCAGATAGTAAACAATCAACACAATTATTCATTAGAATAATGAATAGCAATGGTCCCAAATCGCTACCCTATGGCACACCCATTTTTACTTCTACTTCAGTTGATACTACATTTCCTACCCAAACTTTATGTTTTCTACCGTTTAAAAATTCTTCTACCCAGCAAATCACTTTCTCATTCACTCCAATGGTTTTTACCTTATTTACTACCATTTTATGGCTAATTCTGTCAAACGCCTTAGACAGATCTAGTGCTACACTATCAATTTGGCCTCCCTTGTCCATTTCATCTGAAATACCTTGCATATATCCCACCAACTGAGATTCGCATGAATATCTTTGCCTGAACACATGTTGCCTGCTTGAAAACCACTTACATTCCTCACATATATTTCTGATGTGGTTGCATATCAATCTTTCCATTAATTTACCTACCACTGATGTCAAACTGATTGGCCTGTAATTCTCAACTCTATTTCTCACCCCTCCTTTATGTATCGGTACTACTATTGCACTTTTCCAGTGCTGTGGTAAGCACCAAGTATCCAGACTCATTTTAAATAATATTTCAAGATAAGGTACAATGTCACATCCGGCTATCTTTAAGATATCTGTAGTAGTATTATCTTCACCTGCCCCTTTATGTTTTTTCAGCTTTCTTATTTCCTTCATGATTTCCTCAGGATGAATATCAAATTTTTTACTATCGTCATTCCTTATTGTGTTGTTAAGCTTGTTCCCCTCAGTTTCCTGATATAGCCATAGAAATTTCTAGATGCATCAGTCAATGGTGTTCCTGCACTGACAATACTCTTCATAAACCCATCTTTAGCCATTTTCTTTGCTGTTATTAAGTCCTTGTTTAGTTGTTTTAAATATTCCCTACTACCCTGGTGTCTCTTAACTCTGTTATGTACATTTCTTACCAACCTCTTCAACCTCCTCACTTCCCTATAATAGTACATAGGTTCTCTACTTCTCTTTATTTTCTGCCTTGGAATAAATTTTTCTTCCGCCTTTCTTATTATCTCCTTGAACTCTTCCCACCTTGACTCTACTGTACTTGAGCCTTCCTTCCACTTGCTTAATTGTTCACTGAAATATCTCTTCAAATTTGAAACCAGTGCCTTTTATAATTGTTCCTATTTCCTCCTTCAATTTTGGATGCTGGTTTACTTAATCCTCTAATATCCAGTAGAACTGCTTTATGATCACTTATTCCTTCAGTTAATTGATACCTCAAAAGGTTTTCATCGGGCTTAATTAGAAATATATCCAAAATATTTTGTCCCCAAGTTTTTTGCTCAACCACTTGTGTAATCCTCCTTCCCTTATTAAGATATTTGCAATTCTTTGTTCCCTTGTGTAATTAATCATATTTCCTTCCCAGTTTACACCTGGTAAATTTAAATCCCCACCGAAGATAATCATTCTATTTTCACCTCTGAAATCTGAGTATGAATTTAATTTCTCCCCAAGAGCCTCATCCTCTTCTGTCATTCTTACACTGCGGTAAAAAGCCAACACTCTGATTTTTTCTGTTTTATTACCCCAGAAATCTACCCCAAGTATCTCATGGTCTTGATCTATAAACGCCAGTGAACTTTGGTAGTTTTTGTTAACTAGTATGAAAACTCCTCCTAGATTGCTCCTCTATCTCTGCGGTACACTCTGTAACCACCAGGAAAAACCTCACTGTCTAGTACTTCTTCTTTTAACCAGCTCTCTACCCCCATTATTACTTGTGGTTCGTGTATCACTATTAAGTTTGCAAATTCGATTACTTTGTTCATTATACTTCTACAGTTTACCATTAACACCCTTACTATTGGCTTTACATTTTCAGAATTTATCTCCTCTTTCCCACTTTTACCGCAGTCAGTTATTATTTCAGCCACTTCATCTATGACTTTCCCCATCGTGAATCTGCAATAAGTATCACTTTGATAATCTAGTTTTGTCCCTTCATCAGCAGCCCCTAACCTAAAAAAGCCACAGTCTTGACCCCATCATCACTGGAAATGGGCTCCCTCACTGCTTTAGCTAACAACTCAGAAAATACATCATCGTCATTCCCTTCCCCCTTCTATTTATGTGTAGGCCATGCCTAGTGAAACCCCACCTACCAATGGTGTTCACAGGCACAACCCCCAACACAGTACTAATGCCTTTCCCAAGTAGCACTTCCATTTCCACATTAACCCGCCTCACAGCACAGTTCAATTGTGGCCGGTCATGGCGACTTAGGACCTGCATGAGCTCCACCCTGGTATGCTGTGCCTCCTTCACCACCTTCCTCAGGTCACTCTCTATACTGTAACTCGCGTTTCTATTAATACTATTTCCGGCACCTCCCACTATTACTACTCTATCATCCTTAGTGAAACTCCTACAAAGGGAACCTATATCCTCTGTTACCTGGTCTAATGTTGCACTAGGTTTGAAAAAACTTGTGACCTGGTATCCTGTACCTAACTGATCCTGCAGAAGAGGGCCTACACCTCTCCCATGGCTACTACCTAGCAGCAGAACCCTTTTATTCCTATTCTTGCCCTGCACGCCCTTATTCCTAAAGGTCTGCTGCATCTTACCTACTCCTACATCTACATGAGGCTCTTCTCCTCCTGACTCTGGCAAGACGTCAAACCTATTTTTTCCCACAATTACTGATGTGTCTGGCTTGTTCATCCTGTTAACCATGTTTCTCCTACGACCTGTTACCAACTCCCACCCATCCTTATCAACTTCCTGGAACCCACTATCTCTACTTTCTGCCTCTACAGTTTGAGCCTCGACAAGCTCAGCCCCCACAGGCTGTGCCTGTGCAGTCTGAGCCTCCACAGGCTGGACTTCCACAGGTTGAGCCTCCACAGGCTGAACCCCACAGGCTGAACCTCCACAGGCGAGGCCACCACACGCCACGCCTGCAGTATCTGAGCCTTCAGAATTTAAAAATTTAGCTGCTTGCCCAAAAAATTTTCAGTTTCTACTTTGAGTGCGGCATGAGATGTATAAAATATTTTACATTCCTCGTACACCCTATAATTCTCGTCTTTGACAGATGTAGGACTATGAAACCCGTCCCCACCAACTTAACAAATTGTCTATGCCAACTAATTTTATCAACGAAGTATGTTTACCATTACAATTAAATTTCATGCATTCATCATGGAATTGTTGATATGCATTATAAACACACAACTATTTATTTATTGCCTACATGACAAATATTATTACTGTGTTAGGAATTTATTTTAATTTCATGTTGATCTGCCCTGATGAGTACAGTTATTCTAAATGTGAACACTATTATTTTTTCGATTTGATACAATTTTAGTACACAATATATCTCTTACCTGCTTTACAAGACCACAATAATTCCTATAATAACAAAAATTAGTGTTTGAAATATACTACTATGTGTCACTAAAGTACTCGCACGATGTTTTTCCACGCAAGATATCAGATGTGTTCAGAATTGTCAATTTTAACAAAACTTAGCGAGATTGGCCATAATGGCTTTAAATTTATTTAGGTAACTGTGTATACATCTAGCGCTATACTTTAAATTTGCTTGCATTGTTATTTTGTTCACACAAGGCATCAACCGATAATCACCTGGATAATATCTCTTTAACAATGTTTTTTTTTTTCGAGTCCATTTTGTTTCCTGTAAGACTTATCTGTTTTATTTGAATGGCACGCTCTCGAACAACTTCCGAAGTCAAAATATCTGGTACATAATTTACGGTTCTGTTGAAAGGATGTGTACTACTATTTCATGAACCTTATAGTGTAATTATGATAACTACAAGATAATTTATCATATAATAAGCATCTTTTCAACATCAAGAAATTTTAAGTATTGCTCCATTTTACATGAATTTAATAAAATTAATGATGATTAACCAAAAACAATAGGTACTGAGGTACTCCACATCTGATGAATTCTCGTTCAGAAAACAGTGGACCACATAAGGTAGCATTAAAATTCTCTTGTGACACTTTCGGCTTTCTTTTTAGATGGTAAGTACTCAGCAATTTATTAAAAATGCGATCTGTGCCATAATACTTTAATTTCTGTATCAGAATTTTATGATGCACATAGTAAAATGCCTTAGATAAGTCAAAAATTTTTTCACAGGAACTGATTTATCATTTGTTCCTTCTATAATATTTTCAGTGAATGCAAATATAGCTTTTTCTGTTGGATGGTCCTTTTAATGCCAAATTGAGTTTTAGTGAGAATAATATTATTTTTAAATGCATAGACTCTATTGTACATTGATTTTCAAAAACATTGGAGATGGCTGTTAGTAATAAAATAGAACGGTAATTCGATACAGCTGACTTATCCCCATTTTATCGTGGTTTAAGCACAGCATACTTTAACCTTTCTGGGTAGGCACCCTCAAACAACGATATATTAAACATATAACTTAGTATATTACTTAATATTGTGGATCACAGCTTAATCAATCTGTAGGAAATCCCATCATAACCACATGGGTATTTGCTCTTAAGAGACATTATAAATATTATTATTTCTTCTTAAGTAGTTAAATTTACAGACACAGTCAATGTTTTTTGGAAACTTTTACTGACAATAACAATGCTACGTGTTACTGAGCTTTTGGTAGTCAATTTATCAGTAATAGATAAAGAATGATTATTAAATATATAAGTAATTGAATAATCAGATTGTATTGAATTTTCTTTGATACAAACGTCGTTCCTAATTTTAATATTTATTCCTATTTCCTTTTTTTTTTACAATGTCCTATCACCATCATCATCAACATCATCATCTTCATTGACTACAACAACAACAGTTTACAGCCACTGGCCAGGTCTGCTTCATGCACAAGCCTCTCCACTTTCTTCTTTCTTCCCACCATCTTGCTCCAGTCCTCTCCTCTCTTCCGTACACAAACCTCCACTCCTCTCAGCCATCCATCCCTTGGTCTTCCTCTGGGTCGTTTACCATGCATCTTAATTTCGAGGATTTTTCTTGGGACTCTTTAAACTTCCATCCTCTATTCATGTCCTTACCATCTCAGTCTGGTTCTCTCTACCCTTTCCTCTCTTTTATGGTGCATCTAATAACTTCATTCCTTATCATGTTTATTGTAACAACTCCATTTCTACCCATGAAAAATTTCATTTCGCTTGCTTGTACCCTGCAGATGTCCCGCTTCTTCATCGTCCATGTATTAACAGCAACTGTCAAGACAGGCACATAGTATGTGTGTTAAATTACTCTCTTTCTTCTCTGTGGCACACAATTATTCCATATCAGGCTTCTAATGCTCCTGAGAAACGCGTCTCCTTGTCTTCCCCTTTCACTTCTCTCGTCATCATTCCCTCCACATTCCTCTAATACATTCCCCAAGTACTTGAACCTACTTACCTTCTTTAGTTCTACACCTGTTATCACAATTCCTTCTGTTATCCTCTTCTTCTTTCCGGTTGTTACTATTTATCCACATTTTTTTTTTTACATTAAATTTCAGGCCATATACCTTCATACTGTCTGTCCATACATCAAACTGCCTCTGCAATTCCTCTTCATCACCACCCCAGACCATCAGATCGTCCGCAAAAGCCACAACATTCATGTTTTCCTATCCCATCCTCACTGCCACCTTGTTCATTATATCAACAATGATTACAAAAGAGCAGTGGCGAGAGGGCACTTTCTTGTTCCATTCCTTTGTTTTACCCAATCCGTTCTCATAGCTCACACTTCCTTGGAATAGTTCTGTCACTCTCCTGATGGTTTCTTTGGGAACTCCTCTATTCTGCAATGCCTTCCATACTTTACTCCTGTGTACACAATCAATGCTTTCTCAATATCGAGAAATACCAAGAGTAGATCTCTTCCATACTCATAATATTATCTTGCAGCTGTCTCATAGCAAATATCAGGTCTACCGTCGATCTCCCTGATCTGAAGCTGTACTGCTCTTCCATTGCTCTTTTTCCACATTGTAACATATCCTGTTTTCAATGATCTCCCGATACACTTTGACACACTGGTACATCAACGTAATCCTTCTATAGTTTTTAAACTCCTTCCTGCTCCATTTTTTGAATATGGATATAATTATTCCTTTTTACAGTCTTCAGGAGTTGCTTCCTGATTCCATACCTTTCCCAACACACGGTATAGCGACTGCTTCCCTACAGCTCCTGATGCCCTTATCATTTCCACGCTCGTTTCATCGATGCCTAGTAGCTTTCATCTCTTTATCTTACATAGAGCTGTTTCCACTTCTTCCCAAGTTAAACCTTTCTCTTCTGCATGGTTGTGATTCTCCTGCTTCTCCTGAAGAGACCAATCTGGATTCAGTAAGGCTTCAAAATGCTCCTTCCACCTCCATTTTAGTCTTACTGAGCTTTTTATTTCCTTTCCATCTTTATCGAGCATGTTGACATTTTCAATCTGATCCTTCCTCTAAAATTTTCGCATTCCATACTTGCTTATTTCCTTAGCTATCTTCTTCCATTATATTAGTACATTTCTCCAGTAACTTTTTCGTTTCCTGCGTTATTATGTTTTTGGCCTCCTTATTTTACTTCACATATCCATCCCTTGTGTCCTGTGTCCTTTGCTTGAACTATCCCCTAAAGGCGCTGTTCTGAAGTTTCACTGCTTCTTTTACTATATCATTCCACTACGCTGTTTCTTTCCAACTTTTAGTGTTACCAGTCCTTCCACACACCGTTTCTGCTGCTAGAACTAACATCGGTTAAGAATATTCCCATTCACTTTTGGTACCTTACTTCTTACTATTCTCCAGTATTCCTTTATTGTTGACACCTAAGACCGGGGTGACTTGAGAAGTGCAAGTTACGAAGTAGGGGCTTTTATCGTCGGACAGTCACAGAGTACAGTCGGCAAAGATAGAGTAGACACCTGTTAGGAGCCTGGCACCATCCCGTTCATCTTCCAACCGGGGCGACCTTCTGCCTATAGCTGACTGTTCCAGTCAGCTCTCATAGAGCCACTAACTACCATATTGGGGCTCAGGCAATTCGGCAAAAGTTGGAATCCACCTCGCAGCACGCTATCAACCCTGTTACTCGGTCTTTGACGCCAATAAATTGGTTCTATTTGAAGTCTCACCTTCCTTTATGTAGTTTGAATCCATTTCTCAATTCAGTCTGTCGCAGTAATCCACAGTGGTGTCAAAACTTAGCCTCAAATAGCACAATGGTAAGTTCCTTGCGCAGCTGCCTGATGAAGAGATCACGTTTTTAACAGAGCTGGAATTCCCTAAGGTCAGTTCGTCAGCACAAACACATCCACACATGCCCACTAGCCATGGACACTCAACACCCTGACAAGATGGCGTCATCGTGGGATTTCAGCGTAGCATTGATATTTTGAACCTTAGTGTGGATAGAGTCTGACGCATTAACACGAGGAAAACGATTTTCATCTGAAGAGGAATACGGCAGGTTGGCAGGAAGAACAGGTGGCAAGATCAACATTCGGCTATGACGACGTAAGCCGGAGGCGCGTATGGACAACATCCGCGGGGCCTCAGCACGCGGCTGGACACACGAGTGACGGCGGAGACCAGCGAGGAATCAATACGCGGAGCAGTGAACGATTCTCGGGGACGAGCAGCCAACCAACGACGAAGACAGCAACGACACAGCGGCGACAAGAACAAGGCATTAGGGGTGAGTGGACCTCAAATTTTTATTGCAACATTGACAGCGAGTAAATAAGTTATCGGAAATTGAACGCGCAGATCTCGGATTTTGAGACGCGGGTGAGCGGAGTTGTAATGGTGAGCTAAGTGGTATAGCTTATTGCATGTAAAGGCATTTTTACTGCCAGTTATATCTTTAAGAGGGACAAATACATTTTCAGGAACCATAGCAGCGGCGGTGGTTACGAACAGGTCAAAGCGAGTTCTCCAGGTAAATTTAAAAATTAAGTCTTTAAGGCAGGTATAAATGTTAAAGGAAATCTTCAATCGTTTCAGAGAAGAGCGAGACATTGCTGGGAAAATACAGGTGATGTCAGTAATAGGTGAATTTAAGAATTATGAGAATGACTATTACTCGAGGGTAACGGAATAAAAAGTGAAACTGGTCGGGCGTCGTATCAAGGTAAGAGCAGTAGAAAAGCCAACAGGATAAAGCGAAATGGAATATTTTGCGGGAAAAGGCGGCAAGAGCAAGACCAATCCAGACCCGATAAATAAATGTATGGCGAATTGTGCCATGTTGGAGACAAACATTGTTGAAATAAATTTCAGCTACCGTAAGCTAGAAGCCAGTATTAATGGTAAAAACGGAAAAAAGGAAGAATGACATCTCTTGGCAGGTTCAGATGGCGGTGCTTCATTGTTGGATTGTCTGCAGGGTGGAAGAAAATAAGAGCCACTGGTCTGTAGGATATTACTGGTCTATGCCGGGAAATTTAAAATGTTATGGGTGTCTATTGCTGCATTATATAAGTTCCAGGATGTTCAAACAACCGTTCAGGCGATTCCTTAATTGAACAGAGATTGCAGCAGGATATTAGGATAAAATTTTCTATAGAAATATGGTGTAATCTTGGACGTTCGAAACATACAATTCTAATAGGACCACGCGAGTGGACACTCGGCTGACGTTCAAAGGCTTTTTACATATTCAGGTGAGAGACAGACGCGTTTTTTACCTGTTAAACGGTCATAAAAGTCAATCCTACGACCTAACATTGCATAATATATTCTAAAATCATCCTAGGAAATTGTTCTAGTGCCCCTAACTGGAATTTTTGTTAAACATTCGGTTAATTTAACTGATACGCTTGGTAACACGGTATGGTCGTGGATATAAACGAATTATTTGCCATATTAAATCAAAACAGAATACACAGGATGGTCGTACTTAAAAAAAAAAAAAAATGAATAAAATGAAGTATTTGTCACGTGAGATTAAAACAGAATGCACGGGGTTGTTTTACAGAAAGAGGAGTGTATATAAAATGAAGCATTTATCACATCAAGTTAAACGTGTATTGGAATGCGCATAATGGTTGTACACGACAAGAATACATGAAAAAACTGAGTAGGCCTAATAGTAAACTTTGTTTATTCAAACGCAAAGTTTGAAGTCATGTACGGATATAATGTTAAAATGGTATAGGATAGTGTAGTAATGTAGGTGAGTTATATATCTAAGCTGCCCATACACACACACATTTGCGCGCGAGTAAGCTCGACAAACATTTACGCGCGGATATTCTCGCGACGAGCCTGTACTTGTCAGAGCCCACACACAGGAACATCAGGTTCACACATCTGTCGTTCATTTGGCTCGCCGCGATCAAATTGTTGTGTTTATAGGAGTCGTCTACGGATTTATCCGTCATGATTTCCTGGCTCGCGGCTCGCTAGGAATTCCAAAACATCGCGAGCCAAGTGTACTAAGGTTGTGTTACAAGCGACGTGACATTATTGAAATGAATCATGTTCCTAATTTCTACACAAAAATATGTATTTATGCGTGCATCAGCTTATATTAGAGCTGTGAAAAAGAAACGAACAGTATCACAAAAAAAAGTGGTTGCAGGAAGATTATATACACAATCATATACTACTTCTTGTACTATTTGAAAAGCATTTTCTTCGATTTCTTACATAAATGCACAGATACATCTTCCCCTTCATAATTTGGGCTTCCTATATTGCTGATACTGTCCAATGGTTCGTGTTAATCTCTCATAAACAGTAGTAAGTCGTAGTAATATTGTAAATTAGTTTTGTAGATTTTGTCTTCGCCTATTCCACTTCTTGTCGAATTTTCATTTTTTTGTATATTTCTTGCGAAAAGTACTCCGCAAAGAGCGCTATCAACTTCTATATTATATTTCTAACAAACTTCTATCAATGCACTATAACCTAATTTTTTTAAACTTCTGTTCGCATACTCTTTTAGTTTCACCTTTCACAATGGAGTATGTTGCTGATATGTCACAATTAAATGAGCTACGAATTTCATCTTACTTGTTAGACACTAAGCAAGTCTTACCTGAAGCGATTAAATTGTTAAGTGAGATATCTGTGTGAATGGTTACAGTCGCGCATGCTCGCCACGTTCAAATATGTAACAATTGTTATCTGGCTTGTGATGCGGCTCGTCGTTAGACAATTAACACACACATTTTATCGTCTGTATGGATCGCCACAGAATTGCTGGCGCACAAATGTGGTGTGTATGCCTAGCTTTAGAGTCAGCAATGAATTAGAATGAAAAAATACATCAGATGCGGAGAACGTAATCTATCAAACAATCAAATCAAGAAAATTTTCTATTGTAACTGAATCTTTAAGGGAGTTAATATATATTCAGAAGCACAAACGATCGAGATGTCAGCACCCAGTAAACAGTTGCGCATGATGATTCGAAGTATATTATATAAAGATAAGGTGTTGAGTGAGAGACGTCAAATAATCAACAGAAATTACATCAAAACTTTCAATTCATTATCTTATTCGATTAGATTACATATGTTCATGTGAGAAAAGACACGGGGATATGAAACAATACATAGATGCTCGCTACAATAGCTCGCGGTCAGCATACCATCCTCACCGTTTCCGAGATGCTCGCTTCCAAGTGCGGCGCTCACAAACCGATGGTCCGTAATTTAAGGGAACTGCGTGATCTGTGGGTAGCAATCTGGTGCCAGACAACTCAGGATACCTAACAAGGACTTTTCGAATCGAATGCCACGCCAAATCGCTGCTATATTGTGCTCCAAAGACGGACCATTACACTAATAAGCAGGTGGTCATAATTTTGTGCCAGTCAGTGGATACTACGCAAAAATTATGTATGTATTTTGGCTAACACAATATATATATATATATTAATTCACTGTACAAAGAGGTAATTTTTAAAACATATTAAACGAAATAGAATGCACAGTCATTGAAAGGTTCTTAAGTGACACACAAACAAAAGTCATATCACAATTATGTGCCAATGGCAATAGAACATGTGATTGTTGTACTAGAACCATAATATTTTTTGGTATTTTATATATGTATGTATGTACGTTCGTTTTGAGCAGCTAGGACATCACTCAGAACCAATATTGGGTTATATTCCTGGTGCAAATACAGTTTGCCACGGCGGAAAAGTGAAACGGCACCAGCGGTGATTCCAGATTGGTTGAACTTTTCCTTACTCAGGACTTTTATTTATTTTTATGACTCCTCAGCGTTGTGGTTACTAAAGTCAGTTTATATAATTCACTTTTATTCCTTCCCCAGCAGCCGCTAATCTAAAAAAAAGGCATACTCCTGAAACCAATGTCACTGAAAGTGGGCTCCCTTACATCTTTAGCTAACAACTCAGAAAGCACCACCTTGCCCCTTCTGTTTGGTAGTAGGCCATGCCTAGTGAAGCCCCACCTGTAAGTGGTGTCTACATGCATAATTCCGAAGGCAGAACAAATACCTTTTACAAGCAGAACATCCCTGATGGACTAGGGAAAAATAGTCCTCTCTGTAGGCGTTATTATTATGTTACTGAGTTTGTGAGGTGCATTCTAGACATGTTCATAGATTATAAGCTATATATTTAAGGTTAACTATACTTGGTCTCCAAGATGTTATTAGTGAAGAAAAATAAATGATACCAAGACGATTCGTTGTTAAGGCAGAGATCTCGAGCTGCTCTTAATAGTGATATTAATTAAACCTTAAAAAAAGTTTACCTCTGAGACATATCACCAAAAACATACTCAACACAATCTTCTGCCTAAAACAACTCAGTCACTAACTTAACTATTGTGAAATAACAATTAATAGATTGAACATGCATTTAATCATAGAAAAACTTAACATACAATTAATCTGAAGCAAGGGGCTGAGTTTACCATGGAACAAAAGACATGTGCAACACGCTCGTCACGATAGCTACAATGTGACCAACTTTGATATTGTTAAATAACTGAACGACTTCTTCATAGGCATACAACCGATAAACTGAAACTTTTATTTTTTAATTAACACACTGAATTTCTATTATGGTTACAACTCGAGCAAACACGATTGCCAAAAGGTATGACAATATTATGATAATTACAAGGATGGCTAACAACCCTTAAGTTACACAGACTAAATAATTATTTAAACATCAACGGAATAATTTCAACTAACCAAACTACAATAACTTACCACATTGTCTGAAGGATGAGGCCAAGACACAAAGCTATTACCTGCCACATGGTTGCGGACAGTAAAGAGCCTGTCCAAAATGGCGTTAGGTTTTATTTGAATTCTGCAAAGTGTCAATACTCTATCACATGCATTAAGCCTTGCACCAAGTTGTCTCTGCCCTTGTAACTCAGGGGTTTTGGCTAGGTATCACCTCATTAGCACTCGCTACGAGCGAAAAGAAGTCAATATGTATAAAAAAAACACTGAAATACCCATTTTAACCTCAAATCAATAGACTTCCTGTTACACCTCCATTTTCACCTTTACGCGCCTCACAGCGTGGTTCAACTTTGGCTCTTATGATTTTAAATCACAGAACTGGCTTAATGAACAAACATAATGGAATACTTCGATTCTACATTCTACACAAATATTGGCAAAAAATTACAGAGTAAGATGAAGAAGGATAGATGACTATTAGCACAAGTTGGCACATAATTCAAGGCGTAAAGGAGGATGAAATGTTTTATTTGTAATCGAAGGATTCTATAGTCAGCGTAAATAGTTTCCATCTAGTCATGCTTGGCACCGGATCTCAATATTAAATGATTTAAGCACAAAGTAAGGTTTTATTTTAGTCTGTTACAAAGTATTTGAATAAGCAATAGAAGAAGGTACATAAAGACTTAAATTGAAAAACATTCAGTTATAATATCGGGCCTGTAGGCATCCGGACGCAACTTCGCTGACAGCAGCCGCAGTGGATGAGACATGGAGTCGTCACAATAAATACAGGTGGGAAGGAACTTGCTTAGATACCTAAAGCTATTTGGGGGTGGTGCAGACTAATGGGAAGTTAAGGGATTGTTAGCCTCTGGTATTAGTCGCAAAGCTCTGACTGACCTGGCTGGAATAACGGAATGGAAGGCCTAATGGGTAGTTAAATCGCTATCATGTACAAAATGTAAATACTTGTACATAACCAGCTGGACTATCATTTACTCAATCTACCACTCACATGACATAGCTATTCCCTATCCACATATAAGTTCTCCTTTTTGGTGGTGGCAGTGCGAAAAAATAGTAATCTGTCGACTGCAGATGGTTAATTCCATAAGCGTAAAATTAGCAGCGAAATTGTTGTATATGTTCCAGGCAAGCAACACAGTATACAAAGCATTGTACTTTAATAAAATTAAAATAGAATATAATAGCTCTATCAGTAATCTTCATCTTTAAAATTCATTTAGAACAGTCATAATAAATATAAATTACAGACATTCGAGGTAGTAGAGACCCAAGGCATATAGCTTTTGAAACAAGTTTTGCGCCGAATTCTTGAAAATTGTTTGCTTTTCAATTTGATTTTATTTAAAAATGAATAAAAACCAACTTTTGTTTTGCTCCTACCATTCACATAATATATTTTTTTCTCATTTGCTGCCAGCCATGATGTAATGTTATTACAATACATGGTTAGTTCATATTATTTTACAACTGTTCTCTGTTACTATTTTAAAAAAAATAACTCCAAAACTCAGAACCAATTTTTAACAAGCTGTACATCAGAAAATATGGACCATTATCACACGAGTTCTTACTGCTGTGAATTAGCTAGTAATTTAATCTTTTAGTTCTAGATTTATGACTCTTCTACATCAAATGCATTAGAGTCTGGAAAGGACTGGGGACAAGTAGCAGAAAGGAATTCAGTCATGACCTATTGAGGAAACCATCCCAGCATTCTCCTGGAGTGATATGTGGGAAACCATGGAAAACCCAAATCAGGATGGTGGGATGGGAATGCAAACCTGTATCCTCCTGAATGGAAGGCCAGAGCTTTACAGCTCACACACCATGCTTGGTGATTTATTCCTATTATACTATGGATGTGTGGGCGAAGATGAGTGCTCAAACCAATTACGTTTTTCCAGATGTGATAACACCCATAATATCTACCCTTGCTATGTGTACCTATAATTACATTTATCATGAAGGCTCTAATGTTTCAAAATAATGTCAGAAAAGAAAATATATGGCATAAATAATATTATGTTAAATTGATTAATTGTATCAATGTGTTCCATTATTCTTCAAAATAGCTGAAGAATCTATAAATGTTAATAATACTTCCTCCATAAAAGAAAACAATTATCTTATGGTGTTATGTAACACCTATTCCATATTCGCAACACTAGATATGAGAGTAGCTTCTCTCATTGATTTAAAGAGGGTCCATAAAACACATGGCCATGTCGGTGGGGGAGAGGAGGAGATTGCTGCGCTGGGCTATATAAGGGCAGGTCTGAACTGGGCCACTAAATTTTTAATTGACCTCATCTGGCAAAGTTACGATAGGGTATAAAATACACAACAGCAAACAGATATTTATTCCTGTAATTTAATTACTCTTGTAGTTTAGATATGCAATATACCCACAGTGCAATACATGTGTGTGACTTAAGTCACAGCCCTAGGATGACATGGGTCTGAACTATCTGACACCCACTGGTCGGTATCATGTATTAAAAGCCTTAAGTACAAGATAGCTAGGCCAAATTCTAGACATCACACAAGATTTCCCCCACTCTCCCTCCCATAATGAAAATTAGCTTTGGTTTCATTATTACTAGGAACATGTCATTAGTTGAAGAAATAATTCTCTTTTTGTTTTGATAAGTGAAAATAGTAGCAACTTTAATTTTAGTGCTCGATAAAGTATTGGAATTAGTTTAAAGTGTAAAAGTGTTGTGATAGATTATTAAACAGTACACAAAAATGTTTTTTTTCCATGTTTTCAACATCCAAAATGGAATCCATTAGTTATAGAAGTCTTCTAAGCAGGACAAAGAATTATTCCATGCTAATGTAGAAAGAAAGGTGACAGAACTAAGGCAAAAACTATAAAAATGCAACTCCTCTTATCTTTTTTATGTGGTAAATATAGTTTGTATCATTTAATCAATAAATATTATGAATGAGGTGATATGAATTATTTTCTACAACACCTCCAGAACAGAAGAAGCCTGTAGCAGTGCATATCAAATATGTTTTCTCAATAATTCGTCATTTACAGAAGTGGTTATGATCACCATATCGTTCAGGATAATTACAAATAAGTATACGATGCAAAAATCAATCATATCCATTTATACCCACTAATTATAATGATAATCTAGCAACAGAAAACTTTAAATACTGTCAACAGGAACATTCCATCATTTGGGTAAGGCCACAAAGGTATATTGATGCTCCCTTCCTTTGTAGATAGTGGAAAATGCCACCACAGGCAAGGATACTGGGGAAAATTCAAGCACAAGGTAAAACTCCAACAATGTCTATACTTTCTGGTCAAAGATAATATTTCTCACTAATTCAATACAACATATGAGACAAAAATTTAAAATTCAAATAAAACACTTTCATTACCACCTACTGTAAAACATATAACCCACTGAGACTATTCTCATATTCCAATAATGGTTTCTAAACCTACAATAATCAATCCAACACACATTTTTAAATAAACTGTATTATATTTAAATTAAACCATCAGCACACTTATATGTCAAAATAATAATTTGAAATAATTATATAAACCAAATGACTTAAGTAAATTTTCTGTACACTAATTAATATTACACATTCAATTCATCTGGATACAGGAGTAATTTAATATCTGACATAATGCACTCTGACATCTCAAACACAATAGATGGTGGGTGGCACATTTAGCAAGTGTTCCAGAAACTTCACAAAAATTTTGGCATTTACCTGAATGCATCCTCTGATGAATCTTAAGATTCCCAGAAGTTGAAAAAGATTTTTTACAAAACATCACAAAAATATGGGCGTTTGCCAAAAGGAAACTGTGATTATTGTTACGAGTTTCAGATATTGTATAAGATTTTCCACACACTTCGAAAGGAAATGAGCGTTAAGCTGAATGAATCCTCTGATGATGTTTAAGAGTTCCAGATGCTGTAAAGGATTTTCCACAAACTTCGCAAAAAAATGGGCGTTCGCCTGAATGAATCCTCTTATGATTCTTAAGAGTCCCAGACTCCTTAAAAGATTTGTTACAAATATCACAAGAAAATGGACGTTCACCTGAATGAATCCGCTGATGTTTCTTAAGAGTCCCAGACTCTGTAAAAGATTTTTGACAAACTTCACAAGTAAATGGCCGTTCACCTGAATGAATCCTCTTATGTTTCTTAAGATCCCCATCTTTCGTAAAAGACTTTCTACAAACTTCGCAAGTAAATGGGCGTTCACCTGAATGAATCCTCTGATGATTCTTAAGGGTCGAAGAAGTAGTAAAAGATATTTCTACAAATTTTGCAAGAAAATGGGCTTTCGTCTGAATGAATCCTCTGATGATTCTTAAGTTCCCAGAATCTATAAAAGATTTTCCACAAACTTTACAAGAAAATGGGCGCTCACCTAAATGAATCCTCTGATGAATTTTAAGATTCCCAGACACTGAAAAAGATTTTCCACAAAACAGACAAGGAAATGGGCGTTCACCTGAATGAATCCTCTGATGTTGCTTAAGATTTCCATATTTTATAAAAGATTTTCCACAAATTTCACAACAAAATGGGCGTTCGCCTGTATGAATCTTCTGATGAATCTTAAGAGTCCAAGACTCTGTAAAAGATTTGTTACAAACATCACAACTAAATGGCCGTTCGCCTGAATGAATCCTCTGATGTTTTTTAAGATTCCCAGGTGTTGTAAAAGACTTTTCACAAACTTGGCAGGAAAATGGGCATTTGCCTGAATTAATCCTGTGATGATTGTTAAGAATCCCAGACATTGTAAAAGAATTTCCACAAACTTTATAAGAAAATGGGTATTCACCAAAATAAATTGCTTGATGCACTGCTACACTGGTTCTTAGATGTTCAGTTACAATTTGTGTCTCCTTGTTGGTGTGAATGTCACTTTGACAATCAGAATTGCACCTAGGAATAGAAAAATAAACACACTAAAATGTTGTAGTAATATAAACTTAGAAATAGCTATGCTAATTTTTTTGAACTCACTAGAAACTTAGCATTTAAGAATTAAACATTGTTTAATATTAATGAGAAAAGAGAGATTAAAAAGGAAAAAATACACAAGAAAACTCCAATAATTTTGAAAGTAAACACTAATGAAATATTAAAATTATAAAACTTATAATCAAATAAAAATGCCTTCTTATAAACCAATTAATTCACCAATAAGATTAATCTTAGCAAAAAGAAACAGAATCCTGACTATACATAATGTACATGAGGAAATCTACAATTTCTTCAAGACCAATCAACTACAGTAATCAACAGAATAAAATGTCTGATTACTAAGATAGAAAATCATTTTTATATTAATTATGACTATAAATATAATGTCCAAAATATGAAAATTATGGTAAGAAAGTAGTTTTTAAACAAAATTATATCTTCAGTAAATTACCTGGTATACTAACCACTTAATCATGTGGAAAAGCATATATGGTATCAAATGTCAATAATTATTATTGTAAATAAAAATATGGATTTAATAAAACATTTTCACATTGACTTGTAAATATGAAAAATAAATATTTGTATCTATGTGTGAACAGACAGACACTACAGAGTTCTGATCTCAGATTCCCCTTATTCCATGGAACAATGAGAGTGATCCAATCACCCAGCAAGTCAAACAACACCAAGAAGCAAGGAACAAAATGTATCTGATGAAAAAAAAAAATTAGCTGTTTGAGAAGATTTGGAGACAACCTCAGTATGACTTTGGAAATTTCCAATAGTTCAGACAAATATTGTTTTGGAATATATATATAAAAATTTCAAAATGAATGTCCATTTTGTGAAATGTAAGGAGTGGAGGCAGCAGAGCAAAGAGACTCTGAGTATGGAAAGTTCACGGTGACAAGCTACACAGTGCCAGCAAATATATTTATGTTTATTAGACAATTTTTCAATGGGGTTTCCTGAAAAAAATATATACAGGGTGGGGCATTTAATATGTTTTCTGGAAATATTTCGGAAAGAAAGCATTTTAACAAACAATAACCTATATAAAAAATAATCGTACAGTAGGGGGCTACAATTATGTGATATTGGTTTTTTCACAGGTGGCGCTGTTGTCGTTACAACAAGGTCAACTTAATTCTTTTAAATGGGAACCCCTATTTTTTTTTGAAGATTCCGATTCCTCGTGAAAAAATAAAAATAGTTTGCTTCACTCACTTTCCTGTTAGCCTCACAGATGGCGCTGTAATCGCGAAAAATGAATATTCGCGTTTTTTTGTGTATAATTTTAATTATTGTTTAAATAATTACATGTTATTTTCATTCTGTAAACATGGAAGGTAATTTTAAAGGATAATGACGAAATTGATTTTTAAATGCTTTTTCTTACTTATTTGCAGCCATGTCTACAGCAGGTGCTCAAAAAGGTGACCATTTACTTCCAGACATTTTCTAACCCTTTGCAGAAATGATGCCTCAACAGCTCGAAGTGTGTCAGAAAATGTCTGGAAGTAAATGGTCACCTTTTTGAGCACATGCTGTAGACATGGCTGCAAATAAGTAAGAAAAAGCATTTAAAAAATCAATTTCGTTATTATCCTTTAAAATTGCCTTCCATGTTTACAGAATGAAAATAACATGTAATTATTTAAACAATAATTAAAATTATACACAAAAAACGCGAATATTCATTTTTCGCGATTACAGCGCCATCTGTGAGGCTAACAGGAAAGTGAGTGAAGCAAACTATTTTTATTTTTTCACGAGGAATCGGAATCTTCAAAAAAAAAATAGGGGTTCCCATTTAAAAGAATTAAGTTGACCTTGTTGTAACGACAACAGCGCCACCTGTGAAAAAACCAATATCACATAATTGTAGCCCCCTACTGTACGATTATTTTTTATATAGGTTATTGTTTGTTAAAATGCTTTCTTTCCGAAATATTTCCAGAAAACATATTAAATGCCCCACCCTGTATATCTAAGGATACTTTACAGGTAAAAAAAGTTTGGTCAGACCACTGCTTCAGTAGAGTGGTGTAGTTTGGTGTACACATTTTTTGTGTCAAATACAGGAGTTGATGGGCATGCAAAGGAAAGCAGCTGGATTTGTTTAAGGAAATTACTACAGGAGCCACACAGTAACTGATATGATAATAGAACTGGATTGGGAGTCATTCTAGGAAAGGAGGAGAGTGAAGAGAATGCTGTGACTGTACAAGGCATATGTTGGAATGGAGCTTGGAGGGATATTGGTTGAAGAATTAGGAGCAGTGCATGGAAAAGAAAAGATTACTATGGGCACAAATATGGTCCTCAGTTTAATGTATAAGGGAGTGGGGAAATTTTCTTTTGTAGGTAAGGATGTAAGGGATAGGAATAAATTACCAATGGAAGGGATGCAGATATTTACAAAATATGTTGAAGGAAATTAAAATTTATTAGTGGCAAGAGTAGATGGGTTGAAGAATATAATACTTAAAGTATACTAACATGATGAAAAAATAATCACAATAAAGGCGTAACTAACTAGATATGTAGGGAACTGACACAAAAGAATGCACTCTACTGCAATTCTGTATAATGAAATTTTGTTACCAATTTATTGAAAAATTTCACAGTTACTAATAAAACATATTGTGGACACATTTATTTGTTACACCATATATTATTGTGATATACATAAAAAAACAAACACATATCTATAAAGTAATTACTTCTAACCCAAAAGTAAAAGAAAAATCTATGTTAGATAAGTAATATCTCTTACTTGGTACCTTAGATTTACTTCTAAGAAGTGTATAAAAATGAAAGAAAAATGGTCTTAAAATTAAGAACAACACCCATCAGTATATAAAAATAATACTCTGTGAAACATTACTAAATTATGTTGATACTGTTGACAGTAAATTTATGAAAAATATAAAAGTAAAGCAGGCCTAAATTTATAACAGCTCAATTGTATTACCCAACATCATATTCACTAAGACAATTTCATATACCTGTATACAAATGTATAATTATTATTAACTAGCTCGTACTCGCGAATTCGTACGTGTGGATTAAGTATTTTTTGCCAGAATTGAATATAGAAAGTTGTTGGTAACGAAGGATTGGACCCAAACAACACCGAGTCGGCATAATATGACAGGAAAGCTATCACTATATCATTCTACCGTCGAACCAGTCTCTTGAAGCGAATCAGTTTCCAACATATTTCTGTCACCATTCGATATGGTCTCAAAATTTCGTGACTACAACTATTAAACATCCCGGAGAAAATGTCCTGTGCAATTCATACAGATTATCTTGTCAAATTCCATCAACATCAATATAGCCATTTGATCGTCAAAACGTAACAAAAAGACAGAGACTTCCTTCCGTATTTATAGTATTTACAGTATTATTACTGCGGTTCACACACCCACACACACACACACACTACTCTCTCTCTCTCTGACTGCGAACAACCTCTGAGGAATCATTATAATGTAAAAAAGTGTACACCTACAGCATTGCAAGACTACCTACGATTTGCCTTCGCATTGCACCCCTAACTTTGTGATATCTACAGTTTAACATTCAAATCCGAATAACCTACGGCCCAGGCGTGACTCTTACGATCAAAAACAATTTTTAAAAATATTAGCATCCACAGAGATTTGAACCGGAGACCACGACCCAAACACTTGTAAGCTAGCGCTTTAACCACTGAGCTGTCTGACCGATACACAGAAAAAGCAGTATACAGACGTCCATATCCAACGCGTCTGTCTATCGCCATTCAGTAGTATTTCGAAATTATGAGACAACATGTATTATTTATACAGATAATTTTTCAACCAAATGTAGACAGTATTTTTCTCCTTGTTTCAAAGGATAAGTGTGACAAAGTTTCATCAAGATAGGATGAAAACTGTGGATTTGTATGAAGAACAAACAAACATATATACATTCATCTTTATATATATAGATAGGATTAGACATAACTTATCATTATAATCAGGTGGATGTAAACTCTTCAGTATTAGTGTAAAACTTTGACACTAGAAATTAACCTCTTACAAGATGTTTAAAAAAGTTGTTGCAGGTTGCAGCATAAATATAAAATAAGAAGTCCTACCCCTACCTGCTTTGTGATGTTCTGATATTGCATTTATGCATCTGTAGTTTCACCTCTTCTTTAAATACTTCAGAGCACTGTTTACAAGTATATAAAGGGGCAGAAACTGCTAAGACATGGTAGAAGACGTGTTTTGTTAGACATCGCCACGATAAAAATGTCTGTGCACAGAATGCACAGGAAAGTTCCAATAATGATGGTGCTTGAAACAATAATCTAAAAAAAACAACAAATAAAACAATTTTAGTTCACTTACTGCAAAATAAGCATTAAATTAATACAGAGCTATATCCAGGTAGCATACAATATGTCACATAAAAGATTAAAGCAATAAAATTTCTGAGATCGTTATGTAAATCAGTATAATATTATTTTTTGTATTAGATTTACTAGATACTCATAACCACGACAGTCTCGATTGTAATATGCAGTATCAGGCAGTGATTAGTTTTTTGGACATCTTGAGAGTATGGCATATTTTTTTGGATTCCTGTTGGTACCCTGAGATACCAGAAAATGGCCATCACTAAGCTTCTGGTCAGAGGATACACACAAGGCACGATTTGCGATCCATTAAGCAGGGATATAGGACTAGAAATAGCATACAGATACTTTAGATAATACTGGCACTGCTATGATTAAATGCTTTTACTGTTCCTAGAAAGGAATTTTTGAATACAACTGAAAACAACAACATAGTATTTAGCAAACCTACTAAGGGTTGAAGATCTGTTAGAATAAGATTGGTACCTCATTAGGAAAGTTATATCAGAATTCCAATGTAAAGACTGAATCTACACCTATTTGCAGAAAACCAGTATACAGGTACATAAGCTCTCAGTTTGATAAGCATTTAAATTTTGAAGCCCAGTGCAAAAAGACAACAGGAGAGCAATTGATCTCATAAATAAAAATACTAGTGTCAACCAGAAAATATTTACTATTTCATTCCAAGTAATAAGGAAAAACTGAGGGTAGTTGGTGAATGGTAACACACTGGTATAGCATTCAAAATGGCGCAGGTTTTATTTACTATACGGCATTTAGATTCAGTTTTCTATAATTTTCCAAAATCTGTCAAGGATAATGATGGGATAGTTGCTTCTGAAATGTCATCATCAAATTCCTTCCTTGCCCCCAATCCTTTCACATCTCTAATGATCTCAATGGTGATGTAGTAAAACTCTAAGCAAAAAATAATAAAACAGAAAACTTGAAAGTGCACATATGCTAAAAAACTGTGATATCCATATTTGCATATTATTATGAATATTGACACTTTCTATAGTATAGGTAGACAATAAATATTTAATCAAGGCATTGATGGAATTTGTATCATGGTAATGCACACAGAATAATGATATTGAGTAACACAATTCTTCCCTAAGGTAAAACACATCTATCAAAAAGAAAAAAAAATTGTTATGGGAGAGTTACCAACTGTTCTCTACTTCAGATTATGTACTAAGCTGAATTCAGGAAACAAAAGCTTAATCATTTAATTTTAAATAGAAGATCTTAAAAAAATATGTTTTAAATAGTATGTACAAGCCAAACATGAAAAAACATTTTGTGAAGAAATATCGAAAAGCATTGTATGTTTGTCATAAAGGACATGTACTGAAGTGGTACGTATTGTGCAGAACGTGACGTCTTTTCCTGCATATGAGTTTTGATGCATTTTTGAGAGATATTTTGGAGTGTGAGTGACTATTAACTTATGATGGTATATTTGAGTCAGTAAGTACTTATGTGCATGTTGACATATATTGGTGGAAGGCCGACCATGGAAGTTAATATAGACAATAAATGTGTTTAGAGTAAGTGGGCATAGATATCAATTGTGCAGCAGTTTGGTGAGTGGGATGGTTTGTGTGGATGACTTGTGTGTATTTACCTGATAGACTATCTATAGTTATGACATTGTCAAGCTACCAGATTGAATGATTTTGAATGAAAAAAGTTGTGTTCGCATTTATACACTCCCCCATTTTTATAGACCCAATATGTATTCATAGGAATTCGTAACATGTGGGATTTGAATCCATTCTTCCATTCAGGAGCTGAGATTTTATCTAGGCACTCACACAACCTAATCACTAAAGACTGAATAAAAGCTTTGTCTATTGGTGCTGAAGAGTCGCAGTGTACAGACTCAATTTAAAGCACAATAATTATTGTGTTATCCATAAAAACTTTAATGTACTTTCAAAGAGAAAAAAGTATATTCCATTAGTCAAGTTACTAATAATTTGTGGTTTTCTCTTTGGACTATAGTGTCTATAGAGCAACATAATGGTTGTAATGAAATTGAATGCAAAAATAATAACCAATTAAGTGTCAGGACGTGTTGATAAAAAGTTTTAAGTCAATGAAATTATCTATTTCAATATAAAAAAATGCCTAGTGACGATTTTAATTGATAATCAGTAAAAATTAAATGTTATATTCCTTGACATGTACAATTAATTTGATATCAAAAAGAGGATTAATACAGCATTTCATAAATACACAGCAGTAAGTAAAAAAATTACGGTATATATGAAACACCTCTCACAGCAATACAAACAGTGTATTAATAACTTGGGAAATTGCTAGTGTGTAGTAAAAACGATCTGCCTACAGCCTTTTTGTTTATAATTCAGAAGTCTATACTCTGTTGAATGGTCTTGATACAAAAATTGTGGAAAATATAGCTAAGGTTTTAATTTGCTCTACTACTTGATGTATGGTGCCATAACATAGCTTAAAAATGAAAAAAAAAACTGTTTGGTTGAATACTTATAATTTCTTCAGACTTTAGTCTCGTCGACAATGATTTTAATAGAACTGCAATAAGTTATCTTGTTTTTCTATCCTTGAAGTTACTTAGTATAAAATTCAACCAACAAGACACAGTGAAGCCTCATTGACGGCCATGAATCAGTGTGGTCTAAGTGCCCACTATTAGAATGAGGCATTTTAGGCTCACCTGAAATTGTTTAGTTGACAAGATGGGTTAATTTATAGCTAAGCCATTTCTCGTCAGCTTAGTCTAGCCAGCAATACATTCCGCTAAATTCAGTCTGCCATTCTATCAGTATACATCAGTAACCATCAATCATAGATGCGAGTCAGAAATAGCCTTGCAGTAGTGCGCCAACGATTGTAACATGTACAGTCAAGTGCTACAATAAACAGGTTGGTCAGCAGTTAGCGTCGTGTCATTCATATAAAGAATAGATTATCACCTAGTCATTTCACTAGTGCTAAACTTCCTGTCCAGGTTGCTAGACATAAACCAGCTGGTGTCAGACCTGACGTAATTTAATCTGTTATTAGTAACATCAAGACGCAGAAGAAGCCATCACTTGAAGCAACAATATAACGCAAGACGGATTACAAGAGGGTTAGCAAATCCCAAAGGTCAGCGAAATCCACCCCAGGGTCCTCCCACTCATCAACCGGCCACAAAGTGTATATCACTCGAAACCAGACACCAGCCAACTGGTGTCAAGGCGTGAAATATAATCACGCTATATGACAATTCGTGTCAGAGGTGGGATATGAACTCAGGACCCCGTAACACTGTTGCCTGAGAGACGAATTGCAAGGGGAAAAAGAGAGAGAGAGAATGGCAAGTAGTAGTTTTGCTGGTGGACAGGCGTCAGTTCGGGAAACGGTTCATAACGATAATAATTAGTTACTATAAAAGTAAATCACATCGGCGACGGAGAGCTTTAATCAGCACAGGCAAGATGTGACATGAGGAGAACAGCTGGAGGGCGGCACATTTCGTCGATGCAGCGGGTGTCGAGTTCGCAGTGGACGGCAACGGCAGCAGCAGACAGTCGGTGTGGATTTCAACACGACAGCAATCGGACCTGCGGCGGCAACGAGTCCTCAGAAATAGCCGAAATACGGTGAGTTTTGAGCACACGCACGCGCTTGGCAATGTATAACCAGTTTTTTACGAGAATATTGCATCATGTTAAAGCCAAAAGTAATGTTTTCGCAGTAAATTGTATGATAATAACTACGCGCACACTTCAAAATGATTAACGTACACATTTGTATTTGGTTTCCTTCAGGAGAAACTACGTTCAAACTTCATAGAAGTTTAAAAAGATTTCAAAGTGTACGATTCAGGTCAAAAACAATGTGGTAAAAAGGCAAAATCACAGGTTGATCAGTGCATGAAATGGAAGAATAAATTTAACGTAATTAATTACAGCGACGGTATTTTTCAAGGGGGCAGTATCAATTCGAAAGGGTAGCTTATAGCCAGAAAATAAATTCTCTCTTCAAACTATCAATTGGTGCATTGTTAATGGACAGTTAAAAATAAAATCTAGTTTTATTGCAGCGTTGTTAACACTGTAAATGAAGTATTAAAAGAATAAGCCTAATTAAATGCATGTAAGCTGATGAATCAAAGTGAACTTATCATTGTATGTGCTGGCGTAAGTAACATAAAGAAGGATGAGAATAACTGTTGTTTATAAAATAAGAAGTTTTAAAATAAGTGCTCAGGTATAGATAGGTATATATTGATAAAATACATGCTGGAATAATCCACATGTTGATAGGAGCTTGTAAATTAAGAAGCTGGAGCAACTGAATAAAATTAAATAAGGAAATGAGGTGCGCGATGTCATGAAGAAATGTCAAATCCACCCTGGGGTCCTCCTATGAGAGAGTATAAGCAATAAGCCTAAAACCCAAACTTTCTGGAAGCAATAAATATTTCACTAATCAGACAGGATATAGGTATATCACTGCATTGTTAATATAACACTCTAACCATTATAAACATTTAAAGTGGTTTTCAATTGAGTATTCAGATAATTTCTGTTTTATAAGGAAGTGTAGTCTTCAAGGGACTATAGTAATTGCCAATAATTATTAATATGGCTCGAAAGAACAGGCAAAAAAATAGCTCTATAGATACTAGCAATTGGTAAATTATTTGTGATAGTTTATTCGTCCTTGGGGTGAAATTTTTTTAGATTCGCTGGTCTAGGGTTTTGTTTGCCAGCTTCAGTACAAAAAAACTGTTACGATTGGTACAACTTGGTCCTGAGTATGGAAGAAACAAAGAAAATTCAGTGTATAAGTGGAGCAGTAGTGTACAGTGCAGTTTGATGATTATTCTGTGTTCATTGCTACCCTGCTGCCTACATCTGTATAAAGGGGTTACTTTCCCTCTCCTACTCATTAACTTGTAAAAGAGATATAGCTGGTCCCAATTAGGCATACTACACAGCATGGTAAGTGAATTAATGAAAATACAAAAACAACTGATCAACAGACTAATAAACGTAGCTCCATTCTGATCAACTGAACAATAATAACGACTTTAAATACACTTCAATAGAAACATATTACAGGTACTGAATTATAAGACCTTGTGTCCCCAAAAGATAAATATGTATCAAAGACTTTATAACACTCCAGTGCTGTTAACTGCAGTCAGTATTATTATGTAATTTGATGCAACTTTTAATGAGAATGAATAATCTTTTTTTTTTAAACATATTTCTCATTCTTAGTTCAACTTACATCAATTCACAAATATGATATCCAAATTGATTGATAAACAATTAAGCCGAATTTTTCTTTGTCTATAGTTGAATATAGTATATACTACATATATTTTACAACATTCATTTCTAGTCATCAAGCACAATCAGTATTCACAATTATGGCAGACTCTGAATTTTAAAGATGATTACACAATGTGAAAGGGCTCCAAAGAAAAAAAAAAGAATAATAGAAATCATCATCTGAAAGCCAAATATATCAGGAAATAGCCCAGCGATATACTGAAATACAGCACTTCACAACCGCTATTACAATCTTCTGGAAAAGCTCATCATAAACAGGATGTGCAAACAAGCTGACCTCAGATCCAGCAGAAACTATATAGATCATGTACTGAGTCTCATACTGTGATCGGATTTGAAGACCACATTAGGACGTTCAACCTGACTGTGGTCTGTAACATAATATTGAAGAACAGATTACTGTGTAAACTAATAAAAAATCCTTTGCCACAGTAAATTGACACTAATCAGAAATATGATTTCAGAAATATTATTTCAGATATACTTTCAATCTTTCGGTTGACGACAGGGTATAATGGAGTTACGACGTCAACCTAAATGTAAATCTCGATCAGACTCTGCATCGCGCCTCATACGCTATGGATAAATGGTTGAAGAGAAACGCTGAAGGAACAGCTAATGAAGAAAGAAATGCTTCTGAAGGATCATCAAATAAAGTAAGATAATATTTTCGGTATTGTTATTATGATAAACGAACTCTTCAATAACAGAGTGAACATTATTGAAGGGTATTAGTATATATATATATATATATATATATATATATATATATATAAAAAAACAAGGACATCCTCAGGTCTAGATTTCTGGGCATGATTTCTAAAGAGAAATATCCAAATTTGAAGAAATGTGTTGAACAACTTCGTTCGTGATTTGCTTCAACATATTTATGTGAATCAGCATTTTC
>JARYHS010006964.1:12489778-12510795 GCA_031002005.1 Vandiemenella viatica | reverse complement strand
CTATTGGGGCTTAGATAATTCGGCGACAGTTGTAATTCACTTTGCGGCACGTTATCAACTGTATTACTCAGTATTCAAGGCCAATAAATTGGTTCCATTACAAGTCTCACCTTTCTTCATGTAGTTAGAAGTTGAATCCATTTCTATCTTTCGGTCTGTGGCCGCAATCCACAGTGTTGTCCAAACTTAGCCTCAAATAGCACAATGGTAAGGTGCTAGTGCAGCTGCCTGAAGAACAGAAGACTGTTCGAGCAGTGCTGGAATTCCCTAAGGTCAGTTCGTCAGTACACACGCATCCACGCACGCCCACAAGCCATGGCCACTCGGCACCCTGACAGTAGCTTTTCTTTAAATTAAGTCTTCTAAGACAAAACTGCCTTTTACCGCCTGAATTGCACTGATGTGTTTATTCCTACACAATTTCACGGTTAAGGCGAAATATTTCTCCAGTCTACGAACGAACATTTTTATGTTACCAACAAACACAATGTTGTTGAATCGTGGGTTAGCTGTTTGGAATTTACTGCTAATTAAGGATAGTTGTGAAAACTTAAATCTTTATTATGCTGACGTCATAAAAAGCGAGAAATGACTAGGGCAAAGGAATGGGAAAGATTTCTACCATGTCATTTGGAATCAACCATTAATGTATTGGAATGCATTATGTGGGGAAACCATGCAAAACCAAAATCTGGAAAAGTTAAAGGAGATTCGAACCCGCGTCATCCCGATTGTGAGGTTAGAGCGTTGAATGTCCTCGTGCACGCTGGGACAGTGAGGCGAGTTGGTCTGCCATAACTAAGTCATAGTTCATACTTTTGTAATATTCTGTGGAGGCTTGCCCACTCCATAGAGCGGGGTTGGTGGCGATCTGTGGCAGATCTAACAGCAGAATGTGTTCCGAAACAGTTATGCCTGCACCACCATTGTACTCTGCTGTCAGATCTGCCAAAGATCGCCACAGATCCCGCTATACAGAGCGGGAAAGCCTCCGACCTTCACGTTCTGGTCGTCACCACCTTGTCGCCTAGTCGTGGTTTCATTGTCATTCAATCACTCTGCATAGATGCTCGCTACAATAGCACGCGGACAGCCGACCAGCCTCGCCGTTTCCGAGATGCTCGCTCCTAGGTACCGCGCCCACAAACCAATGGTCCGTAATTTAAGGGAACTGCGTGACTTGTGGGTAGCAATCTGGTGCCAGACAACTCAGGATACCTAACGCCAAATCGCTGCTGTATTGTGCTCCAAAGACGGACCAATACACTAATAAGCAGGTGGTCATAATTTTGTGCCAGTCGGTGGATACTACGCAAAAATTATGTATGTATTTTGGCTAACACAACATATATATATATATATATATATATATATATATTAATTCAATGTACAAAGTGGTAATTTTTAAAACATATTAAACGAAATAGAATGCACAGTCATTGAAAAGTTCTTAAGTGACACACAAACAAAAGTCATATCACAATTATGTGCCAATGGCAATAGAAAATGTGGTTGTTGTACTAGAACCCTAATATTTTTTGGTATTTTGTATATGTATGTATGTACGTTCGTTTTGAGCAGCTAGGACATCACTCAAGACACTCAGAACCAATATTGGGTTATATTCCTGGTGCAAATACAGTTTGCCACAGCGGAAGTGAGAAACGGCACCAGCGGTGATTCCAGATTGGTTGAACTTTTCCTTACCCAGGACTTTTATTTATTTTTATGACTCCTCAGCGTTGTGGTTACTAAAGTCAGTTTATATAATTCACTTTTATTCCTTCCCCAGCAGCCAGCTAATCTAAAAAAAAGGCATACTCCTGAAACCAATGTCACTGAAAGTGGGCTCCCTTACATCTTTAGCTAACAACTCAGAAAGCACCACCTTGCCCCTTCTGTTTTGGTATAGGCCATGCCTAGTGAAGCCCCACCTGTAAGTGGTGTCTACATGCATAATTCCCAAGGCAGAACAAATACCTTTTACATGCAGAACATCCCTGATGGACTAGGGAAAAATAGTCCTCTCTGTGGGCGTTATTATTATGTTACTTAGTTTGTGAGTGCGTTATTGACATGTTGATAGATTATAAGCTATATATTTAAGGTTAACTATACTTGGTCTCCAAGATGTTATTAGTGAAGAAAAATAAATGATACCAAGACGATTCGTTGTTAAGGCCGAGATCTCGAGCTGCTCTTAATAGTGATATTAATTAAACCTTACCTCTGAGACATATCACCAAACATACTCAACACAATCTCTGCCTAAAACAACTCAGTCACTAACTTAACTATTATGAAATAACAATTAATAGATTGAACATGCATTTAATCATAGAAAAACTTAACAATACAATTAATCTGAAGCAAGGGGCTGAGTTTACCATGGAACAAAAGACATGTGCAACACGCTCGTCACGGTAGCTACAATGTGACCAACTTTGATAACTGAACGACTTCTTCATAGGCATACAACCAATAAACTGAAACTTTTATTTTTTTAAATTAACACACTGAATTTCTATTATGGTTACAACTCGAGCAAACACGATTGCCAAAAGGTATGACGATATTATGATAATTACAAGGATGGCTAACAACCCTTAAGTTAAACATCAACGGAATAATTTCAACTAACCAAACTACAATAACTTACCACATTGTCTGAAGGCTGAGGCCAAGACACAAAGCTATTACCTGCCACATGGTTGCGGACAGTAAAGAGCCTGTCCAAAATGGCGTTAGGTTTTATTTGAATTCTGCAAAGTTTCAATGCTCTATCACATGCATTAAGCGTTTGTCTCTGCCCTTGTAACTCAGGGGTTTTGGCTAGGTATCACCTCGATTACTCTCGCTACATGAGCGACAAGAAGTCAATATGTATAAAAAAATACTGAAATACCCATTTTAACCTCAAATCAATAGACTTCCTGTTACACCTCCATTTTCACCTTTACGCACCTCACAGCGTGGTTCAACTTTGGCTCTTATGATTTTAAATCACAGAACTGGCTTAATGAACAAACATAATGGAATACTTCGATTCTACAGTCTACACAAATATTGGCAAAAAATTACAGAGTAAGATGAAGAAGGATAGATGACTATTAGCACAAGTTGGCACATAATTCAAGGCGTAAAGGAGGATGAAATGTTTTATTTGTAATCGAAGGATTCTACAGTCAGCGTAAATAGTTTCCATCTATCATGCTTGGCGCCGCATCCAATATTAAATGATTTAAACACAAAGTAAGGTTTTATTTTAGTCTGTTACAAAGTATTTGAATAAGCAATAGAAGAAGGTACATAAAGACTTAAATTGAAAAACATTCAGTTATAATATCGGGCGTGTAGGCATCCGGACGCAACTTCGCTGACAGCAGCCGCAGTGGATGAGACATGGCGTCGTCACAATAAATACAGGTGGGAAGGAACTTGCTTAGATACCTAAAGCTATTTGGGGGTGGTGCAGACTAATGGGAAGTTAAGGGATTGTTAGCCTCTGGTATTAGTCGCTAAGCTCTGACTGACCTGGCTGGAATAACGGAATGGAAGGCCTAATGGGTAGTTAAATAGCTATCATGTACAAAATTTAAATACTTGTACATAACCAGCTGGACTATCATTTACTCAATCTACCGCTCACATGACATACTATTCCCTATCCACATATAAGTTCTCGTTTTTGGTGGTGGCAGTGCGAAAAAATAGTAATCTGTCGACTGCAGATGGTTAATTCCATAAGCGTAAAATTAGCAGCAAAATTGTTGTATATGTTCCAGGCAAGCAACACAGTATACAAAGCATTGTACTTTAATAAAATTAAAATAGAATATAATAGCTCTATCAGTAATCTGCATCTTTAAAATTCATTTAGAACAGTCATCATAAATATAAATTACAGACATTCGAAGTAGTAGAGACCCAAGGCATATAGCTTTTGAAACAAGTTTTGCGCCGAATTCTTGAAAATTGTTTGCTTTTCAATTTGATTTGATTTAAAAATGAATAAAAACAAACTTTTGTTTTGCTCCTACCATTCACATAATATATCTTTTTTTTTCCCATTTGCTGCCAGCCTTGATGTAATGTTAATACAATACATGGTTAGTTCATATTATTTAACATTTGTTCAGTGTTAGTATTAAAAAAAACCCTTCAAAACTAAGAAACAATTATTAACGTGGGGACAAGTAGCAGAAAGGAATTCAGTCATGCCCTATTGAGGGAACCATCCCAGCATTCTCCTGGAGTGATATGTGGGAAACCATAGTAAAACCCAAATCAGGATGGTGGGATGGGAATGCGAACCTGCAACCTCCTGAATGGAAGGCCAGAGCTTTACAGCTCACACACCATGCTTGGTGATTTATTGTTACACTACAGCAAATTTCCTATTATACTATGGACGTGTGGGCGAAGATGAGCGCTCGAACCAATTATGTTTTTCCAGATGTGATAACACTCTATAATATCTACCCTTGCTATGTGTACCTATAAGTACATTTATCATGAAGGCTCTAATGTTGCAAAATAATGTCAGAAAAGAAAATATATGGCATAAATAATATTATGTTAAATTGATTAATTGTATCAATGTGTTCCATTATTCTTCAAAATAGCTGAAGAATCTATAAATGTTAATAATACTTCCTCCATAAAAGAAAACAATTATCTTATGGTGTTATGTAACACCTTTTCCATATTCGCAACACGAGATATGAGAGTAGCTTCTCTCATTGATTTAAAGAGGGTCCATAAAACACATGGCCATGTCGGTGGGGGAGAGGAGGAGATTGCTGCGCTGGGCTATATAAGGGCAGGTCTGAACTGGGCCACTAAATTTTTAATTGACCTCATCTGGCAAAGTTACGATAGGGTATAAAATACACAACAGCAAACAGATATTTATTCCTGTAATTTAATTACTCTTGTAGTTTAGATATGCAATATACCCACAGTGCAATACATGTGTGTGACTTAAGTCACAGCCCTAGGATGACATGGGTCTGAACTATCTGACACCCACTGGTTGGTATCATGTATTAAAAGCCTTAAGTACACGATAGCTAGGCTCAAATTCTAGACATCACACAAGATTTCCCCACGTTCTCCCTCCCATAATGAAAATTAGCTTTGGTTTCATTATTACTAGGAACATGTCATTAGTTGAAGAAATAATTCTCTTTTTGTTTTGATAAGTGGAAATAGTAGCAACTTTAATTTTAGTGCTCGATAAAGTATTGGAATTAGTTTAAAGTGTGAAAGTGTTGTGATAGATTATTAAACAGTACACAAAAATGTTTTTTTCCATGTTTTCAACATCCAAAATGGAATCCATTAGTTATAGAAGTCTTCTAAGCAGGACAAAGAATTATTCCATGCTAATGTAGAAAGAAAGGTGACAGAACTAAGGCAAAAACTATAAAAATGCAACTCCTCTTATCTTTTTTATGTGGTAAATATAGTTTGTATCATTTAATCAATAAATATTATGAATGAGGTGATATGAATTATTTTCTACAACACCTCCAGAACAGAAGAAGCCTGTAGCAGTGCATATCAAATATGTTTTCTCAATAATTCGTCATTTACAGAAGTGGTTATGATCACCATATCGTTCAGGATAATTACAAATAAGTATACGATGCAAAAATCAATCATATCCATTTATACCCACTAATTATAATGATAATCTAGCAACAGAAAACTTTAAATACTGTCAACAGGAACATTCCATCATTTGGGTAAGGCCACAAAGGTATATTGATGCTCCCTTCCTTTGTAGATAGTGGAAAATGCCACCACAGGGAAGGATACTGGGGAAAATTCAAGCACAAGGTAAAACTCCAACAATGTCTATACTTTCTGGTCAAGGATAATATTTCTCACTAATTCAATACAACATATGAGACAAAAATTAAAATTCAAATAAAACACTTTCATTACCACCTACTGTAAAACATATAACCCACTGAGACTATTCTCATATTCCAATAATGGTTTCTAAACCTACAATAATCAATCCAATACACATTTTTAAAAAAAACTGTATTATATTTAAATTAAACCATCAGCACACTTATATGTCAAAATAATAATTTGAAATAATTATATAAACCAAATGAGTTAAGTAAATTTTCTGTACACTAATTAATATTACACATTCAATTCATCTGGATACAGGAGTAATTTAATATCTGACATAATGCACTCTGATATCTAAAACACAATAGATAGTGGGTGGCACATTTAGCAAGGTGTTCAGAGAAACTTCACAAAAATTTTGGCATTTACCTGAATGCATCCTCTGATGAATCTTAAGATTCCCAGAAGTTGAAAAAGATTTTTTACAAAACATCACAAAAATATGGGCGTTTGCCAAAAGGAAACTGTGATTATTGTTACGAGTTTCAGATATTGTATAAGATTTTCCGCATACTTCAAAATGAAATGAGCGTTAAGCTGAATGAATCCTCTGATGATGTTTAAGAGTTCCAGATGCTGTAAAGGATTTTCCACAAACTTTGCAAAAAAATGGGCGTTCGCCTGAATGAATCCTCTTATGATTCTTAAGAGTCCCAGACTCCTTAAAAGATTTGTTACAAATATCACAAGAAAATGGACGTTCACCTGAATGAATCCGCTGATGTTTCTTAAGAGTCCCAGACTCTGTAAAAGATTTATGACAAACTTCACAAGTAAATGGCCGTTCACCTGAATGAATCCTCTTATGTTTCTTAAGATCCCCATCTTTCGTAAAAGACTTTCTACAAACTTCGCAAGTAAATGGGCGTTCACCTGAATGAATCCTCTGATGATTCTTAAGGGTCGAAGAAGTAGTAAAAAATTTCTACAAATTTTGCAAGAAAATGGGCTTTTGTCTGAATGAATCCTCTGATGATTCTTAAGTTTCCCAGAATCTATAAAAGATTTTCCACAAACTTTACAAGAAAATGGGCGCTCACCTAAATGAATCCTCTGATGAATTTTAAGATTCCCAGACACTGAAAAAGATTTTCCACAAAACAGACAAGGAAATGGGCGTTCACCTGAATGAATCCTCTGATGTTGCTTAAGATTTCCATATTTTATAAAAGATTTTCCACAAATTTCACAACAAAATGGGCGTTCGCCTGTATGAATCTTCTGATGAATCTTAAGAGTCCAAGACTCTGTAAAAGATTTGTTACAAACATCACAACTAAATGGCCGTTCGCCTGAATGAATCCTCTGATGTTTTTTAAGATTCCCAGGTGTTGTAAAAGACTTTTCACAAACTTGGCAGGAAAATGGGCATTTGCCTGAATTAATCCTGTGATGATTGTTAAGAATCCCAGACATTGTAAAAGAATTTCCACAAACTTTATAAGAAAATGGGTATTCACCAAAATAAATTGCTTGATGCACTGCTACACTGGTTCTTAGATGTTCAGTTACAATTTGTGTCTCCTTGTTGGTGTGAATGTCACTTTGACAATCAGAATTGCACCTAGGAATAGAAAAATAAACACACTAAAATGTTGTAGTAATATAAACTTAGAAATAGCTATGCTAATTTTTTTGAACTCACTAGAAACTTAGCATTTAAGAATTAAACATTGTTTAATATTAATGAGAAAAGAGAGATTAAAAAGGAAAAAAACACAAAGAAAACTCTAATAATTTTGAAAGTAAACACTAATGAAATATTAAAATTATAAAACTTATAATCAAATAAAAATGCCTTCTTATAAACCAATTAATTCACCAATAAGATTAATCTTAGCAAAAAGAAACAGAATCCTGACTATACATAATGTACATGAGGAAATCTACAATTTCTTCAAGACCAATCAACTTCAGTAATCAACACAATAAAATGTCTGATTACTAAGATAGAATATCATTTTTATATTAATTATGACTATAAATATAATGTCCAAAATATGAAAATTATGGTAAGAAAGTAGTTTTTAAACAAAATTATATCTTCAGTAAATTACCTGGTATACTAACCACTTTATCATGTGGGAAAGCATATATGGTATCAAATGTCGTGAATAATTATTATTTAAATAAAAATATGGATTTATAAAACATTTTCACATTGACTTGTAAATATGAAAAATAAATTGTATCTATGTGTGAACAGACAGACACTACAGAGTTCTGATCTTAGATTCCCCTTATTCCATGGAACATTGCGAGTGATCCAATCACCCAGCAAGTCAAACAATACCAAGAAGCAAGGAACAAAATGTATCTGATGAAAAAAATAAATTAGCTGTTTGAGAATGATTTGGAGACAACCTCAGTAGGACTTTGGAAATTTCCAAAAGTTCAGACAAATATTGTTTTGGAATATGTATATAAAACTTTCAAAATGAATGTCCATTTTGTGAAACGTAAGGATTGGAGGCAGCAGAGCAAAGAGGCTCTGAGTATGGAAAGTTCACTATGACAAGCTACACAGTGCCAGCAAATATATTTATGTTTATTAGACAATTTTTCACATTCAAGAAATATATGTATGAGCAAATACATGTATTCTTTTATTTTAATATTTTTGGGGTTTCCTGAAAAATATATATATCTAAGGATACATTACAGGTAACAAAAGTTTGGTCAGACCACTGCTTCAGTAGAGTGGTGTAGTTTGGTGTACACATTTTTTGAGTCAAATACAGGAGTTGATAGGCATGGAAAGGAAAGCAGCTGGATTTGTTTAAGGAAATTACTACAGGAGCCACACAGTAACTGAATATATAATAGAACTGGACTGGGAGTCATTCTAGGAAAGGAGGAGAGTGAAGAGAATGCTGAGACTGTACAAGGCATATGTTGGAATGGAGCTTGGAGGGATATTGGTTGAAGAATTAGGAGCAGTGCATGGAAAAGAAAAGATTACTATGGGCACAAATATGGTCCTCAGTGTAATGTATATGGGAGTGGGGAAATTTTCTTTTGTAGGTAAGGATGTAAGGGATAGGAATAAATTACCAATGGAAGGGATGCAATATTTACAAAATATGATGAAGGAAATTAAAATTTATTAGTGGCAAGAGTAGATGGGTTGAAGAATATAGTACTTAAAGTATACATCATGATGAAAAAATAATCACAATAAAGGAGTAACTAACTAGATATGTAGGGAACTGACACAAAAGAATGCACTCTATTGCAATTCTATATAATGAAATTTTGTTATCAATTTATTGAAAAATTTTACAGTTACTAATAAAACATATTGTGGACACATTTATTTGTTACACCATATATTATTGTGATATACATAAAAAACGAACACATATCTATAAAGTAATTACTTCTAACACCAAAAGAAAAGAAAAATCTATGTTAGATCAAGTAATATCTCTTACTTGGTACCTTAGATTTACTTCTAAGAAGTGTATAAAAATGAAAGAAAACTGGTCTTAAAATTAAGAACAACACCCATCAGTATATAAAAATAATACTCTGTGAAAAATTACTAAATTATGTTGATACTGTTGACAGTAATTTTATGAAAAATACAAAAGCAAAGCAGGCCTAAATTTATAACAGCTCAATTGTATTACCCAACATCATATTCACTAAGACAATTTCATATAGCTGTATACAAATGTCTAATTATTATTAACTAGCTCGTACTCGTGAATTTGTACGCGTGGATTAAGTATTTTTTGCCAGAATTGAATATAGAAAGATTTTGGTAACGAAGGATTGGACCCAAACAACACCGACTCGGCATAATATGACAGGAAAGCTATCACTATATCATTCTACCGTCGAAACAGTCTCTTGAAGTGAATCAGTTTCCAACATATTTCTGTCACCATTCGATATGGTCTCAAAATTTCGTGACTACAACTATTAAACATCCCGGAGAAAATGTCCTGTGCAATTTATACAGATTATCTTGTCAAATTCCATCAACATCGATATAGTCATTTGATCGTCAAAACGTAAAAAAAAAGACAGAGACTTCCTTCCGTATTTACAGTATTATTACTGCGGTTCACACACACACACACACACACACACACACACACACCCACACACACCCACACACACACTCTGTCTCTCTCTCTGACTGCGAACAACCTCTGAGGAATCATTATAAAGTAAAAAAGTGTACACCTACAGCATTGCAAGACTACCTACGATTTGCCTCGCATTGCACCCCTAAGTTTGTGATATCTACAGTTTAACCCTCAATCCAAATTACCTACAGCACAGGCGTGACTCTTCCGATCAAAAACAATTTTTAAAAATATTAGCCTCCACAGAGATTTGAACCGGAGACCACGACCCAAACACTTGTAAGCTAGCGCTTTGACCACTGAGCTATCTGACCGACACACAGAAAAAGCAGTATACAGACGTCCATATCCAATGCGTCTGTCTATCGCCATTCAGTAGTATTTCGAAATTACTAGACAACATATATTATTTATACAGATAATTTTTCAACCAAATGTAGACAGTATTTTTCTCCTTGTTTCAAAGTATATGTGTGCAAAGTTTCATCGAGATAGGATGAAAACTGTGGATTTGTATGAAGAACAAACATACAAACATATATACATTCATCTTTATATATATAGATAGGATTAGACATAACTTATCATTGACTTAAAGTGATGATAATCAGGTGGATAAAAACTCCTCAGTATTAGTGTAAGACTTTGACACTCGAAATTAACCTCTTACAAGATGTTTAAAAAAGTTGTTGCAGCATAAATATAAAATAAGAAGTCCTACCCCTACCTGCTTTTTGATGTTCTGATATTGCATTTATGCATCTGTAGTTTCACCTCTTCTTTAAATACTTCAGAGCACTGTTTACAAGTATATAATGGGGCAGAAACTGCTAAGACATGGTAGAAGACGTGTTTTGTTAGACATTGCCATGATAAAAATGTCTGTGCACAGAATGCACAGGAAAGTTCCAATAATGATGGTGCTTTAAACAATAATCTAAAAAACAAATAAAACAATTTTAGTTCACTTACTGCAAAATAAGCATTAAATTAATACAGAGCTATATCCAGGTAGCATACAATATGTCACATAAAAGAATAAAGCAATAAAATTTCTGAGATCGTTATGTAAATCAGTATAATATTATTTTTTGTATTAGATTTACTAGATACTCATAACCACGAGAGTCTCGATTGTAGTATACAGTATCAGGCAGTGATTAGTTTTTTGGACATCTTGAGAGTATGGCATATTTTTTGGATTCCTGTTGGTATCCTGAGATACCAGAAAATGGCCATCACTAAACTTCTGGTCAGAGGATACACACAAGGCATGATTTGCGATCCATTAAGCAGGGATATAGGACTGGAAATAGCAAACAGATACTTTAGATAATACTGGCACTGCTATGATTAAATGCTTTGACTGTGAATTTTTACTGTTCCTAAAAAGGAATTTTTGAATACAACTGAAAACAACAATATAGTATTTAGCAAACCTACTAAGGGTTGAAGATCTGTTAGAATCAGATTGGTACCTCATTAAGAAAGTTATATCAGAATTCCAATGTAAAGACTGAATCTTAACCTACTTGCAGAAAACCAGTATACAGGTACATAAGCTCTTAGTTTGATAAGCATTTAAATTTTGAAGCCCAGTGAAAAAGACAACAGGAGAGCAATTGATCTCATAAATAAAAATACTAGTGTCAACCAGAAAATATTTACTATTTCATTCCAAATAATAAGCTAAACTGAGGGTAGTTGGTGAAAGGTAACACACTGCTATGGCATTCAAAATGGCACAGGTTTTAATTACTATATGGCATTTAGATTCAGTTTTCTATAATTCTCCAAAATCTGTCAAGGATAATGATGGGATAGTTCCTTCTGAAATGTCATCACCAAATTCCTTCCTTGCCCCCAATCCTTTCACATCTCTAATGATCTCAATGTTGATGTAGTAAAACTCTAAGCAAAAAATAATAAAACAGAAAACTTGAAAGTGCACATATGCTAAAAAACTGTGATATCCATATTTGCATATTATTATGAATATTGACACTTTCAATAGTATAGGTAGACAATAAATATTTAATCAAGGCATTGATGGAATTTGTACCATGGTAATGCACACAGAATAATGATATTGAGTAACACAATTCTTCCCTAAGGTAAAACACATCTACCAAAAAGAAAAAAAAAATTTATGGGAGAGTTACCAACTATTCTCTACTTCAGATTATGTACTAAGCTGAATTCAGGAAACAAAAGCTTAATCATTTAATTTTAAATAGAAGATCTTTAAAAAAAATATGTTTTAAATAGTATGTACAAGCCAAACATGAAAAAACACTTTGTGAAGAAATATCGAAAAGCATTGTATGTTTGTCATAAAGGACATGTACTGAAGTGGTAAGTATTGTGCAGAACGTGACGTTTTTTCCTGCATATGAGTTTTGATGCATTTTTGAGAAAAATTTTGGAGTGTGAGTGACTATTAACTTATGATGGTATATTTGAGTCAGTAAGTACTTATGTGAATATTGACACATTGACATATATTGGTGGAAGGCCGCCCATGGAAGTTAATATGTATAGGCGATCTAGACATTAAATGTGTTTAGAGTAAGTGGGCGTAGATATCAATTGTGCAGTTTGGTGAGTGGGATGGTTTGTGTGGATGACTTGTGTGTATTTACCTGATAGACTATCTATAGTTATGACATTGTCAAGCTACCAGATTGAATGATTTTGAATGAAAAAAGTTGTATTCGCATTTATACACTCCCCCATTTTTATAGACCCAATATGTATTCATAGGAATTCGTAACATGTGGGATTTGAATCCATTCTTCCATTCGGGAGCTGAGATTTTATCTAGGCACTCACACAACCTAATCACTAAAGACTGAATAAAATCTTTGTCTATTGGTGCTGAAGAGATATAACAGTCGCAGTGTACAGACTCAATTTAAGGCACAATTATTATTGTGTTATCCATAAAAACTTTAATGTACTTTGAAAGAGAAAAAAGTATATTCCATTAGTCAAGTTACTAATAATTTGTGGTTTTCTCTTTGGACTATGAGTGTCTATAGAGCAACATAATGGTTGTAATGAAATTGAATGCAAAAATAATAACCAGTTAAGTGTCAGGACGTGTTGATAAAAAGTTTTAAGTAAATGAAATTATCTATTTCAATAAAAAAAATGCTCAGTGACGATTTTAATTGATAATCAGTAAAAAATTAAATGTTATGTTCCTTGACATGTACAACTAATTTGATATCAAAAAGAGGATTAATACAGCCATTTCATAAATACACAGCAGTAAGTAAAAAATTACGGTATATGTGAAACACTTCTCACAGCAATACAAACAGTGTATTAATAACTTGGGAAATTGCTAATGTGTAGTAAAAACAATCTGCCTACAGCCTTTTTGTTTATAATTCAGTAGTCTATACTCTGTTGAATGGTCTTGATACAAAAATTGTGGAAAATATAGCTAAGGTTTTAATTTTCTCTACTATTTGATGTATGGTCCCATAATATAGCTTAAAAATTTAAAAAAAAACTGTTTGCTTGAATACTTTATAATTTCTTCAGACTTTAGTCTCGTCGATTTTAATAGAACTGCAATAAGTTATCTTGTTTTTCATTATCCTTGAAGTTACTTAGTGTAAAATTCAACCTACAAGACACAGTGAAGCCTCATTGACGGCCATGATCAATGTGGTCTAAGTGCCCACTATTAGAATGAGGCATTTTAGGCTCACCTGAAATTATTTAGTTGACAAGATGGGTTAATTTGTAGCTAAGCCATTTCTCATCAGCTTAGTCTAGCCAGCAATACATTCCGCTAAATTCAGTCTGCCATTCTATCAGTATACATCAGTAACCATCAATCACAGATGCGAGTCAGAAATAGCCTTGCAGTAGTGCGCCAACGATTGTAACATGTACAGTCAAGTGCTACAATAAACAGGTTGGTCAGCAGTTAGCGTCGTGTCATTCATATAAAGAATAGATTATCAGCTAGTCATTTCACTAGTGCTAAACTTCCTGTCCACGTTGCTAGACGTAAACCAGCTGGTGTCAGACCTGACATAATTTAATCTGTTATTAGTAACATCAAGACGCAGAAGAAGCTATCACTTGAAGCAACAATATAACACAAGACGGATTACAAGAGAGTTAGCAAATCCCAAAGGTCAGCGAAATCCACCCCGGCGTCCTCCCACTCATCAACCGCCCACAAAGTATATACCACTCGAAAGCAGACACCAGCCAACTGGTGTCAAGGCATGAAATATAATCACGCTATATGACAATTGGTGTCAGAGGTGGGATATGAACCCAGGACCCCATAACATTGTTGCCTGAGAGACGAACTGCAAGGGGAAAAAGAGAGAGAGAGAATGGCAAGTAGTAGTTTTACTGGTGGACAGGCGTGAGTTCGGGAAATGGTTGGTAACGATAATAATTAGTTACTATAAAAGTAAATCACATCGGCGACGGAGAGCTTTAATCAGCACGGGCAAGATGCGACATGAGGAGAACAGACGGGGGCGGCACATTTCGTTGATGCAGCGGGTGTCGAGTTCGCAGTGGACGGCGATGGCAGCAGCAGACATTCGGTGCGGATTTCAACACGACCGCAATCGGACTTGCGGCGGCAACGAGTCCTCAGAAATAGCCGAAATACGGTGAGTTTTTAGCACACACATGCGCTTGGCAATGTATAACCAGTTTTTTACGAGAATATTGCATCATGTTAAAGCCAAAAGCAATGTTTTTGCAGTAAATTGTATGATAATAACTATGCGCACACTTCAAAATGATTAACGTACGCATTTCCTTTATAGAAGTTTAAAAAGATTTCAAAGTATACGATTCAGGTCAAAAACAATGTGGAAAAAGGCAAATTCACAGGTTGATCAGTGCATGAAATGGAAGAATAAATTTAACTTAATTAATTACAGTGATGGTATTTTTCAAGGGGGCAGTATCAATTCGAAAGGGTACCTAATAGCCAGAAACTAATTTCTCTCTTCAAACTATCAATTGGTGCATTGTTAATGGACAGTTAAAAATAAAATCTAGTTTTATTGCAGCATTGTTAACACCGTAAATGAAGTATTAAAAGAATAAGCCTAATTAAATGCATGTAAGCTGATGAATCAAAGTGAACTTATCATTGTACGTGCTGGTGTAAGTAACATAAAGAAGGATGAGAATAACTGTTGTTTATAAAATAAGAAGTTTTAAAAGAAGTGCTCAGATATAGACAGGTATATATTGATAAAATACATGCTGGAATAGTCCACTTGTTGATAGGTGCTTGTAAGTTAAGAAGCTGGAGCAATTGAATAAAATTAAATAAGGAAATGAGGTGCGCGATGTCATGAAGAAATGTCAAATCCACCCCGGGGTCCTCCTATGAGAGAGTATAAGCAATAAGCCTAAAACCCAAACTTTCTGGAAGCAATAAATATTTCACTAATCAGACAGGATATAGGTATATCACTGCATTGTTAATATAACACTCTAACCAGTACAAACATTTACAGTGGTTTTCAATTGAGTATTCAGATAATTACTGTTTTGTAAGGAAGTGTAGTCCTCAAGGGACTATAGTAATTGCCAATGATTATTAATATTTGAAAGAACTTAGGCTTTCTCAGTGAATTAATTGTATAAAATCTTCTTGAGTGCGAAAAGATTTTATACAATGAGTTTGATTTGTTCATGAAATACACACAGGCAAACAAAAAACAAAATTAGCTCTATAGATACTAGCAATTGGCAATCTATTTGTGATAGTTTATACGTCCTTGGGGTAAAAATTTTTTAGATTCGCTGGTCTAGGGTTTTGTTTGCCAGCTTCAGTACAAAAAAACTGTTCCGATTGGTACAACTTAGTCCTGAGTATGGAAGAAACAAAGCAAATTCAGTGTATAAGTGGAGCAGTAGTGTACAGTGCAGTTTGATGATTATCCTGTGTTCATTGCTACCCTGCTGCCTTCATCTGTGTAAAGGGGTTACTTTCCCTCTCCTTCTCAGTAAGTTGTAAAATAGATATAGCTGGTCCTAATTAGACATACTACACAGTGTGGTAAGTGAATTAATGAAAATACAAAAACAACTGATCAACAGACTAATAAACGTAGCTCCATGCTGATCAACTGAACAATAATAATGACGTTAAATACACTTCAATAGAAACAGATTACGGGTACTGAATTATAAGACCTTGTGTCCCCAAAAGATAAATATGTATCAAAAGACTTTACAACACTTCAGTGCTGTTAACTGCAGTTGGTATTATTATGTAATTTGATGCAACTTTTAATGAGAATGAATAATATTTTTTTAAAAAAAACATATTTCTCATTCTTAGTTCAGCTGTACATCAATTCACAAATATGATATCCAAATTGATTGATAAACAATTAAGCTGAATTTTTCTTTGTCTATAGTTGAATACAGTATATACTACGTATATTTTACAACATTCATTTCTAGTCATCAAGCACAATCAGTATTCACAATTACAGTAGACTCTGAATGTTAAAGATGATTACACAATGTGAAAGGCTCCAAAAAAAAAGAATAATAGAAATCATCATCTGAAAGCCAAATACATCAGGAAATGGCCCAGCGATATACTGAACTATAGCACCTCACAACCGCTATTACAATCTTCTGGAAAAGCTCATCATAAACAGGATGTGCCAACAGATCCCGAACAAGCCAACCTCAGATCCAACAGAAACTATTTAGATCATGTACTGAGTCTCATACTGTGATCGGATTTCAAGACCACATTAGGATGTTCAACCTGACTGTGGTCTGTAACATAATACTGAAGAACAGATTACTGTGTAAACTAAAAAAATAATCCTTTGCCACAGTACATTGACACTAATCAGAAATATGATTTCAGATACACTTTCAATCTTTCGGTTGACGACAGGGTATAACGGAGTTACGACGTCAACCTAAATGTAAATCACGATCAGACTCTGCATCGCGCCTCATACACTATGGATAAATGGTTGAAGAGAAACGTTGAAGGAACAGCAAATGAAGAAAGAAATGCTTCTGAAGGATCATGAAATAAAGTAAGATAATACTGTATTTTCGATATTATTACTATGGCAAACGAACTCTTCAATAACAGAGTGAACATTATTGAAGGGTATTAGTATATATATATATAATTTCTAAAAACAAGGACATCCTCAGGTCTAGATTTCTGGGCATGATTTCCAAAGAGAAATATCCAAATTTGAAGAAATGTGTTGAACAACTTCGTTCGTGATTTGCTTCAACATGTTTATGTGAATCAGCATTTTCCTACATAAAACAATCAAAAAATAAACACTGTTCTCGCTTGACAGATGCTCATACATTGGATTCTTTAAGGTTGGAAATTTCCAATTGCAAACCAGATTTTGCAAATCTAGTGGAAGATGATCAGAAGCAATGCTCACACTGATATAAATAAGTAGTAACTAAGAATAATTTTCAGTTTCTTCCCTCTTAATAAAATTAAAAAAAAATACTGTATAATTTTGTACTAAAATATACTATTTCATTTAAAATTTCAAGAAGTATGTAATTGGTAGATCGCACAGGGTTTCATCAGTAAATGGTAGATCAAGGGTCTAATCAAATTGGTCACCCCTGATATAAGCCAAGGAAAAAAATGGGAAAACCAGATTGTCTAAAGAGTCAGTCATAATACCAATACTACGAGTATTTGTGCTCTGCATATCTGATCTACTTAACAGCAATACAAAAAACTCTGCTCAATCAGGAGGGTTACTTCTCTAATTTGTGGTAAGTACCAAATCCCAATAATGCAAAAGTCAATTGTTCTATTTCAACACCAGAGATGCTTATTACAGATTAATAGTATGCTATAGCAACACCAACATAAAACATCAGTTCTTACTATCCAAGTACCTTCCTTGATAAGAACTTGCCTTAAAAAAATTTAGCAGAAAAAGCTATAAAATAATTATGTAGAACAATATCATGCACTTAAGGTTTCTGTGACTTATCCATCTAGCGCAGCTAAATAAAAAAACTTAGTTTTTTTGGAGACGCATTTTGATTGTTTATTCAATCATCCTCGGTGCCAGTTTTTGTTTGCAGTTTTTACACTGAAATCTAGGGAAGTTCCATTTCAGCATTTGTTTTGCTGATTTTATGTGTTTCGCACATACAATGTGGTGTCTTTCTAATCACACAAACTTGTTTCATTTTGAAAACACACTATTGTTTTGCACTTCTTCTGTTCGTATAACACATTTGTTTAGTGTTTTTTATTTAGCTGCACTAGACGGATAAGTCACAGAAAACCTTATTATTAAAGCAGCAAAGGAAAAAAGGCCTGAATTTCAATACATTATTCAGTAGCTGTTATCTTCGTCGAACTGGGTCCATTTATAGAAGGCTAACATTTCAGCCATCACTTTTTCGCTTTCTTCAGAGGACTGTAGCAATGTGTAATTGCATGGGAGCAGTAACAGTCCTGGGGATGGTGGAAAAATTAGGTTTGGAGGAGTGGTACATGACATCTGATGTGGCAATGAACTTGACCAAGGCAGCAGATTAATCTTTGAAGAGGCAGCAATTTCGAGCTTTTTCTCTGGCCTGGAAAATTCATACATCCATCACTACATAGGAGGAGGGGGTAAGGCGCCAACATATGTTTTCAAAACTTTGTGTTTAAGATTTGTCCACAGCTGAATTCTATATGCTTACTTGGCTTAACAGAAGTCTAATAAGGAAAGTAGCCATTCAACTACGTTATACCACAGTTTGATTCAAGTCTATACCAATATGTTGGCTCCATACGCCAGTTACACATTTGGCGGTTTCAGCCAGGGTGGAAAATTTGCCATCGCTGTCATTCCAGAAGTGGCACGAGGGATCGAATTGGAGTTTACACACTGGGTGGTAGGGAAAACCCGAGGCAAAGTTGAAGTCGACGCCAGGCATACAGCCGCGGTAATTTAACCGCCGCAGTCCAGACAGTCCCAGGTGACCAGATAGGCGCTTACACACTCAGCGGATTTTTAACCACTTGTGTGTCTTTAGTCTCTGTAAACTTAACATTTTTGAATTAGATAATGCTCTTCTTATTTCGTTGGTAGAAGCGAGACCAGTTTTATGAGACAGAACATTATATCGGGACCGTACCAGAAATGCATAGAAAGGAGTGCGCCTAGAAAATCGGAATGATTTTTATGAAATGGAAAATGAGGATATATGCCTTTGTATAGTAAATTTGGATCACATATTTACACACATTTTTCAGCTTCAACAAAACCTTGAAAAATGTTGAATCACATTTTATAGAAAGATTTTGTTTCATACCATATAACTGTGTCCTTATATCTTATATATTTGCCAAGGAACACTTCCAACATTAGACCGAAATTTTTAACACAGCAGTGACGAAACACTGAGACAAGCTGTTCGGTACAATAAATTCGCCATTTACTTTCGATTTTTTTTGAAAAGCAATAGAAATTAAAACAACTAGTTATTAAAATCTAACCACAAAAGTTTAACTAATCGATTGTGCTTGTAAGTATAAAGCAGTGTAGAGTAAACTCAACTGTGATGAGTTGATTACATACTGAAGTATATTTATTAGTTACAAATAAATGTCTTAGCCATTATTTGACAAAATGTACTTTTCCAACTTTTCTGGTACACCTATATGTATTCATGTCAAGGAGTTTTCACCCTAATTAAAATAAATATAGCGAATTTGAATTATATAAAATTAAATATTTATCTTTAGTTGGCCCATGAGAAATCTGCTTTCTTCAAGGTGATTATCAGCATTTCCAAACGCTGAATACAATTCTTCAACTGGGTATTTCTCCTTTGATTGCAATACCTCAGTTTCCCAAGCAATTGTCGAAATAAACATCTACAAAATAATTGAAAAACTTAGTGTCATCGTTACTCAAATATTTTGTTCTCCTTTGGTTTTTTTTTTTTTCTTTTCCTATTTCTATGGCGACAGAACCGTCAAAATAACAACTTTAAAACCTTACTACGAAGTAATAAAATCCAAATTAACTTCTAATTTCACAAAATGAAACTCAAGTCAGCATAAACAAGGTACTGATGACTGACCACGCCACCTTTTCCCAGCTCTTCATAGCAGCAGAAGCTTCACCACTAAAATAGTAGTGGCAGTTCTACCGCTGAATATGTAAATACCTCAAATTCTGTAGGCGGCGGCGGTTAAATTTCCGCTGCGGTGTGTAACTGGCCATATTGTGACAGTTCTTATACAGTTATTCTTTAAAATCAAGAACTCTGAGCTAACTGTTAACTGTAATATTACTCTTCTACCAAAAAATTGTTTAAAACCCTCTAAATCACCTCTGTGACTATTTCAAATACTTTATGCTCACAGCATCAACAGTAATAACGCTCTATATGAAGTTAGTGCTAATGAACTGTAGTAAGACTTCAATAGAATTAATACCTATCATGATTATATGTAAATAATTATATAAATGGGGAAGACTATCACCAGTACACTGCGACAGTGGGTCTCCAAACCAAATTTACGACCAAACAGTGAAGCCTCAAATGATATCCAGGTGATCCCAAAGACTTCTTGTATATAACACCAATATGCCCCAAATGGATAGCTGCACTAGATATTAAGCTATAACTATTTCTGTTAGGTAGTTTAATGTATATATGCACGGCTCCTTTTTTAGGTTTTGTAAGTGATTTAAAAGTGTCAAATGCTAAATATACAAAGGTTCAAAATTTATCATTTTAAGCGATAAGTAGGAACCACATAAAACCATATCAAGAACGCTGGTAAGCGAGAATTAATCTTTGTACAGAAGCCTATTGTGCTTGCCTGTGTAAAGTAAGACCAACACAAGAACAAACTGCCAGAACAGTATGTTTTATATGATTAAGAAAATAAAAGGATATATGAATGTAATTTATAGTAATATTGGTAAATGATATTACACTGAAGAAAACAAG
>JARYHS010006964.1:12468777-12488778 GCA_031002005.1 Vandiemenella viatica | reverse complement strand
AGACGTCACGAGGAGGTGATATGGAGCCAATAGAGGCTGTTTATATTAAGGAAGAGGTGGGTCTGTGCCTTTTATCTGTTTATGGAGTTGTACAGTACACACATAGCTGATTGCTGTCCTATAACATGGACCAGCCTTTTATTCCTTATTACTTGGGAAAGTATGTGGCTAATGGACAATCACGAGCTGACCACATTTTTTCTATTAACTCGTACAAGCTGAATGACATGAAGTTTACCTTACCTATAAGTATGTCTTGTTTTTATCAGTTGAAATGTATGAACAAATTCCCTTACAGTAACTATGATCGTAAGCATTAGTTTGTCAACATACGGTAATGACTCAGCGTCGAAATCTCAAATTAGTTACTCAGTACTATTTGCAGCTGTCTGGCAGCACATTTAGATAATGAAATTGATTAATAGAATGCTAATCACTTTGAATGTGCTGTACGATGATTTCTGTCCAGGAGTTTTAACTGATCGAGCCGACGTGTGTATTAAGTGTGGCATAAGTAATTATTGCCTATATTTGTATTTCATCCTAAACAAGTATCATAAAAGTCCTTACAGTGTTCCTCATTGCATATTCTTAAATTTATTAGGAAGATTTTACTAAATTACCCATAGTGTAGCAATTTAGTTATTTGTTCTGAACTGCAAAAGATAGTATTCTGCCAAACACAATAGTTTGTCACTATGTGGGTGAATGTTAGATTATTTCATAACTTTTACAGTTCACTACACGCACTGGTATATACTTCTTACTGTGTACAGTCTTAAGTCGTGTTGTATCAGAAAAGTGAATTGGAAATAATGATGTAAAGGTTGAGTAAATAATTAACCTAGTCTCCATTCCAGATCTTTGGAAAATATTCTCTCACTTGAATAGTTTGCTTAGAAAATTAAGTTGGTGTCCAGAAATAACATAAACACATTCATCACTGAAGTTACTATATGATAGTTTATTCAGTTGTTAAAAAATCGCTATTCTAGTATCAGGCGTGTGCTAAGGTTACTGGCATAATAATGGACTACAATCTGAATTCAGTTTGCAGGTTGGAAAACAGGAACTGATGCACATTATTTATAGCAATCACTCTGAAAACATAGTTCATTATTTACTCCTCACTCTGATTCATCACTCGCGTGTGGGGTATCAGCCATTACAAATTGTGTCCAATAGCAACATGGCAGCTTCCCTCACCACACTAGCCAAGTACTTCCCAATCAGACAAATTCCAGAATAATATTGATTAAGTCAGACATGGTAGACCATCACTTTTGTCTTTCAGCCAATCATAGCCAACCTCTGCTATGGATTGCTCTCTTTAGCCTATCCTAATTTCCTTTTGAAATCCACACCAGATTCTTCTCTCCATCAGCCTCTCCACTACGACTCCCATTCCTTACTATACTGACTGGCAATCTCTATCTTCTATCATTTCTCTCTGCCCTGTTGTAACCTGGACCAAAATCATTTATTTAGCTGGGGTCTCAACACTGAACTAGCTAGTCTAAGTAACTCTGCTGTTGCACTATTTTTTAATTTTGAAGCCAGTATACAACTATACCTCTATACTCAGCCACTTATTTGCCCACTGATTTGTTCCCATAATATGGAATTACTTTTATCCTTCAAAGACTTCCTAATGATAAAAAAATCACTGTCCTGCTGTCCTGAAACTTGTATTAGAAGGAGATAATTTTTATTGGTTTGCTAGTTTGTCTTATATGAGGTGATATATTTGCCAGTAATGGGCAGTTCTGTGGAGGTAGCTCTAGGTGCCTTACCAAGGTTATTTTAAGAAAATAGAAAAAGCCATTTTTCTGGAGCAAACTAGCAGTTTATTTGCAGTGCTCCTACTTTTAAAAGTGAAGGTACCTTGTTCAATTCCTGAAACTGGATTTTTTACAGGCATCAGTTATAATCTTTACCAGCTTCCTTAGAATGTATAAAGTTTAATTCTCATGCCATGCATTAATGCAGACATAGGGTTGATTATCATTCTGATCATCGAGAATGTGGTTTGCCATAGTTTCCCAAAATATTTATAGATGAGTAATAGCTTCTTTCCTTCAAAACCACATAGCTCAATTCATTCAGATTCCTCTTCCCCAATCCTCTCACAGCTGCAGTAAAAAAAATTCTATGTGAAGTAAGCTAAAATCACTCCATAATCTGTATTTTGTTTTTAATTGAAGGTTTTTGAGGATAGATTCTGACTATTCTAACTCTGATACACTGAGTTAGTAGGCCTCATGTAGTATCAATACAATCTTTGTAGTTTGATGTTGATCTGTGACCAGTAACTTTGAAATTATCTAATCCTGACCACTAACCTCAACTTGAAATCACTTGTTATCATAAGTAAATTTTCGTATTTTCTGGTCAACCTCCAAAGTGATATTCAGAATTCCATTTATTTTTAACATTCTGTGTTGAGAAATGTTGGAAACTGATTCAAGTGATCTGTGTTTCCATTTCTCCAATTTCGTTGTAATTGACTAGGTAGATATATCTCTCAACTCTCTCATTTATGAAATGTCATATCAATTTATCAGATATTATCAAATAGAAAATTTTCTTCACAGTTGAATAAATTTACGGTTGAGTAGCATCATTTATGCCAGCCATTCACAGTAACATCCTGTGTCCCTGCATCTGGTATTTATTTTCAATGGTTCCCCAAAATCGGTCCAGGTGGTAACAAGATGGTTCCTTCATTAATGTCATGACCAGTTTCCCATCTTCTTTCCAGACATTCCTCACTTGGCCCTAAAAGCCTTTATGTAGAGAAGGTGTATGCCACTAACAAAATTCTAAGTTTTTGTATTATCTGTAATATTTAGTTAAATGGGATATATTTGGCAGAACATTTCATAAATCAAATAGAGTGTATTTATACTTTAACCTCCAAAAGAAGTTAGTAAAAAGTTTTCTTGCAGCTATTTATCGGCTTTTTCCTCAGTTAAACCATTATTTGTATCAATTTGAATAATTGAAGCTATAATGTTTAAATTGAATGTATATTGGTTGTGGAAGTGAGATTTGTTTCCTGTGACAAGGGCAGAACAATTTGGGATTATTTTGTTGTATTTATATTTGGTTTGGTGATACTAGATTTTAAAGACTTTCAATTTATTAATATTGGTGTTTTATTTCTTTTGCCATAGTTTATTGTTTTTTGTACTTAAATTATTATCAATAGTTTCATTTTCTGATTTAATGAGTAGGTTGTCTTTCTTTTCCCAGGATATTGCAGAGGACAATTCACAAGAAGATTCAGTACTGGTACCTATTCTTGATGGGTATGCCATTTCCCTGTTATTAACAGTTGCTAGTTGTCTCTAGATTTATGGTACTCTAAAGTTGAATTAACTTCTTTCACAATCAGAAATATGTGTTGTTGTATTAGTATCCTGCCTCTGTGCTGTGTTGAATCATTTCCCCATGATTGTTAAGATTTAAAATTAACACCACAACTGTCAGATACTGAAAAGTGCATTTTATCATTTTCCCCCCATGTTGAAATGAAGCTAAGTAACTGAATTCTTTGTGATTATTAGGAATTTATGTTTCATTTAATAATGAATTCATGTCTCTTGTTCTTTACTTTCATTATTCATAATTTATTTAATTTTTCAGTTTTATGTCCCCCCCCTAAAGCTTCTGTGTTTGGTTCCTTTAATTTGAACTAAGTGAGTGTGTGGTAGGTGTAATAGTACATAAATCGAAGTTTTTATTCGAGTTGAGAACTGATAACTCTTCTCAGGAAACTAGCCAAGTAATCAAGGTCATTTTGCATGATATTTCGTCGGTCTGAAACTCCATTGCCATCTCTATCAGAAGATGGCAACAGAGTTTTCATATCGTCGAAGTATTGTGTGAAAACACCTTGATTACTTGGCTAGTCTCCCAAGAAGACTATATAAATGGTAAAATTATTGTTGAGATTACTTGCTAATCTCATTGACATAGCAAATTCCCCTGTTTATACATTTGTTTTCATGACTCCATCTGGATGAACATCTCCTGAGATTACAACACAACTTGTATAGTGATCCCTTCAAAATAATAGTATTTTTTGTCTTCTTAAACCACTTAGGTTGTGGTAATGATTCCTTAATGGAAAGTATTCTAAATAGTAAATATAGTATTATTTATGTTTGGAATTCATCTTGTAGACTCATATTTTTAAATAATATTTTTCTGATTCAATCTCTAGCATTGTAGGATCAATTTTAAATTCCACTAATTGTTAGTTTTTATTTCTTTTTTTCTTCTTCAGAATTTTAGGATAGTAAAATATGTAGTCTTCGAGTACTCATATCACCAATGAAGGTCTTGTTTAATTTATTTTGGGTTTATCTTGTTTTCTTCAGTATAATATCATTTACCAATATTACTATAAAGTACATTCATATATCCTTTTATCTTCTTAATCATATAAAACATACTGTTCTGGCAGTTTGTTCTTGTGTTGGTCTTACTCTACACAGGCAAGCATAATAGGCTTCTGTACAAAGATTAATTCTCGCTTACCAGCGTTCTTGATATGGTTTTATGTGGTTCCTACTTATCGCTTAAAATGATAAATTTTGAACCTTTGTATGTTTAGCATTTGACACTTTGAAATCACTTACAAAACCTAAAAAAGGAGCCGTGCATATATACATTAAATTACCTAAAAGAAATAGTTATAGCTAGTGCAGCTATCCATTTGGGGCATATTGGTGTTATATACAAGAAGTCTTTGGGATCACCTGGATATCATTTGAGGCTTCACTGTTTGGTCGTAAATTTGGTTCAGAGACCCACTGTCGCAGTGTACTGGTGATAGTCTTCCCCATTTATATAATTATTTACATATAATCATGATAGGTATTAATTCTGTTGAAGTCTTACTACAGTTCATTAGCACTAACTTCATATAGAGCGTTATTACTGTTGATGCTGTGAGCATAAAGTATTTGGAAATAGTCACAGAGATGATTTAGAGGGTTTTAAACAATTTTTTGGTATAAGAGTAATATTACAGTGAACAGTTAGCTCAGAGTTCTTGATTTTAAAGAACAACTGTATAAGAACTGTCACAATATGGCCAGTTACACACCGCAGCAGAAATTTAACCGCCGCCGCCTACAGAATTTGAGGAGTTTACACATTCAGCGGTAGAACTGCCACTACTATTTTAGCGGTGAAGCTTCCGCTGCTATGAAGAGCTGGGAAAAGGTGGCAGTGGTCAGTCGTCAGTACCTTGTTTATGCTGACTTGAGTTTCATTTTGTGAAATTAGAAGTTAATTTGGATTTTATTACTTCGTAGTAAGGTTTTAAAGTTGTTATTTTGACGGTTCTGTCGCCATAGAAATAGGAAAAGAAAAAAAAAAAACGAAAGGAGAACAAAATATTTGAGTAACGATGACACTAAGTTTTTCAATTATTTTGAGATGTTTATTTCGACAATTGCTTGGGAAACTGAAGTATTGCAATCAAAGGAGAAATACCCAGTTGAGGAATTGTATTCAGCGTTTGGAAATGCTGATAATCACCTTGAAGTAAGCAGATTTCTCATGGGCCAACTACAGATAAATATTTAATTTTATATAATTCAAATTCGCTATATTTATTTTAATTAGGGTGAAAACTCCTTGAGATGAATACATAGGTGTTACCAGAAAAGTTGGGAAAAGTACATTATGTCAAATAATGGCTAAGACATTTATTTGTAACTAATACATATACTTCAGTATGTAATCAACTCATCACAGTTGAGTTTACTCTACACTGCTTTATACTTACAAGCACAATCGATTAGTTAAACTTTTGTGGTTAGATTTTAATAACTAGTAGTTTTAATTACTATTGCTTTTCAAAAAAAAATCTGAAAGTAATGGCAAATTTATTGTACCTGAACAGCTTGTCTCAGTGTATTTCGTCACTGCTGTGTTAAAAATTTCGGTCTAATGTTGGAAGTGTTCCTTGGCAAATATATAAGATATAAGGACACAGTTATATAGGTATGAAACAAAATCTTTCTATAAAATGTGATTCAACATTTTTCAAGGTTTAGTTGAAGCTGTAAAAAATGTGTGTAAATATGTGATCCAAATTTACTATACAAAGGCATTTATCCTCATTTTCCATTTCATAAAAATCATTCCGATTTTCAAGGCGCACTCCTTTCTAAGCATTTCTGGTAGTGTCCCGATCTAATGTTCTGTCTCATAAAACTGGTCCTCGCTTCTACCAACGAAATAAGAAGAGCATTATCTAATTCAAAAAATGTTAAGTTTACAGAGACTGAAGACACACAAGTGGTTAAAAGTCCGCCGAGTGTGTAAGCGCCTATCTGGCTCACCTGGGACTGTCTGGACTGCGGCGGTTAAATTACCGCGGCTGTATGCCTGGCGTCGACTTCAACTCTGCCACAGGGTTTTCCCTACCGCCCAGTGTGTAAACTCCAATTTGATTCCCAGCGCCGCTTCTGGAACTGACAGCGACGGCAAATTTTCCGCCGTGGCTGAAACCGCCAAATGTGTAACTGGCGTATGGAGCCAACATAATGGTATAGACTTGAATCAACCTGTGGTATAACGTAGTTGAATGGCTACTTTCCTTATTAGACTTCTGTTAAGCCAAGTTAGAATACAGAATTCAGCTGTGGACAAATCTTAAACACGAAGTTTTGAAAACATATGTTGGTGCCTTACCCCCTCCTCCTATGTAGTGATGGATGTATGAATTTTTCCAGGCCAGAGAAAAAGCTCGAAATTGCTGCCTCTTCAAAGATTAATCTGCTGCCTTGAGCAAGTTCATTGCCACATCAATTGTCATGTATCACTCCTCCAAACCTAATTTTTCCACCATTCCCAGGACTGTTACTGCTCCCATCCAATTACACATTGCTACAGTCCTCTGAAGACAGCGACAAAGTGATGGCTGAAATGTTAGGTTTCTATAAATGGACGCAGTTCGACCAAGATAACAGCTACTGAATAATGTATTGAGATTCAGGCCTTTTTTCCTTTGCTGCTTTAATAATATGGTTTACTGTGACTTATCCAGTCTAGTGCAGCTAAATAAAAAAACACTATACAAATGTGTTACATGAACAGAAGAAGTGCAAAACAATAGTGTGTTTTCAAAATGAAACAAGTTTGTGTGATTAGAAAGACACCACATTGTATGTGCGAAACACATAAAATCAGCAAATCAAATGCTTAAATGGAACTTCCCTAGATTTCAGTGTAAAAACAGTAAACAAAAACTTGGCACAGAGGATGATTGAATAAACAATCGAAATGCGTCAGCCAAAATACAAGTTTTTTATTTAGCTGCACTAGATGGATAAGTCACAGAAACCTTAAGTGCATGATATTGTTCTACATTATTATTTTATAGCTTTTTCTGCTAGATTTTATCAGTTTTAAATGAAACAGTATATTTCAGTACAAAATTATATAGTATTTTTTTATTTTATTAAGAGGGAGGAAACTGAAAATTATTCTTAGTAACTACTTATTTATATCAGTGTGAGCATTGCTTCTGATCATATTCCGCTAGATTTGCAAAATCTGGTTTGCAATTAGAAATTTCCATCCTTAAAGAATCCAATGTATGAGCATCTGTCAAGCGAGAACAGTGGTTTATTTTTTGATTGTTTTATGTAGAAAATGCTGATTCACATAAACATGTTGAAGCAAATCATGAACGAAGTTGTTCACACATTTCTTCAAATTTGGATATTTCTCTTTGGAAATTCATGCCCACAAATCTAGACCTGAGGATGTCCTTGTTTTTAGAAATTATATATATATATACTAATACCCTTCAATAATGTTCACTCTGTTATTGAAGAGTTCAGTTTGCCATAATAACAATATCGAAAATACAGTATTATCTTACTTTATTTGATGATCATTCAGAAGCATTTCTTTCTTCATTTGCTGTTCCTTCATAGTTTCTCTTCAACCATTTATCCATAGCGTATGATGCGCGATGCAGAGTCTGATCGTGATTTACATTTAGGTTGACGTCGTAACTCCAGTTATACCCTGTCGTCAACCGAAAGATTGAAAGTGTATCTGAAATCATACTTCTGATTAGTGTCAATGTACTGTGGCAAAGGATTATTTTTATTAGTTTACACAGTAATCTGTTCTTCAATATTATGTTACAGACCACAAGTCAAGTTGAACATCCTAATGTGGTCTTGAAATCTGATCACAGTATGAGACTCAGTACATGATCTAAATAGTTTCTGTTGGATCTGAGGTCAGCTTGTTCGGGATCTGTTGGCACACCCTGTTTATGATGAGCTTTTCCAGAAGATTGTAATAGCGGTTGTGAAGTGCTGTAGTTCAGTATATCGCTGGGCTATTTCCTGATGTATTTGGCTTTCAGATGATGATTTCTATTATTCTTTTTTTTTTCTTTGGAGCCCTTTCACATTGTGTAATCATCTTTAACATTCAGAGTCTACTGTAATTTTGAATACTGATTGTGCTTGATGACTAGAAATGAATGTTGTAAAATATACATAGTATATACTGTATTCAACTATAGACAAAGAAAAATTCAGCTTAATTGTTTATCAATCAATTTGAATATCATATTTGTGAATTGATGTACAGCTGAACTAAGAATGAGAAATATGTTTTTTTTTTATAAAAAAGGTTATTCATTCTCATTAAAAGTTGCATCAAATTATATAATAATACTGACTGCAGTTAACAGCACTGGAGTGTTATAAAGTCTTTGATACATATGTATCTTTTGGGGACAAAAGGTCTTATAATTCAGTACCTGTAATCTGTTTCTATTGAAGTGTATTTAAAGTCATTATTATTGTTCAGTTGATCAGCATGGAGCTACGTTTATTAGTCTGTTGATCAGTTGTTTTTGTATTTTCATTAATTCACTTACCATGCTGTGTAATATGCCTATTTGGGACCAGCTATATCTATTTTACAAGTTACTGAGAAGGAGAGGGAAAGTAACCCCTTTACACAGATGAAGGCAGCAGGGTAGCAATGAACACAGAATAATCATCAAACTGCACTGTACACTACTGCTCCACTTATACACTGAATTTGTTTTGTTTCCTCCATACTCAGGACTAAGTTGTACCAATCGGAACAGTTTTTTTGTACTGAAGCTAGCAAACAAAACCCTAGACCAGCGAATCTAAAAAATTTTCACCCCAAGGACGAATAAACTATCACAAATAGTTTGCCAATTGCTAGTATCTATAGAGCTAATTTTGTTTTTTGTTTGCCTGTGTGTATTTCATGAACAAATCAAACTAATTGTATAAAATCTTTTCGCACTCAAGAAGATTTTATACAATTAATTCACCGAGAAAGACTATGTTCTTTCAAGCCATATTAATAATTATTGGCAATTACTATAGTCCCTTGAGGACTAAACTTCCTTATAAAACAGCAATTATCTGAATACTCAATTGAGAACCACTGTAAATGTTTGTAATGGTTAGAGTGTTATATTAACAATGCTGTGATAAACCTATATCCTGTCTGATTAGTGAAATATTTATTGCTTCCAGAAAGTTTGGGTTTTAGGCTTATTGCTTATACTCTCTCATAGGAGGACCCCGGGGTGGATTTGACATTTCTTCATGACATCGCGCACCTCATTTCCTTATTTAATTTTATTCAAGTTTCTCCAGCTTCTTAATTTGCAAGCACCTATCAACAAGTGGACTACTCCAGCATGTATTTTATCAATATATACCTGTCTATACCTGAGCACTTATTTTAAAACTTCTTATTTTATAAACAACAGTTATTCTCATCCTTCTTTATGTTACTTACGCCTGCACGTACAATGATAAGTTCACTTTGATTCATCAGCTTACATGCATTTAATTCAGGCTTATTCTTTTAATGCTTCATTTACAGTTTTAACAACACTGCAATAAAACTAGATTTTATTTTTAACTGTCCATTAACAATGCACCAATTGATAGTTTGAAGAGGAGAATTTATTTTCTGGCTATAAGCTACCCTTTCGAATTGATACTGCCCCCTTGAAAAATACCATCGCTGTAATTAATTACGTTAAATTTATTCTTCCATTTCATGCACTGATCAACCTGTGATTTTGCCTTTTTACCACATTGTTTTTGACCTGAATCGTACACTTTGAAATCTTTTAAAACTTCTATAAAGTTTGAACGTAGTTTCTCCTGAAGGAAACCAAATACAAATGCGTACGTTAATCATTTTGATTTGTGCGCGTAGTTATTATCATACAATTTACTGCGAAAACATTACTTTTGGCTTTAACATAATGCAATATTCTCGTAAAAAACTGGTTATACATTGCCAAGCGCGTGCGTGTGCTCAAAACTCACCGTATTTCGGCTATTTCTGAGGACTCGTTGCCGCCGCAAGTCCGATTGCCGTCGTGTTGAAATCCGCACCGAATGTCTGCTGCTGCCGTCGCCGTCCACTGTGAACTCGACACCCGCTGCATCGACGATATGTGCCGCCCCCAGCTGTTCTCCTCATGTTGCATCTTGCCCGTGCTGATTAAAGCTCTCCGTCGCCGATGTGATTTACTTTTATAGTAACTAATTATTATTGTTATCAACCGTTTCCCGAACTCACGCCTGTCCGCCAGCAAAATCTTCTACTCGCCATTCTCTCTCTCTCTTTTTCCCCTTGCAATTCGTCTCTCAGGCAACAATGTTACGAGGTCCTGGGTTCATATCCCACCTCTGACACCAATTGTCATATAGCGTGATTATATTTCACGCCTTGACACCAGTTGGCTGGTGTTTGGTTTCGAGTGGTATACACTTTGTGGGCGGTTGATGAGTGGGAGGACCCCGGGGTGGATTTCGCTGACCTTTTGGATTTGCTAACCCTCTTGTAATCCGTCTTGCGTTATATTGTTGCTTCAAGTCATGGCTTCTTCTGCTTCTTGATGTTACTAATAACAGATTAAATTACGTCAGGTCTGACACCAGCTGGTTTACGTCTAGCAACGTGGACAGGAAGTTTAGCACTAGTGAAATGACTAGCTGATAATCTATTCTTTATATGAATGACACGACGCTAACTGCTGACCAATCTGTTTATTGTAGCACTTGACTGTACATGTTACAATCGTTAGCGCACTACTGCAACGCTATTTCTGACTCGCATCTATGATTGATGGTTACTGATGTATACTGATAGAATGGCAGACTGAATTTAGTGGAATGTATTGCTGGCTAGACTAAGCTGACGAGAAATGGCTTAGCTACAAATTAACCCATCTTGTCATGTAAACAATTTCAGGTGAACCTAAAATGCCTCATTCTAATAGTGGGCACTTAGACCACACTGATTCATGGCCGTCAATGAGGCTTCACTGTGTCTTGTTGGTTGAATTTCATACTAAGTAACTACAAGGATAGAAAAACAAGATAACTTTTTGCAGTTCTATTAAAATCATTGTCGACAAGACTAAAGTCTGAAGAAATTATAAAGTATTCAATCAAACAGTTTTTTTTTCATTTTTAAGCTATGTTATGGCACCATACATCAAATAGTAGAGCAAATTAAAACCTTAGCTATATTTTCCACAATTTTTGTATCAAGACCATTCAACAGAGTACAGACTTCTGAATTATAAACAAAAAGGCTGTAGGCAGATCGTTTTTACTACACACTAGCAATTTCCCCAAGTTATTAATACACTGTTTGTATTGCTGTGAGAGGTGTTTCATATATACCGTAATTTTTTTACTTACTGCTGTGTATTTATGAAATGCTGTATTAATCCTCTTTTTGATATCAAATTAATTGTACATGTCAAGGAATATAACATTTAATTTTTACTGATTATCAATTAAAATCGTCACTAGGCATTTTTTTATATTGAAATAGATAATTTCATTGACTTAAAACTGTTTATCAACACGTCCTGACACTTAACTGGTTATTATTTTTGCATTCAATTTCATTACAACCATTATGTTGCTCTATAGACACTCATAGTCCAAAGAGAAAACCACAAATTATTAGTAACTTGACTAATGGAATATACTTTTTTCTCTTTGAAAGTACATTAATGTTTTTATGGATAACACAATAATTATTGTGCTTTAAATTGAGTCTGTACACTGCGACTCTTCAGCACCAATAGACAAAGCTTTTATTCACTCTTTAGTGATTAGGTTGTGTGAGTGCCTAGATAAAATCTCAGCTCCTGAATGGAAGAATGGATTCAAATTCCACATGTTACGAATTCCTATGAATACATATTGGGTCTATAAAAATGGGGGAGTGTATAAATGTGAACACAACTTTTTTCATTCAAAATCATTCAATCTGGTAGCTTGACAATGTCATAACTATAGATAGTCTATCAGGTAAATACACACAAGTCATCCACACAAACCATCCCACTCACCAAACTGCTGCACAATTGATATTTATGCCCACTTACTCTAAACACATTTATTGTCTATATTAACTTCCATGGGCGGCCTTCCACCAATATATGTCAATGTGTCAACATGCACATAAGTACTTACTGACTCAAATATACCATCATAAGTTAATAGTCACTCACACTCCAAAATATCTCTCAAAAATGCATCAAAAACTGATATGCAGGAAAAGACGTCACGTTCTGCACAATACGTACCACTTCAGTACATGTCCTTTATGAAAAACATACAATGCTTTTCGATATTTCTTCACAAAATGTTTTCTCATGTTTGGTTTGTACATACTATTTAAAACATTTTTTTTTAAGATCTTCTATTTAAAATTAAATGATTAAGCTTTTGTTTCCTGAATTCAGCTTAGTACATAATCTGAAGTAGAGAACAGTTGGTAACTCTCCCATAATATTTTTTTTTTCTTTTTGATAGATGTGTTTTACCTTAGGGAAGAATTATGTTACTCAATATCATTATTCTGTGTGCATTACCATGATACAAAATTCCATCGATGCCTTGATTAAATATTTATTGTCTACCTATACTATAGAAAGTGTCAATATTCATAATAACATGCAAATATGGATATCACAGTTTTTTAGCATATGTGCACTTTCAAGTTTTCTGTTTTATTATTTTTTGCTAAGAGTTTTACTACATCAACATTGAGATCATTAGAGATGTGAAAGGATTGGGGGCAAGGAAGGAATTTGATCATGACATTTCAGAAGCTACTATCCCATCATTATCCTTGACAGATTTTGGAAAATTATAGAAAACTGAATCTAAATGCCGTATAGTAAATAAAACCTAGCGCCATTTTGAATGCTATACCAGCGTGTTACCATTCACCAACTACCCTCAGTTTTTCCTTATTGCTTGGAATGAAATAGTAATTATTTTTTTTGGTTGACACTAGTATTTTTATTTATGAGATCAATTACTCTCCTGTTGTCTTTTTGCACTGGGCTTCAAAATTTAAATGCTTATCAAACTAAGAGCTTATGTACCTGTATATTGGTTTTCTGCAAATAGGTGTAGATTCAGTCTTTACATTGTAATTCTGATATAACTTTCCTAATGAGGTACCAATCTTATTCTAACAGATCTTCAACCCTTAATAGGTTTGCTAAATACTATGTTGTTGTTTTCAGTTGTATTCAAAAATTCCTTTCTAGTAACAGTAAAAGCATTTAATCATAGTAGTGCCAGTATTATCTAAAGTATCTGTATGCTATTTATAGTCCTATATCCCTGCTTAATGGATCACAAATCGTGCCTTGTGTGTATCCTCTGACCAGAAGCTTAGTGATAGCCATTTTCTGGTATCTCAGGGTACCAACAGGAATCCAAAAAAATATGACATACTCTGAAGATGTCCAAAAAACTAATCACTGCCTGATACTGCATACTACAATCGAGACTGTCGTGGTTATGAGTATCTAGTAAATCATATACAAAAAATAATATTATACTGATTTACATAACGATCTCAGAAATTTTATTGCTTTAATCTTTTATGTGACATATTGTATGCTACCTGGATATAGCTCTGTATTAATTTAATGCTTATTTTGCAGGAAGTGAACTAAAATTGTTTTACTTGTTTTTTTTTTAGATTATTGTTTCAAGCACCATCATTATTGGAACTTTCCTGTGCATTCTGTACACAGACATTTTTTATCGTGGCAATGTCTAACAAAACACGTCTTCTACCATGTCTTAGCAGTTTCTGCCCCTTTATATACTTGTAAACAGTGCTCTGAAGTATTTAAAGAAGGGGTGAAACTACAGATGCATAAATGCAATATCAGAACATCACAAAGCAGGTAGGGGTAGGACTTCTTATTTTATATTTATGCTGCAACAACTTTTTTAAACATCTTGTAAGAGGTCAATTTCTAGTGTCAAAGTTTTACACTAATACTGAAGAGTTTACATCCACCTGATTATCATCACTTTAAGTCAATGATATGTCTAATCCTATCTATATATATATAAAGATGAATGTATATATGTTTGTTGTTTGATTTGTTCTTCATAAAAATCCATAGTTTCATCCTATCTCGATGAAACTTTGCACACTTATTCTTTGAAACGAGGAGAAAAATACTGTCTACATTTGGTTGAAAAATTATCTGTATAAATAATATATGTTGTCTCATAATTTCGAAATACTACTGAATGGCGATAGACAGACGCATTGGATATGGACGTCTGTATACTGCTTTTTCTGTGTATCGGTCAGACAGCTTAGTGGTTAAAGCGCTTGCTTACAAGAGTTTGGGTCGTGGTCTCCGGTTCAAATCTCTGTGGAGGCTAATATTTTTAAAAATTGTTTTTGATCGTAAGGGTCACGCCTGGGCCGTAGGTTATTCGGATTGAATGTTAAACTGTAGATATCACAAAGTTAGGGGTGCAATGCGAGGCAAATCGTAGGTAGTCTTGCAATGCTGTAGGTGTAAACTTTTTTACATTATAATGATTCCTCAGAGGTTGTTCGCAGTCAGAGAGAGAGAGAGAGAGTGTGTGTGTGTGTGTGTGTGTGAACCGCAGTAATAATACTGTAAATACTATAAATACGGAAGGAAGTCTCTGTCTTTTTGTTACATTTTGACGATCAAATGGCTATATCGATGTTGATGGAATTTGACAAGAATATCTGTATGAATTGCACAGGACATTTTCTCCGGGATGTTTAATAGTTGTAGTCACGAAATTTTGAGACCATTTCGAATGGTGACAGAAATATGTTGGAAACTGATTCGCTTCAAGAGACTGGTTCGACGGTAGAATGATATAGTGATAGCTTTCCTGTCATATTATGCCGACTCGGTGTTGTTTGGGTCCAATCCTTCATTACCAACAACTTTCTATATTCAATTCTGGCAAAAAATACTTAATCCTACGCGTACAAATTCGCGAGTACGAGCTAGTTAATAATAATTAAACATTTGTATACAGATATATGAAATTGTCTTAGTGAATATGATGTTGGGTAATACAATTGAGCTGTTATAAATTGATGCCTGCTTTACTTTTATACTTTTAATAAAATTACTTGCAACAGTATCAACATAATTTAGTAATGTTTCACAGAGTATTATTTTTATATATTGATGGGTGTTGTTCTTAATTTTAAGACCAGTTTTCTTTCATTTTTTATACACTTCTTAGAAGTAAATCTAAGGTACCAAGTAAGAGATATTACTTGATCTAACATAGATTTTTCTTTTACTTTTGGTGTTAGAAGTAATTACTTTATTGATATGTGCTTGTTTTTTATGTATATCACAATAATATATGGTGTAACAAATAAATGTCCACAATATGTTTTATTAGTAACTGTGAAATTTTTCAATAAATTGATTACAAAATTTCATTATACGGAATTGCAATAGAGTGCATTCTTTTGTGTCAGTTCCCTGCATATCTAGTTAGTTACGCCTTTATTGTGATTATTTTTTCATCATGTAGTATACTTTAAGTATTATATTCTTCAACAAATCTACTGTTGCCACTAATAAATTTTAATTTCCTTCAACATATTTTGTAAATACTGCATCCCTTCCATTGGTAATTTATTCCTATCCCTTACATCCGTACCTACAAAAGAAAATTTCCCCACTACCTTATACATTAAACTGAGGACCATATTTGTGCCCATAGTAATCTTTTCTTTTCCATGCACTGCTCCTAATTCTTCAACCAATATCCCTCAAAGCTCCATTCCAACATATGTGCCTTGTACAGTCACAGCATTCTCTTCACTCTCCTCCTTTCCTAGGAATGACTCCCAATCCAGTTCTATTATCATATCAGTTACTGTGTGGCTCCTGTAGTAATTTCCTTAAACAAATCCAGCTGCTTTCCTTTGCATGCCCATCAACTCCTGTATTTGACTACAAAAAATGTGTACACCAAACTACACCACTCTACTGAAGCAGTGGTCTGACCTAAACTTTTGTTACCTGTAAAGTATCCTTAGATATATATATTTTTCAGGAAACCACAAATATATTAAAATAAAAGAATACATATATTTGCTCATACATATATTTCTTGAATGTGAAAAATTGTCTAATAAACATAAATATATTTGCTGGCACTGTGTAGCTTGTCACAGTGAACTTGCCATACTCAGAGTCACTTTGCTCTGCTGCCTCCACTCCTTACGATTCACAAAATGGACATTCATTTTGAAATTTTTACATACATATTCCAAAACAATATTTGTCTGAACTATTGGAAATTTCCAAAGTCCTACTGAGGTTGTCTCCAAATCTTCTCAAACACCTAATTTTGTTTTTTCATCAGATACATTTTGTTCCTTGCTTCTTGGTGTTGTTTGACTTGCTGGGTGATTGGATCACTCTCATTGTTCCATGTGCAAGGCACCTTGCGTATTAGCGATAATTCTGAGTCCTGGTGGAACGATTCAATGCAGCGTGTTTAAGTTCGTGAGTAAATGTTCCTATTACTACAGGTTCAATTTTGTCCGGTCACCAGTGGGGATTCCACAACTAATACTAAGATTTAAAGTAGCAGCTATACTACTAAAATGAGTAGGAATTACTACCACACAAATCACAAAAGTTTGCATTCAATACACAACTTTATTATCTGGAGAAACACGAAAATCCACCGCCGAAGTATCCACCAGTTACAGTGACCCGTGTAATCAAACTTCTATCACCAAAGTTTGCAGGATTCGAACCGAGTAGGCGAAAACAGTATGCGGTGCCGCAATCACAATAATTAGAAAGTTCGGAGCACTGTCCTCGTCCACGTACACTGAACACTCCGAATAATACTTGAAATTACAGTACACGTTAGTTGCACCGTTACAAACACTTTTAGATTATCGTTCCCGCGGTATTGTCCTCAACAGTCAGCAACTACCGCCACACGGTATTGCCGCGTACTGTAGACTGTCGCCATATAGTTTTGACTCCATCAAAGATATCCCCACTCACAGATACTCCTCTCGATTTGTGTTAGTTCGATGGCATCGTTATACCCCCCTCGTTGACTTTTATGGCGCAAGGTACGGTTGACAAATGCGTATCCTTTCCGCCAGACTCAACCTTACTGACATTTGAGAATTTTTCAAACCCTAAAATAATCTGGTGGTACTCGGCTAATTCATTTACAAAATGGGTACATCATTAGAACAAAACAATCAGACCAAATATAACATTGAAGAAAACATCAAACACAAGGTTAAACCTCACCAAAACACACCAGTCTCTTTGAGTATACACAACTGGGACATGACAATAAACACAAATGGAGATAAATTTGGAAATTATTAGGAAGTCATCCAGTTTCCTCAGGAAACACCGTGCAGTCACTTTCCTTCTCACAAATCACACAGGATACATTAATTACAATTTCCTGCCTCGGGGTCACACTCCTATGATTCACAAACTGACAGTACTGAAATCGCTCTCCCACTCGAAGTCAGTCAAATCAGTTGGAAAATCCTCTCCATGCTCACCTTCCCACTTTTGTGAAACCTTCTTCATTTTGAGAAAGAAGCAAGCTAAATTAACCAAAAAATCAATCATGCCACATAGACAATACTAACCCAAAAATGTGCAAATGCGGGAAGCATGGTGGTACCAAGAGGCGAGCCCTTTTACTCTATTGTTTGACTCCCCCCACCACCTTGTTTCTCCGCACACCGATAGGGTTTGAGTGACATGACATTGAAAGTGCCCTTCAATCTCCGGTCACTAGGGTATTCCAAAACAAAAGCATTTTCTCAGGGACTACCCGCAATCCGGTATAGTCCCTCATACAAGACCTGAAAATTTCTTGATTTCGCTCCTCTCGCTTGTTGACTTGAAGTGCGTCTGCAGAAGCACTAGATCTCCCTCTGCATTCGACATTCGTAACCAACTATTCGTCCAGGAATTTCTGAGAACACATCCGAGAACTCTTCCAAAATATCATCCACTCCAGTCTCTACCTCTCGTTCCAACCCCACTCCACACTCACTCCTCCTACTCATGCCCACCAGGCACTCCTTCCGATGGCGGACGGTCCTAGCATCACCCCAAGTTATTAGCCTAATCTCCCCCGACATCAATTCGCGGCGTACTGCCACCTGTCTATCCACCGACCAATAATTCTGAAGAAATGACTTTCGAATTGTCCAAATGTACTGCAATTTTCTGCAAACCAATTCGCCCATTGTCTAGCTCCCCCAGTCAAATGTTTACGGATCATTTCTACATTCTGCTTCTCACTCGCCAAGCAAAAAGGACCAAAACTCTCAAAATTTGATATGAATTCCACCGGGTGAATGCTACCATAGTCATCAAACTTCCCTCAGTCGACTTTCTCTTCACCCCCAACCACGGGCGATGCTGAACTAAGACAACTTCTCACTTTCGTCACCTCCTCCCTCACCACTTCGGGAACCTTCACCTTTGTTACCTCCTCTATCAACGCAGAACATCTCTCGACATCTTGGGTAACCAACTTGACATCAGAAGCCAATTCACTTACCCTCTCTTCTCCTACCTTCATCTTCTTATTCAGGAGGACAAAGTGAATTTCCACCTCATCCATTCGCTGCACGTTGCCAGTCCCAATCTGCTCAACCATGTCCACTCTTTTGTCGAGCACCCTGTCATCACAACGCAGACACACCGTCTCCTTCCCTAGACTCTGTTCTAGCTTGTCCAGACTATCAGTTAGAATTGAAACCCGTTTCTCACATTTCGACTTGTTTTTCTCCAACCCAACCTTAAGTTCGGATATTTGTTGAGAGTGGCCAACTACTGACTCCCTTAGTATGCCCAGTGAATCATCAAGAGAGCGTAAATCATTTCTCAAGTTATGGTTATTCTCCTTAAGCTCCTCAAACTTTAGCTGCAATTGGTTATGAAAATCAGACCGCAATATATCCATATTTGATTGCAAAGAATTATTAACCGCATGCAACTCCCCTTAAAAGTCAGACCGCAGGTCATTAATATTTGATTGCAAGTTATTAATATTTGAATCCATCTTGGCTCCCAAGGACTGTAAGTATCCAAACATAGTGGCCAGTGACAGCTCGGGTACCACAGAAGCGGATGTCAACTGATCGGTGTGCCCATCACAAGTATCATCCAAAGGTTCGCGGTTCGGCACCACCAGCTCCCCCTCACCCACATCACCTCGGACGCCATGGCACAATCCAACCTTAACTAAAATTTACCAAGTTACTCTTGAAAGAAACTAGGACCACAAAATACTTCAGTCACCAATACTTCCCTCTTAGACAAGGTACACGCCTTAGCATCAAAGTTCCAGAAATTACTTTGCTCCAAAAAAATTAAAAACACTCGGGAACAAGCTGACACTTTATAACCAAAGCATTACAAGAATAATTAGTTGACACCCGTCTCATCAAAAATTAAATTTTCCACTCATGTGATTCCTTAAAATTTAATAAAAGTCGAAAAAAAGGACAAAAATTACTCCAGTGAGTCCACAGGAAAATTAGAAAAATTTCCGTTAAAACGAAAACTAACTACTGACTCAA